>ONZH01029815.1:0-336016 GCA_900303285.1 Rhinella marina
TTTTTATGAAAATGGGGTCTTGGGTAACAAGCAAATTAGGGCCATTGTTTTGCCTTTTTTACATTATTTTTTTCATAAATACAATTGCAGAATGCCGCAATGTAGTGCAAAGATAATGCTGCCATATACACTCACCAGCCACTTTATTAGGTACACCATGCTAGTAACGGGTTGGACCCCCTTTTGCCTTCAGAACTGCCTCAATTCTTCGTGGCATAGATTCAACAAGGTGCTGGAAGCATTCCTCAGAGATTTTGGTCCCTATTGACATGATGGCATCACACAGTTGCCGCAGATTTGTCGGCTGCACATCCATGATGCGAATCTCCCGTTCCACCACATCCCAAAGATGCTCTATTGGATTGAGATCTGGTGACTGTGGAGGCCATTTGAGTACAGTGAACTCATTGTCATGTTCAAGAAACCAGTCTGAGATGATTCCAGCTTTATGACATGGCGCATTATCCTGCTGAAAGTAGCCATCAGATGTTGGGTACATTGTGGTCATAAAGGGATGGACATGGTCAGCAACAATACTCAGGTAGGCTGTGGCGTTGCAACGATGCTCAATTGGTACCAAGGGGCCCAAAGAGTGCCAAGAAAATATTCCCCACACCATGACACCACCACCACCAGCTTGAACCGTTGATACAAGGCAGGATGGATCCATGCTTTCATGTTGTTGACGCCAAATTCTGACCCTACCATCCGAATGTCGCAGCAGAAATCTCATCAGACTCATCAGACTCAAGACTCATCAGACCAGGCAACGTTTTTCCAATCTTCTACTGTCCAATTTCGATGAGCTTGTGCAAATTGTAGCCTCAGTTTCCTGTTCTTAGCTGAAAGGAGTGGCACCCGGTGTGGTCTTCTGCTGCTGTAGCCCATCTGCCTCAAAGTTCGACGTACTGTGCGTTCAGAGATGCTCTTCTGCCTACCTTGGTTGTAACGGGTGGCAATTTGAGTCACTGTTGCCTTTCTATCAGCTCGAACCAGTCTGCCCATTCTCCTCTGACCTCTGGCATCAACAAGGCATTTCTGCCCACAGAACTGCCGCTCACTGGATGTTTTTTCTTTTTCGGACCATTCTCTGTAAACCCTAGAGATGGTTGTGCGTGAAAATCCCAGTAGATCAGCAGTTTCTGAAATACTCAGACCAGCCCTTCTGGCACCAACAACCATGCCACGTTCAAAGGCACTCAAATCACCTTTCTTCCCCATACTGATGCTCGGTTTGAACTGCAGGAGATTGTCTTGACCATGTCTACATGCCTAAATGCACTGAGTTGCCACCATGTGATTGGCTGATTAGAAATTAAGTGTTAACGAGACAGGTGTACCTAATAAAGTGGCCGGTGAGTGTACAACTCAGATATTGTACCCATATAACATGCATTATCCAAATAATATTTGCTTTAATGCTACCTGCACACGCGTGCTGCTACACTTGTAGAAATTCCACATAAATTTCCATTCCAGATTTCGGTGTTTTCCGCATCAAAATCCGCAATTGTTACTTGCGGTTTTTGGTGCGGATTCAATGTGGTTTTGCTGCAGATCTCACCCTTTTCAATATGCACCAATCCCACATAATACTACCATTACAGTCCCACATAATAGCCCCTACACCATTAAGACTAAGTTTAGATCTGCAGGTGAATTCCAGTATTCTTCTCCGACGGTTTCCATTCATTATAATGGGGACCTACGGGTTTCCGGAATGAATACCGGAATTCTACTGGACAAAATATAGCTTCACGCGGTGCTGTTTCATCCTTTTATTTTGATTCTGCTGGAACCTCTCCGACAGATGTAAACCCGGTCTTTAAAAATACTGTGTGGCTTCAGTTTGCTTGCGGTTTTCCTGTATTCCAGTGGGAAGTGAGTACCCTAAGCAGTTGCCTAGTTTGTCACCCCTCAAACCAGTCCTAGAAGCAAGCAAGTTTATTCTTGCCTTTATAGCAAAGGGTGAAGTTGATTTAAAGGCTATGTACATCTTTGGGGACAATTTTTTTTAGATGATTGCATTTTACTCATTTTGTGCTAGAAATCATTTTTTTCAAATGGTCTTTATTAAAAATATTCAGTAGTTCTGTGACAAAGGGTTATGACTATTTGTCTAACTGGGTGAATCGTACTTACTTTCACTTTGTGCTCTTCATCTAATAAACCTTATCTCTAAGGCTACACACTTGCATTTACATTTTCTGGTATAGAGATCCGTCATAGGGTCTCAATACCGGAGAAAAACACTTCCATTTTGTCCCCATTCATTGTCAATTGTCTGAACTGAACAGAACGTTTGGTTGTGTTCCCATACCGGAGGGCAAACCACAGCAAGCTGCGGTTTTCTTTCCGTCATGGTGTGAGGAGCAAAACGGATCCAGCATGACCCACAATGCAAGTCAATAGGGACGGATCCATTTTCTCAATCTCAATCTTCTCAAGACACAATCTGACACAATAGAATACGGATCCGTCTTGGCTATGTTAAAAATAATACAACTGGATCCGTTCATAATGGATGCAGACGGTTGTATTATCAGTAACGGAAGCGTTTTTGCTGATCAATGACAGATGAAAGTGTAAAAATAATCTAAATTACTAACAGCTCAAAAACACTACAGCTACATTTGTATCAGCAAGATAAGAGTTGAGCTATAATGAGTGATAAGGTCAGAGATCAGAGATAAGGAGGCATCAGCTGAGTTGCCTGACGGGAAACAGTAAAAATACAGAGTCTGCTACTAGAGAGGCTGTACAGAGAAAGGGGCTCAACATTTTTAATAAAGACTAGAGATGAGCAAGTAGTGTTCGATCGAGCCGGTATTCGATCGAATACTACGCTATTCGGCATACTCGATTTCAATCGAGTATAACGGCGATGGCGCACTTAGAATTCGTTTCCCCTCCCACCTTCCCTGGCGCTCTTTTTCCACCAATCAACATGCAGGGGGGGTATGACAGGCACGCTGAGCACGCTGGCAGCGCGAAAACAGCGTCTACATGGATTGGCTGGAAAAACCATGTGACCTCGAATATTAAAAACTCAGCTCTTCCTGCTCGTACGCATATGCTGCGTGAACTTAGTCAGGGACAGAGGCTGGAGAAGGGACAGACAGGTTTTAGCAGTTGGACAGGCAGGAGCGTGATTAAAAGCCCTTATCAGGGCTACTATAGTGCACTACAGTGATAGCTTTACTACAAGATACACTTTACAGAGAACGGCTGCCGTATTCAGGGATAGCTGCTGGAGTAGGGACAGAGAGAGGCATTAGTGGTGTATTAGGTGCTCTGCTACATACCAAACTATATTTGGCACTACTGTTCAGCGTTCTTTTTGGCTGAAAAACCCTGTTATATAACTAGTGTGTATATGCACCATCTGATCTGGCAGTATACGGCTGTGAATTTTATTTTATTTTTTTAAATACAGTTTATTTGGCTCTAGTGTTCTGGGTTCTGTGTGCCTGCAATACCCTTTTTGTATACCAGGTGTAAATACCCACCGTCTGTTCAGTTAGTACACGGCTGTGTACCTTGAAATATACAATATCTAGGCCATTTAATTGGCCACTGTACTGTGCGTTCTCTTGCTAAATTATTTCACATACCTGGTGTAAATACCCACCGTCTGTTCAGTTACTACACGGCTGTGTACCTTGAAATATACAATATCTAGGCCTTTTAATAGGCCACTGTACTGTGCGTTCTCTTGCTAAATTATTTCACATACCTGGTGTAAATACCCACCGTCTGTTCAGTTACTACACGGCTGTGTACCTTGAAATATACAATATCTAGGCCTTTTAATTGGCCACTGTACTGTGCGTTCTCTTGCTAAATTATTTCACATACCTGGTGTAAATACCCACCGTCTGTTCAGTTACTACACGGCTGTGTACCTTGAAATATACAATATCTAGGCCTTTTAATAGGCCACTGTACTGTGCGTTCTCTTGCTAAATTATTTCACATACCTGGTGTAAATACCCACCGTCTGTTCAGTTACTACACGGCTGTGTACCTTGAAATATACAATATCTAGGCCTTTTAATAGGCCACTGTACTGTGCGTTCTCTTGCTAAATTATTTCACATACCTGGTGTAAATACCCACCGTCTGTTCAGTTACTACACGGCTGTGTACCTTGAAATATACAATATCTAGGCCTTTTAATTGGCCACTGTACTGTGCGTTCTCTTGCTAAATTATTTCACATACCTGGTGTAAATACCCACCGTCTGTTCAGTTACTACACGGCTGTGTACCTTGAAATATACAATATCTAGGCCTTTTAATAGGCCACTGTACTGTGCGTTCTCTTGCTAAATTATTTCACATACCTGGTGTAAATACCCACCGTCTGTTCAGTTACTACACGGCTGTGTACCTTGAAATATACAATATCTAGGCCTTTTAATAGGCCACTGTACTGTGCGTTCTCTTGCTAAATTATTTCACATACCTGGTGTAAATACCCACCGTCTGTTCAGTTACTACACGGCTGTGTACCTTGAAATATACAATATCTAGGCCATTTAATTGGCCACTGTACTGTGCGTTCTCTTGCTAAATTATTTCACATACCTGGTGTAAATACCCACCGTCTGTTCAGTTACTACACGGCTGTGTACCTTGAAATATACAATATCTAGGCCTTTTAATTGGCCACTGTACTGTGCGTTCTCTTGCTAAATTATTTCACATACCTGGTGTAAATACCCACCGTCTGTTCAGTTACTACACGGCTGTGTACCTTGAAATATACAATATCTAGGCCTTTTAATAGGCCACTGTACTGTGCGTTCTCTTGCTAAATTATTTCACATACCTGGTGTAAATACCCACCGTCTGTTCAGTTACTACACGGCTGTGTACCTTGAAATATACAATATCTAGGCCTTTTAATTGGCCACTGTACTGTGCGTTCTCTTGCTAAATTATTTCACATACCTGGTGTAAATACCCACCGTCTGTTCAGTTACTACACGGCTGTGTACCTTGAAATATACAATATCTAGGCCTTTTAATAGGCCACTGTACTGTGCGTTCTCTTGCTAAATTATTTCACATACCTGGTGTAAATACCCACCGTCTGTTCAGTTACTACACGGCTGTGTACCTTGAAATATACAATATCTAGGCCTTTTAATTGGCCACTGTACTGTGCGTTCTCTTGCTAAATTATTTCACATACCTGGTGTAAATACCCACCGTCTGTTCAGTTACTACACGGCTGTGTACCTTGAAATATACAATATCTAGGCCTTTTAATTGGCCACTGTACTGTGCGTTCTCTTGCTAAATTATTTCACATACCTGGTGTAAATACCCACCGTCTGTTCAGTTACTACACGGCTGTGTACCTTGAAATATACAATATCTAGGCCTTTTAATTGGCCACTGTACTGTGCGTTCTCTTGCTAAATTATTTCACATACCTGGTGTAAATACCCACCGTCTGTTCAGTTACTACACGGCTGTGTACCTTGAAATATACAATATCTAGGCCTTTTAATTGGCCACTGTACTGTGCGTTCTCTTGCTAAATTATTTCACATACCTGGTGTAAATACCCACCGTCTGTTCAGTTACTACACGGCTGTGTACCTTGAAATATACAATATCTAGGCCATTTAATTGGCCACTGTACTGTGCGTTCTCTTGCTAAATTATTTCACATACCTGGTGTAAATACCCACCGTCTGTTCAGTTACTACACGGCTGTGTACCTTGAAATATACAATATCTAGGCCATTTAATTGGCCACTGTACTGTGCGTTCTCTTGCTAAATTATTTCACATACCTGGTGTAAATACCCACCGTCTGTTCAGTTACTACACGGCTGTGTACCTTGAAATATACAATATCTAGGCCATTTAATTGGCCACTGTACTGTGCGTTCTCTTGCTAAATTATTTCACATACCTGGTGTAAATACCCACCGTCTGTTCAGTTACTACACGGCTGTGTACCTTGAAATATACAATATCTAGGCCATTTAATTGGCCACTGTACTGTGCGTTCTCTTGCTAAATTATTTCACATACCTGGTGTAAATACCCACCGTCTGTTCAGTTACTACACGGCTGTGTACCTTGAAATATACAATATCTAGGCCTTTTAATAGGCCACTGTACTGTGCGTTCTCTTGCTAAATTATTTCACATACCTGGTGTAAATACCCACCGTCTGTTCAGTTACTACACGGCTGTGTACCTTGAAATATACAATATCTAGGCCTTTTAATAGGCCACTGTACTGTGCGTTCTCTTGCTAAATTTTTTCACATACCTGGTGTAAATACCCACCGTCTGTTCAGTTACTACACGGCTGTGTACCTTGAAATATACAATATCTAGGCCTTTTAATTGGCCACTGTACTGTGCGTTCTCTTGCTAAATTATTTCACATACCTAATTATATACCCAAATATTGTATTTGCAACCAAAAAAAAATAAAATGCGGAGGGGGGCTAGCGGAATCGGACGTGGACGAGGACGGGGGCGCGGAAATGCTGTTGGTGGCCTTGTTGAAGCCAGTGGGGATACAATGCGTGCTGGTGAGGGTCAGCCAGGATCACACTTATCCAGAATCCCTGCCTTTATGGGACAGTTAAGCAGGGGGCGAGTTACACCGCTGTTGAGGCCTGAGCAGGTTGAACAGGTGGTGCAATGGATAGCCGATAGCGCTTCCACACAGTTGTCCACCAGCCAGTCATCCACACAGTCTCACTCTGACCCTCCTTCCTCCACACCTGGCCAACAGAGTCATCCCACCCTTGACCCCTCCCAGGAGCTCTTTTCGGGTCCTTTTTCAGATGTGCCGGAAGAATCCCAGGAGCTAGCAGAGGAATTTGTTTGTAGTGATGCCCAAACACTTGAGTTTTCGCCATCTCCTGCTGATGTGGACCCTGAACCAGCATCTGTTATCATGAGCGATGATGATGATGAGACGCAGTTGCCATCAAGGGAGGCTGTTGGAATGTCCAGTGGGCAGGAGGAGGAGCAGAGTGAGGAAGTGGAAGAGGAGGTGGTGGATGACGAAATGACCGACCCCACTTGGCCAGGGGTGATGTCCAGCGAGGAAAGCAGTGGAGAGGTGGTGGTCTGCGCAGCACCGAAAAAGGCAGCAAGAGGCAGAGGGATGTCCACAGGCAGAGGGATGTCCACAGGCAGAGGGATGTCCAGAGGCAGAGGGATGTCCAGAGGCAGAGGGATGTCCACAGGCAGAGGGATGTCCAGAGGCAGAGGACAGTCCAGACAGAGTAGTGAGGCCACAGCCAGCACGGCCGAAGCTGTTCCCGGCAGCGGGCAGTCGCGTGAAGCTCCCCCATCGAGGCCTCGTACTTCTGTGGTGTGGAGATTTTTTAATGTTTGTGCGGATGACAAACTGAGCGCGGTTTGCACACTCTGCCACTCAAAACTGAGTAGGGGCTCTGAGAAGAGCAATCTGACCACCTCAGGCATGCGGCGTCACTTGGAAGTCAAGCACTGGGCTGAGTGGGAGAGAGCAAACGCAATACAACCTGCGCCCGGTCCTGCTGCCACTGCCTCTTCCCCTTTGTTGTGTGCTGCCACTGCGGTCCAGACCTCCAGCCAGGACACCTCCACATCTGCCTCTGCCTCGGCTACTTTGGGGCCTTCTCCTTCAGCCTCCCCTTCCCCCGCCTCTTCGCCTGCACCTTCACACTCCTCGTCCCATCAACTGTCCATCTCGCAGGCGTTCGACCGCAGGCGGAAGTACGCCTCGAGTCACCCCCAAGCCCAAGCCTTAAACTGCCACATCTCCAAACTGCTGGCCCTGGAGATGTTGCCGTTTAGGCTTGTGGAGACGCAGGCCTTCCGCGACCTGATGGCGGCTGCCGCACCTCGCTATTCCGTCCCTAGCCGCCACTACTTTTCCCGGAGTGCCGTCCCCGCCCTGCACCAGCACGTGTCGCGTAACATCAGGCGGGCCCTGAGGTACGCAGTCAGCGCAAAGGTCCACTTGACCACCGACTCGTGGACAAGCGCTTGCGGCCAGGGACGCTACATCTCTTTGACGGCACACTGGGTGAATGTAGTGGAAGCGGGGACGGGGTCGCAAACAGAGACGGCCTACCTACCACCCCCGCCCAAGATTGCCAGCATGGGTTCTGATAAACCCCCCCTCCTCCTCCTCCTCCTCCTCCTCCTGTGCCTTAACATCTCCCTCAGCCGCTAGCTGGAAGCGTTGCAGCACTGGCGCGGGGAGACGTCAGCAGGCGGTGCTAAAGCTCATCAGCTTGGGCGACAGGAAGCACAGCGCCCCAGAGGTGAGGGACGCCATATTGCAGCAGACGGAGATGTGGCTGTCGCCGCTGCAGCTAGGACCAGGCATGGTCGTGTGCGATAACGGCCGTAACCTGGTGGCGGCTCTGGAGCTTGCCGAACTCAATCACGTACCATGCCTGGCCCACGTTTTTAATCTGGTAGTCCAAAAATTTCTAAAGACTTACCCCAACCTGGCAGAGCTACTGGTGAAAGTGCGGCGCTTGTGCGCTCACTTTCGTAAGTCAACTGTAGCTGCTGCTAGCTTAAAAAAACTCCAGCAACGCCTCCATTTGCCTGAACATCGGCTGTTGTGCGACCTGCCGACTCGCTGGAATTCCACCTATTCCATGTTGGCCAGGGTGTGTGAGCAGCAGAGAGCATTGATGGAGTACCAGATTATGAATCCACGCGTGCCTCCAACTCAGCTCCCTCAGTTTGCCAACCACGAGTGGCCATGGATGGCAGACATATGCGATGTACTGCGTATCTTTGAGGAGTCCACCAAGAAGGTCAGCAGCGAGGACGCTATAGTGAGCGTAACCATCCCGCTCCTAGGCGTCCTTAAAGAATCGCTCATCGCAATAAGGGAGAACGCATTGCACGCAGAGGAGACGGGGGTAGGAGGAGACGCAACGGAGCTACACAGTCAGACCACACTTTTGTCTGCTTCACGGTGGCAGTTGCAGGAGGAGGAGGATGAGGAGGAGGACGACGTGGAGGTGGCTGTGGAAGAGGAGGAGGATGCTGGCGGCGAGGGTAGCAGTCAGGCTGTGTGCGTCCCATTGGTTCAGCGCGGATGGGGCGGAGAGGAGGCGGAAGAGGAAGAGGAGGAAATGGCAAGTGATCCTTCTGGTGGGGGCAGTGAGGTCATGCCTATTCAGAGTCTGGCACACATGGCTGACTTCATGCTGGGCTGCTTTTCCCGGGACACACGTGTTGTCCGGATAGTGGAGAACAAACTGTACTGGGTCTTCGCACTCCTGGACCCCCGGTATAAAGATAACGTCTCCTCTTTTATTCCGGTAGAGGAGAGGACGAATCGATTGCTGGAATACCAGAGGGAACTCGTGCAGAACATGATGGAGATTTTCCCACCCACCATCGCTGGCGGCAGAGAGGAGAGGGTCTCCCAGAGTCCCACAACATCCATCAGGCCCACAGCCACCAGGGGAACACTCTCCAAGGTGTGGGACACGTTCATGGCACCCCCTCGTGCAACTTCCATCACTGCGGGGCCCGCTATCAGCAGGAGGGACAAGTATCGGCGGATGTTGCGGGAGTACCTGGCAGACCGTACCCCTGTCCTCCCCGATCCCTCGGCGTCCTACACTTACTGGGTCTCCAAGTTGGACACGTGGCTGGAACTGTCCCTGTACGCCTTGGAGGTGCTTGCCTGCCCTGCCGCCAGCGTGCTATCAGAAAGGGTGTTCAGCGCAGCCGGGGGCATTATAACCGATAAGCGCAGCCGCCTGTCAACCGACAGTGCGGACAGGCTGACGCTAATCAAAATGAACAGCAAGTGGATTGACCCGGACTTTGCTTCTCCAACCGTGGAAAGCAGCCAAAAGTGAAGTGCCATCTGTATGAAGTGCCATTTCCTCCTCCACCTCCTCCTCCTCCTCCTTAACCGCCGTAGAATTGCTCCGTAAATAAGAAAAATTTATATATTTATGGCTCACCTCTTGGGCCTCCACAAAATGTTTAAGAGGTCTCACCTCTTGGGCCTCCATATAATTTTTAACAGGTCTCACCTCTTGGGCTCCACCTCTTGGGCTCCACATAATTTTAAGACCTTTGGCCTAGAGGTCTCACCTCTTGGGCCTGCACAAAAATGTTTAAGAGGTCTCACCTCTTGGGCCTCCACATAATTTTTAAGAGGTCTCACCTCTTGGGCCTCCACATAATTTTTAAGAGGTCTCACCTCTTGGGCCTCCACATAATTTTTAAGAGGTCTCACCTCTTGGGCCTCCACATAATTTTTAAAAGGTCTCACCTCTTGGGCCTCCACAAATCTTTAAGAGGTCTCACCTCTTGGGCCTCCACAAAATCTTTAAAGAGGTCTCACCTCTTGGGCCTCCACAAAATTTTAAGAGGTCTCACCTCTTGGGCCTCCACAAAATCTTTAAAGAGGTCTCACCTCTTGGGCCTCCACATAATTTTTAACAGGTCTCACCTCTTGGGCCTCCACATAATTTTAAAGAGGTCTCACCTCTTGGGCCTCCACAAAATCTTTAAGAGGTCTCACCTCTTGGGCCTCACAAAAATCTTTAAGAGGTCTCACCTCTTGGGCCTCCACAAAATCTTTAAGAGGTCTCACCTCTTGGGCCTCCACAAAATGTTTAAGAGGTCTCACCTCTTGGGCCTCCACAAAATTTTAAGAGGTCTCACCTCTTGGGCCTCCACAAAATCTTTAAGAGGTCTCACCTCTTGGGCCTCCACAAAATCTTTAAGAGGTCTCACCTCTTGGGCCTCCACATAATTTTTAACAGGTCTCACCTCTTGGGCCTCCACATAATTTTAAAGAGGTCTCACCTCTTGGGCCTCCACAAAATCTTTAAGAGGTCTCACCTCTTGGGCCTCCATAAAATCTTTAAGAGGTCTCACCTCTTGGGCCTCCACAAAATCTTTAAGAGGTCTCACCTCTTGGGCCTCCACATAATTTTAAAGAGGTCTCACCTCTTGGGCCTCCACAAAATCTTTAAGAGGTCTCACCTCTTGGGCCTCCACAAAATCTTTAAGAGGTCTCACCTCTTGGGCCTCCACAAAATCTTTAAGAGGTCTCACCTCTTGGGCCTCCACAAATCTTTAAGAGGTCTCACCTCTTGGGCCTCCACAAAATCTTTAAGAGGTCTCACCTCTTGGGCCTCCACAAAATCTTTAAGAGGTCTCACCTCTTGGGCCTCCACAAAATCTTTAAGAGGTTTCACCTCTTGGGCCTCCACAAAATGTTTAAGAGGTGTCACCTCTTGGGCCTCCACATAATTTTTAACAGGTCTCACCTCTTGGGCCTCCACATAATTTTAAAGAGGTCTCACCTCTTGGGCCTCCACAAAATCTTTAAGAGGTCTCACCTCTTGGGCCTCCACAAAATCTTTAAGAGGTCTCACCTCTTGGGCCTCCACAAAATCTTTAAGAGGTCTCACCTCTTGGGCCTCCACAAAATCTTTAAGAGGTCTCACCTCTTGGGCCTACAAACAATTTTTAAGAGGTCTCACCTCTTTAGCCTCCACACAATTTTTAACGGGTCTCACCTCTTGGGCCTCCACATAATTTTTAAGAGGTCTCACCTCTTGGGCCTCCACAAAATGTTTAAGAGGTCTCACCTCTTGGGCCTCCACATAATTTTTAAGAGATCTCACCTCTTGGGCCTCCACATAATTTTTAAGAGGTCTCAGCTCTTGGGCCTCCACATAATTTTTAAGAAGTCTCACCTCTTTAGCCTCCACACAATTTTTAAGACGTCTCACCTCTTGGGCCTCCACAAAATTTTCCATGAGCCTCTGGCCAGCCCACGGCCTCTTCCTGCCTTTTGCGGTCCTACGCATCCCTCAACATCCCCACTGCTTTACCTGCTAGACATGACACTGGGCCAGGTCGGGTCACTGATATCTCTAGCGCCAACAATTTGGGCATTTTAAGGCTTCTGCATGTGTTTGAGTTGTTTTTACATTTTAAAGAAGACATGTCTGACCACATTTCACACACACACACAATGACAATTAGGGGTGGGGTCTATTTGCTTTCCCCCTTGCCTATGCCATCTGTGGTTGTCATAGGCAACGTGATTTTAAGGGGTGCAGAATTTCATCTTCTTTTTTGTCTAGTTTGGCTTGGGGTCCATGGCAATGTAGAGGAAAGAAGGTTTCCTTGTATGGTCTCACTTTACAGAGAGGTTATATTGTCTTTGGAGTGTATTGTTGAGAGGCTGTGATAGTGGCGTAATAGTGCGACTTGGGCGCGTTATATGCACCCAGACATGCTTCCCCTGCTGTCCCAGTTGCATTCCAGCAGTGTTGGCATCCTTTTCTGAGGTTTCAGGGTGGACTTGGTGACCTCCAAGTGGTCGAATTGAGATTTCCAAGTGGCGAGCATTTTTTTCCCATAGACTTTAATGGGATTCGATATTCGGTCGAATAGTCGAATTTCGCGGTCTATTCGAATCGAATTTCGAACTTTCGAATATTTCACTACTCGCTCATCTCTAATAAAGACCAATTGAAAAAATAATTTTAGTTTAAAATAACTACAATGTAGTAATAAAAAATGCCCCCAAAGAAGTCCATAGCCTTTAAATCTGACTGTTTTTCCTTTGTTTGCAATTCTAGTAATAATATCTTAAACATGGCTAAAATTAATAGCCATGTTTTCCTTTCAGTCGCTTAGGTAATCCTTATTAGCAATTCAATCTGCACATAATCCTCTCTGTCACTGTATTAATGCTTTACAATAAGCAATCAACCAATAGTCAGATTCGACGTCCTCAGTATCCTGGCATGTAACAAGTGATCAGACTAAGCAGAAAATCTTTGCAGCTGGAAATAATTTGGATAACGCTTTATATTGATGACATATGGGGCTATTTTTTGGCTAATTTTAGGGTAACTTTGCTGTCTTGTTATGTTTGAAATGTTAGATATGTGCAACTGTATGCCATAAAACGGAATAATTCTTCAAGGGGTTCTACTGATTACCCTCAGGATAGTTCATCAATATCAGATCGGTGGGGGTCCACACTCGGCACCCCCACCGATCAACTGTATGATGGGAAGGTGTACGTGTGCCATCTCCCTTCTCTCTTCCTGCGCACCATAGATCTGATATTGATGACCTATACTCAGGAAAGGTCATCAAAATTAAAAGCCTGGAGAATCCATTTAAGTCATCCATACATAAGAACACTCATTTGGCCAACATCTCTCCCTGCCCCCCTTATGTGTGAAGTATTAGGCATCTTAAAGTCCAACATGGCTAACTCTTCTTTCCCCCGACACCCGCTATGGGGAGAAAGTCAAGAGCTCCCATACACATTAGATGGTTGGCCAATCTCACCAATATCAGATATGTAATATGTACGATCAGCATAAAAAGCAACTCTCCCCTCTCCTGACAGGTCAGTTTTGTCAAGTATTTGCATCCACCTTTGTAGCAACAATTCTGGAGCATCTATTCTTATGACTCTATGTTGAATCATTTGTTTAATATTCTGGTTAAAAGTTTATGAATGAATGCCAGCGGGGGCGTTTTGCTCCGGTTTTCAGATCCTCTGTAGGATATCAAAACCGTAATACAAAGCGCAGATGAGAAAGTAGCTTAAACCAGATAACCAATTTCAAACTGTCTCAGCTATTTGATAAACGTGGAGGAAATCTAAGATTTCAGAAAACTTTTACTTGAGTTTTCCATTTCTTTTGAAATGCTGTAGACTTATGTTCATATTGAACCTATGGTTTATATATGCCACAATTCTCTAATCTTATCAATTATCACCTTTATCGCATACAGACGCCATTAGCATGGCTGTAAAGTCCCATAACTAATTTTTACAAGCAGCAGAAAGATACTATACCTTAAAGAGTCATTTTACTTTCACACAATTGCATTAAATAGAGAACAGTGTAATTAGCAAATATCTAAATCATTTAATTTAAAAAATCTGTAAAAAGCAGTAAAGTCATGACCACTAGAGGTCTCATTTCCACCTAATTTGCAGTCCACTACCTGTTGGTAGGCTTGATCCATCCATCGGACAAAAATATAAAACACAGCTTTTTTTCTAATGATAGTCTATCATCGGTGGGCTAAAATAATCGTTGTTAAATTTCACCCTACAAGCATTGGTTTTGGTTGAAATCATCCAATTTGATCATTTTAGACTAATGTGTATGGTCACCTTTAGCCTTTTCTCAACTTTCCTCTAAAAAAAAAATGTCTACATGTGGGATTGTTTTTATAAGAGGGAAGAAAACGAAATGGAACTTTTAGGAAATGACACACAAGGAAAACGCTGCAAAATTATATTACACTGTGATATATGACTGGACAAAGTTTTGTGGCTACATCTCTTATGCAGACCTATATGTTTCCATGTTAATGGCCTACAAACAAACTTTATGTAGGCTGATCCTACACTCATAATCAGAGGCATAGCTATAGGGGAAGCAGGGATAGCACCTGCTTCGGTGCACGAACTCAGAAGGGGCCCACCTAGAAGGAGGACTAAAAGATTTTATTGTCAGGGCCCCCCTCAACAGCATTATACAATGACATTATATACAGTGATGCTGTAGGAAAAGGACAGACTGGCTGCCGAGCCTCGTCTGAGAGCACAATCTTGACTAGCCTCAGGAGTGGGGGCGGCAAGAAATTGTTGGGGGAGGAGGGCACATTCAAAAACTTGCTGTGGGGCCCAGTCATTTCTAGTTACACCACTGCTTATACTCCTTTCAATCTGTCCACAATCTCCTGAATGTAGGTAAGCAAGAAAGGGACAGCTGGAAGGGAGGATCAGACTACAACAATTTTGTTTGTAGTCTGTAACATGGAGATAAATTGGTCTTCATAGGAGCTACAAACAGCAGGACTTTTATTTTGAACCTAGACTATTTGTAACTTACTTTTACTTATTGCTATTCACTACAGAATACCACTGGAACAGTAGAAATGGTTATAAAGGTGTACATAACCATTTTTCATATCTGTTCTCTGCAGGGTTGTTCTTTATCTTCACAGCACTGTCTATGGTTAGTTAATAAGCACTGGAAGGATAGAGAACAGCACTACAGTGAGGAGTAAGTGGTAAACACAGGCATACAGTACACTTACTGTCAGGGCTTATTACTGCAGCCCCACTACTCTCTCTCTTTCTACTGAGTTTTCAGTTAGAACTGGGAAAACTGGGTGAAGAGCAGTGCTGCAACGTTCAGTACTGATAGTAGATGATATAGTGAGTTAGGGACTCAGTACAGGGAAGGGATCATTACAAATCATAATAAACCCTTATTAAAATAGGTTTGTTACACATAGGGAGTCAGTGGTTGGGGCAGAGGGAGCAGAGGGAGGCTGAGAAGCCTTTGCATCTTATAGTAAGCCGCATTTCATAGAAGCATTTTAGAGTATTTCTTAGGGAGCACTTTATTTAATTATTTACAACTATTTACCTAATAAAATATATTATTTTTTAATGTTGAAACAACCGTTAGCTTATTAACAATAAAAGAAGGAAGAAAGAAGAAAATTACAAATTAAATTTTTTGTGTAATTTAAAACCTAATTCTAGTCCAGACGTATTATCTGGGTAGTTCAATCAGAGACATAGCTATGGGGGGTACAGGCAGGCTCAGACTGGCCCACAAGGGAAGAGGTGAATCCGTCAGTGTGCCCCTGAGCAAGGTCGGCCCCTAGTCTCCTACCCTCAGTAGACTAGGGGCCCACCTAACACAGTAGACTGACATATAGATAAGCTGGCTGAGATGCTATATACAGTACATAATCAGTACATTGTGTATGTCCATATATAAAGTGGTTAGTGTGGGCAGGTAGTATATGCATGTAGCTTTGCAGTGGGCGCCCAGAATTAATTTTACTGCTGGGCCTGGGTACACCAGTCTGACACTGGGCACAGGAATACCTGTGGTATCTAAGGTGGTCCAAAAGCTTTTCAATTACTTAAGAAGAAGGTATTACCAATGCCATGTGGTAGACGCACAAAATTACAAGAATATAAGTTATCACTCTTTGATTTCTATGTCTGACACCCATGGTTGTAATTTGATGAAGTTAAGAGGGTTGTACAGGATTAGAAAAGCATGGCTACCAACAGCGCCAAGCCTGTTTGCACATTGTGTGAAGTATTGCAGCTCAGCCCCATTTACTTCAATGGAGTTCAGCTGCAATACCAGACACAACCAGTGGACAGATGTGGTGCTGTTTCTGGGGGAAAAAAAGCCATACTTTTGGAATTCAAACAATTCCTTTTATAAAAATTGCTGCACATGTCAGTGAAATGCAGCCTAATCTGTACTACTATGAAATATTTATGGAAGGGGACTAGACAGAAGGCCCCTTTAGATTATTATACTTCTGTCTAGATTTGGAGGCAATTTAAATGCGCCATACAGATTATAACTTTAATAATGGAGATGATATTTTCAGCAGTTGGTGTATTTATCCTTACATTCCAGACTGTATAGTCATGACAAGGTACATTTCTACAGATAGCCTGTGTTTTTCATTTAACAAGGTACAAAAATATACAAGGAAGCAGACGACTGCATCCTTCTGAAGCCAAAGTATGTAAAGTTTTCAACAAGTTGTTTAACCGTGTTTATAGAGAAGTAAACACAGGGGCGATATTCAATCCCCTGTGATAAATGGCTTTCTCAAGTTGTATGGGAATCCCAGTATGGGGATGTCATGCTGTGAGGGGCCTTCCACCACATCTGGTCCACCGATGATATCTGCAAACAGCTGTGCTGCTCACACATTAGCATGTGTCCAAACTGTGCCTGCTTCATGCCAGGTCTACATTACATGTATTACTAGTTGTTATATGTCTAGGCAGTTCACTGTGCAGCTCTAGAACAGGAATCTGAGCTCCTCTGGGAGTAATGAATACGTTCATATTATCCCACAGTATCATGAAATTCTACATACAACAGTATGTCTCTATCTATCTATCTATCTATCTATCTATCTATCTATCTATCTATCTATCTATCTATCTTTCTATCTCTCTTCAGTTGCAATCAAATTATCTCCCACCCTCCCTTTCAAATTAGGTTTATTAGGCTACTTTCACACTAGCGTTTTTAAATTCCGGTACTGAGTTCCGTTATAGGGGCTCAATACCGGAAAAAAACGCTTCAGTTTTGTCCCCATTCATTGTCAATGGGGACAAAACTGAACTGAAGACAACGGAATGCTCCTGAAAGCATTCCGTTCCGTCTTCAGACCAGAGAACAAACCGCAGCATGCTGCGGTTTGCTCTCCGGTCCAGGCATCCGCACCAAGACGGATCCGGAATGACCCCCAATGCAAGTCAATGGGGACGGATCCGTTTGGTGTGACACACCAGTAATCCGGATCTGTCCTCCATTGACTTGCAATGGGGGGGTCATTCCGGATCCAGCTACAGAGATACATACATACAGACAGACAGACATGCATACATACATACATACATACATACACACATACACATACATACTCACATACTCCAGCCAGGGACGCCGGCAGCATGTCTTCATGCGCCTCCTTCGCGCAGCTATGACGTTTCCCCACTGCGCCCAGCAGAGGGCGCTGTGGGGAATCGTCATCACTGCGCGCAGTAGGCGCGTGAAGACGTGCTGCCGGTGTCACTGGCTGGAGTATGTAAGTATGTATGTGTGTATGTATGTATGTATGTATGTATGCATGTCTGTCTGTCTGTATGTATCTCTGTAGCCGGATCCGGAATGACCCCCCCATTGCAAGTCAATGGAGGACAGATCCGGATTACTGGTGTGTCACACCAAACGGATCCGTCCCCATTGACTCGATTTATCAAACTGGTGTAACGTAGAACTGGCTTAGATGCCCATAGCAGCCAATCAGATTCCACCTTTCATTTTCCAAAGGAGCTGTGAAAAATTAAAGGTGGGATCTGATTGGTTGCTATGGGCAACTAAGCCAGTTCTACTTTACACCAGTTTGATAAATTTCTCCCGTAGTGTAATTCACATAGCCTCCAGTGCTATGAGAGAAGCAGTCTAATGATTGCTTGGTCAAGTTCCCTAGGGGAACTATTAAAAAGTGTGAAAAAAAAGTTTTCAAAAGTATTTAAAAAAAAAATCTAAACATTCAAATCACAGCCCCTTTCCCCAAAATTAAAATAAATAAAAAATTTAAAAAATAAGCATCATAGGCATTGACGTGTGTATATGCACTTATTATTAAAAGATAAAAATATTTACCCCATATGGCAAATGGCGAAACAGAAAGAAAAGTCAACATTTGCCATTTTTTGGTAACTACACCTCTCATAAAACAATGAATAAAAAGTGATCAAAAAGTCATACACACCCCACAATGGTATCAATGAAAAGTACAGATCACCCCACAAAAAATGAGTCCTCATACAGCTCTGCAAACATAAAATTAAAAAAGGTATGGGGGTCTTAATATGGTCATGCAAAGAAAACGCTATTTTTTTGCAGAGATTTTAATTTCTTCAGTTTTGAAAAGCAAGAAAACTATACATATGTGATATCGTTTTAATCGTACTGACCCAGAGAATGAAAGTAACAAGTCAGTTTTACTGCATAGAATATGTTGTAAAAACAAAACCCCCATCTGAATTTTTTTGTCTACGCTTCCCCACTGCATTGTATGTAACTGTAAATGGTGACATTAAAAAGTACAACAAATGTACCTAAAACAAGCCCTCATATGACTAAGTTAATGAAAAAATTAAAATAAATGTTGCTCTGGCAAGGCCGGGAGTGAAAAATGAAAATGAAAAAAATGGAAAATGGCCCAGTTCTGAAGGGGATAAAGGGGCATTGTCATCCTAGACCTTTCTAAAGAATCCACAAAATATGTCATATATGTCCAATAAATGTGGGAAACATTTCTAGAACTAGGATCCCTCTACTCCACCGAAGCAGCCCCTGACCCAAACAGCCAAGCTTGCTGTGGTTTTTGTAACTTCCATAGAAGTGATTGCAAGCTCTGCTCTTTCCGTATTCTAAGCCAAGAGGTCCCCATAACAGGTAGTGAGAATTCAATTTCTAGAGATAAATGCTGGTCCCAAAGGTAGGACCTGCATCTCTTGGACATTTAATTTTTGCTCCACAAAGAAGGAATTTGACGTGGTTTTCAAAAACCTCTTAGCAATAAGTAAATCTAATTTTCAAGAAGGCACCCTGTGAACTCTGGAGTGGCTTCAATTGGCTGTAATTAAATCTACTTTAGTTAAGAGGAAATTTATCTTTCTTGTATTTCTTTAATTTCTATTTCTAATGAGAGAACAGTGAAAGAAAACCCAGAAATGAGACATCTGCCCATTTAACCTCACTGGGTGAGAAAACAAATTCTTTCTGACCCCATACATTACAATCAGATTAATTCCCATGATCACATGCCTAAAACATTGCGTGATTTCATTGTAGCTGCAAATATCACTTACTGGAAGGAGAACAGTCATTTCTTACTAGACAGGTGGATATATTGTTATATATTCATGGACAAAAAAATAATGCACCAAGAGCGAAAGGAGAATTTTATTGTGGAAAATTGTACAATTATAGAAGGCTCTAGGACCCTGTTCAGCCACCTCTAGCCTGGATAGAAGATGAGATATGGCCTCTAACCTGGATACAAGGTGAGATACAGCCTCTAGCCTGGATGGAAGATGAGATACAGCCTCTAGGCTGGATACAAGATGAGATACAGCCTCTAGCCTGGATACAAGATGAGATATGGCCTCTAGCTTGAATACAAGATGAGATACAGCCTCTAGCCTGGATACAAGATGAGATACGCCCTTGAGCCTGGATACAAGATGAGATATGGCCTCTAGCCTGGATACAAGATGAGATATGGCCTCTAGCCTGGATACAAGATGAGATACAGCTTCTAGGCTGGATACAAGATGAGATACGGCCTCTAGCCTGGATACATGATGAGATATGGCCTCTAGCCTGGATACAAGGATGAGATAAGGCCTCCAGCCTGGATAGAAGATAAGATACGGCTTCTAGCGTGGATAAAAGATAAGATATGGTTTGGCATGGATACATACAGGTTACTGGTATCCTGCGGCATATTTGCTCACAAATATTACAACTGGCCTGTAGATGCTGCACACTTACAGGTTGCTGAAGCTGGTGTCCCTGCTGGTCCCATAAATACTTGTTTGGTGACAAATCTGGTGACCGGGTAGACCAAGGAAGTGTTACACATGTGGCAGCAGGACATCATAGGTGGGTAATCAAGTTTGTATTTAAAAAAGTCACATTTTAAAAGCGTTGTGCGCCTTTTGATATATGACATGAAACAAATCACCACTTTTGATTTGTTTTGTTAGTATTTTTGGTACAAATTATGCCATTATTGATAAATATCCCCCAACAGGGGCGGACATACCACCTGTGCAGCATGTTCAGCTGCACAGGGGCCCTGAGAGGGAGGGGGGCCCTTCCCAGTGCCAGCAGAGGTGTGGGGGATGGGGCCCTGATTAGGACTTACTATAAGGCTACTTTCACACTAGCGTTTTAAAATTCCGGTATTGAGTTCCGTCATAGGGGCTCAATACCGGAATAAAACGCTTCAGTTTTGTCCCCATTCATTGTCAATGGGGACAAAACTGAACTGAAGACAACGGAATGCTCCTGAAAGCATTCCGTTCCGTCTTCAGACCGGAGAACAAACCGCAGCATGCTGCGGTTTGCTCTCCGGTCCAGGCATCCGCACCAAGACGGATCCGGAATGACCCCCAATGCAAGTCAATGGGGGTGGATCCGTCTGGTGTGACCATAATGGTAACCGGATCCGCCCTCCATTGACTTTCAATGGAGTCCATTACGGATCCGGGTACACATAGACACATACAGACATAAACATACACACACATAAAGACATACAAACACACATACATACTTACGTGCTCCCCGGCAGGTCTTCGGAGCGTCAGGACGGCTCACACAGGTCACGATTCCCCACAGCGCCCTCTGCTGGGCGCCTGGTGGAATCGTCAGATGACGATTCCACCAGGCGCCCAGCAGAGGGCGCTGTGGGGAATCGTGACCTGTGTGAGCCGTCCTGACGCTCCGAAGACCTGCCGGGGAGCATGTAAGTATGTATGTGTGTTTGTATGTCTATATGTGTGTGTATGTTTATGTGTATGTATATGTATGTACTGTGTGACATGTGTGGGGCCGGAGCGCGGTTCCGGCTCCACACATGTCACTGCGGCAGGCCTGATCCGGCAGCACCCTTCACCTGCCGGATCAGGCCTGCCGCCAGTGTGAAAGTAGCCTAAATCTGCTGCTGTTCTGCCTGTACTGCACAGCTGAAAGACCTGCGATGACATCATAGTCATGTGATCTTTTCAACAGTGGTAGTGGTTGTAGGACCTGTGATGGGGTCACTGCCATGTGACCAGTGCAGAGAAAGGCAGCGCTGATCAGTGGAGACCTGTGAGCCCATGTATTATATAGAAGACTTGTGGGAGAGGACTGGTGTTATTGACATGGGGCTGCATGGTATAAAAGACTGGAGGGAGGGAGAGGAGTGATGTTATTTACATGGGACTGCATGGTACAGAAGACTGTAAGGAAGAGAGGTTATGCAGCGTCCCACATATGATGTGAAAGGACACCGCAAACTGTGTGTGTAATAGCCATGTCATGTTACATATATATATACCAATATATATATTGTACCCAAAAATAATGGAGCAGATGTATTAATGTCTGCCATGCAGGGATGCCACCCTGTGGGATTGCTAAAGTACTTCAAGGTTATTATTGTCCAGTGCTAGGCCTAGAAGACAGGTGGATTGTGGATTAGAGGAATATTTTTTTGTGTACTCTCAACCTAAGAAAGACATCTTTGCAGCATATACAGCTTTGCTGTCTGTAACATGGAACTATTTGTAACCTGCTGGATAAGCTACCTCTCAAGACAAAGAGTAAAGTTTTCCTTTGTTTAAAAGCTGTTTCCTCCTTATTTCAACTTTGCGTCTGAGCAGATGCTGTCGTCACGATCTACTACCAGGACCTTGCCAACCGACACCTTAATATCAAGTCACCAAGGGCACCTCACCTCACCATCCGGCAGAGCCCTTAAGTACACAGAGTGCCCCGAGGAGATGGTGTCTCTCCTTCACAGAACTGTACGCCGGCCCAGGGAATCAAGGACAACCAAACTGTGAGTAGTAACCACCGGCACCACCGTAGGCACTGTGACAACAACATTGCAACACACTCACACCTTGCCCCTGTGGTACCGGTTTGCTGCAGTTATTTACATGGGACTGTATCATATAGAAAACTGGTGGGAGAGGACTGGTGTTATTTACTTGGGACTGCATGGTATAGAAGACTGGAGGGAGAGGACAAGCATAATTTGTGGGGGCACTAGAGAGAAGATTATAATTCTAGGGGGTACGGCATAAGGAATTATAATTTCAGGGGGCACTGCAGGGAACATTATAAATACTGTGGGCAGTGGCGGGCATTACTACTGAGGACTCCATAGGAGTGCCTTATAGATTGGCCTTATTTCTATTTGGGTGCCCTATAGGGGGGCCTTATTAGTACTGAGGGCACTGTAGGGAGCCTTATTACCACTGGGGGTACTATGGGGAAGGGGGACTTCCGCCTAGCCCAGTGACGTCACCGGCATTAATGGACAGGCTTTAGCGCTGTCCTAGCCTGTAAAGCCGCCCCCAGTGACGTCATCCGCTTAACAGTGTAAAAATGTAAACAAAACAGCCCAGGGCAAGGGAGAGTGTCGGAGCATGAAATATCAGAGTGGCTGAGTAGAGGGAGAAGGGGTTATGTCAGGGGTGGGGGGTGGGGGGGCAGGTACATTCCTTGCACAGGGGCCCTCTGCTGTCTGTGTCCACCCCTGTCCCCCAATATATTCTAGGTACGGAGTTTTTTCCAAGTATTTTCCTACTGGCTTCTCTATAGGACTATAGGCCAAAAAAAAAAATGATGGGGGGAATTTCTATTTAATTTGCACCTAGAATTCTCAGGAAGCCACGAGGGGTGAGAGGCATAGCATTCGCTTATGACTGGGGAGACAAAAAGTATCACTATTTGCTATAATGCTTGGACGGATGCTTTATTTTACTATCTTTTTATTGTATGTATTGTAGCACCTTGGTCTTTTATTTAAAGGGGTTGTGCAGGGACTTAATATTGATGAACTATCCTCAGGATGGTACCCCCACTGATCAGGTGTTCATGCAAGCGCTGCTTCCTTTTTAAAATTATCTGCACATTTTCTCCCTTGTAGTGTCGATGCGGTGTAATTACAACTGCTCGTCCCATTCAAGGGAATAGGTTCTGGGCTGCAGTACTTCGGCATGGTCAGTACACAGCGAAAAGAGCTTTCTGCTTCAGCTTCATCCACTGATTAATTTCTGGCACCAGATAAGTTATAAATATTTGAAGAGTAGTAAACCCTTTTAAAGTGTTAGACTTATCAGGGCTTCTGCACCACTGTATAAAACGATGCACTTTTTATGGACATGGTCTTTGTCTGTCCTAACAAAGTCCTAGATAGTAAGAACTTTACTCATGCTGTTATGTATAGAGAGGGCATCACACATCATCTGTTCTCAGTTTGAGTTTGGATGTGTGGCACAATTTGGCAATATATGTAGGCAGCAGTGCCTGCTGACTGTATGTATGTATGTGTGTGTGTGTGTGTGTGTGTGTGTATGTCCGCTAAAGGAATCCGCAGCGTCGCAACTACAATCACGAAATTTGGCACACAGGTACATCAGGTATCCGGGAAAGTTTTAGAACAGGTCTCAGCTCTCCAGGACGTACCGTTCCTGGGATATTCCCACAAAATGCATTAGCCAATAGAAGCCTGGTCACATGACCCTTATCAGCCAATTGAAGCTCACAGGCAGTTAGTCTCCACACACACAGACTGATTCACACCAGGTTTCCATAACAACCGAGCCACTTTCCTTCATTGCTGTAGGTCTGTTTTAAAGGGGCAGAGCGCTGTGGATGACACTGTTAAGGAGTATTCCGGTTACCATAAATATACCTTATGTTTTAGACTAATTCATCATCAATCATTACCTAATATAATGTAAATTTCACATATTTACTGTTCAGTAGTAACAAAAGATGTTTTCTTCCACTGCTACCCTCTGTGTTTCCTCATAAATTACCATGACATCAACCTGTAATTCAGTCCACCCTCAAAAAAAAGACTTAAAATCCCTGCCCCAGATCCTTGTAAGCCACACCCCCGGCTCAGTCAGGCCACACCCTGACTCAGTCAGGCCATGCCCCCTCACTCAGTCAGGTCATGCCCCCTCTCACTCTGCAGCCGACAGGCATTGCAAAAATGAAGGTAAATATCAACTTCTGTCAGCTGCAGGGGTGGGAAGGAGGGTGACTTTCTACCTGCAACTTAGGCTTAGACTGCACAGTGCTGCTGTCTGAGAGTGAGCTGTTCAAAAGGACATCCCTGTGTCCATCCAGGCCCTGCGCCGGATGGAGGACAGGGAGTCTGAAAGCCGGACTGTCCGGCCTAAAAACTGACCTCTGGCCACCCTAGGGGCAGGCTGCTGTCGAGGTCATTGTTAAAAGGGAGTAACCAGAAGAATAGAAAAACGGAGTGCAAAAGTGGTTCAGAAACAATTATCACAGAACCAAGCAAAGAAAACCACAATGAAGTGCACATCCAACAATGGTAAAAGCAACAGAATAATTTTATTGGACAGCACAATTATACATACATCTAAATACAATTTTTAGATGTATGTATAATTGTGTTGTCCAATAAAATTATTCTATTGCTTTTACCATTGTTGGATGTGCACTTCATTGTGGTTTTCCTTGCTTGGTTCTGTGACAGTTAAAGGGGAGGACGCTGTGGATGTTACTGTTAAGGGGGCAGGCTGCTGTGGAGGTCACTGTTAAAGGGGCGGGCACTGTAGAGGTCACTGTTAAAGGGGCAGCGGGGTACTGTGAGGTCACTGTTAAGGGAGCGGGGTACTGTGACAGTCACTGTTAAAGGGGCAAACATGTCTATGTGAAGCGGCACAGCAAAAAAATAAAAAACAACAAATTATAAATAAAAAATGACAAACTAAAATCGGGTGCACACCAACAGGAGACCGAATCCAAGCTCTCAAAAGGTCACAGTAAAACACAGGGAAGGCAGCACTTCAAAAAAATGTGTAGTTTATTCACCCAATGTAAGCAACGTTTCTGCTGCTCCATGCAGCCATGCTTGAAAATGGCTGCATGGAGCAGCTCAAACGTTGCTGACATTGGGTAAATAAACTACACTTTTTTTTGACGTGCTTCCTTCCCTGCATTTTACTGTTAAAGGGGCAGTCGCTGTGGAGGTCTCTGTCAAGGGGGCTAGGAATGGTGGAGGTCAGTTAAGGGTACTGTAACCTGTGGTCAGTGTTAAGGGGTGGGTGCTGTAGAGGTCACTTAAGGGGCGGGCCCCTGTGGAGGTCACTGTTAAGGGGGTGAGCTGCTGTGGAACTCACTGTTAAAGGTGCAGGCTGCTGTGGAGATCTTATTTTAAGGAGACGGGGCACTGTGGGGGGGGCAGTGTTAAGAGGGGGCTGTGGAGGTCACTGTTAAGGAGGTGGGGTGCTGTAGAGGTCACTCTCGATATCTTTTAACGACACACACGTAAACATTAAATGAAATAGATGAAATATACCCGGGCAAAGCCTGGTCCTTCTGCTAGTTATTGCTATAGAAATTGGACAGAAAAAAAGTTGCACATTTACCTCACAGGTGTTTTTTTGCCTTCCTCTGGATCAGCTTGCAGGATAACAGTCCTAACTAGATGGACAGATGTCTTTGTTTGGCCTTATAAACTATGTTACTATGTTACTATGTATTTTTGTGACTTTTTGTAATTTTACGTTACTCTTGTAGCTTTTGCACAGTGAGTGGAAGAGTAAGTATGGCTGTCTATGTTAATTAGGTGTACGTCACCCTTATCAAGTGCAAAAGTTGCAAAAAAAAGGTGCAATCTTACTCTAGTAGGAGGTGGCGTAACAACGCTACACAAAAGTGTTCTGTTTAAAGATTTGGCAAGTTCATCAAATGAAGTGTGATGTTGGATAAATTTTGCACAAATAACAACAACATAGACTAAAAAAATTTCTCTCATGATAAATTTCCGTCTACATGTGAAGGAAGCCTGAGAGATAGTAGAAAGCATGTTTTGATTACTGTGTCACAAAGCACGTGTTGCGCGACTGCAAGTCTCAAAAAGTGGCTCGACAAAAAATATTTGTGGGACTTTTCTGCCCGACTAGTTTTAGAAAAAGGTTGTAAGAACAGAAGTCGGTGGGCAGGTGCTGTACCCCTGACCTGTGGGTATCTGAAAATTGTTTATTTGAATTGTGTATAGTTATATATGGCTATGTATTGTAATTGTTTTACAATGTATTGTATGTTTTGGCTGTACCTTCCGGTGAGAAATATGGATGGCAAAAGGTGTGTTCCTGCATCTTTGAATGGTTCTCTGAAGAGACTAATGCATTTCCAGACTCAAGTAAATACCTGAGAGACCAGACAGCATGCTATTTTAGAACAGTTGACTGCTGAGGCCAGCCATTGTCCGCAACACTCACGGTACCTGGGAACTGAAGCAGCCGGGAACAGTAGGACTGTGGAGAGAAGAGGGTTTTTTTAATTGATCACAGGGGATCTCCTAGGCTGGACAACCCCTTTCATATTCTGGTTTCATCCAAAATACCAATACCATACTACCTATATAGGTTATTTGGCTTACTATGAAAATGGGCCTAATATGGGGGTGTGCTATATAGAGAAAATTAAATTATGAGCCCAACTGGGTATAGGACTCTGTACGGAGCTGGTGAATGTGTTGATGCCACATAAGCAACAGGAAATTTAAAAAAAAAGGCAAAGCCGAGGCGCTGCTAACCACAATGAGATTCTTTACAGCAGCAATTCTAGGAACATGTTCTTGAATTTTTTTAAAGCAAAAATAGCTACAAAAGCAGCATCACCATATGCAATTCACTTCTGGTGGGAGTGAAAATACTTTTAGGCTGGAAAAACAGAAACACAGGTTGCTGATGCAGTTTTTTTAAGCCAGAGCTGGAAGTGAATCCAGCAGGAAAAAGAAGTATACATGCTTCCTCTATATTCCCCATTCCTTGTGTATCCACTCTTGGCTACGGTTTAAAAAATTGCATTGAAACTGCACCAAAAACTGCATATGTGATTCAAGCACACAGGTGCAGGCTGTCTTGCAGAAATTCAGTGTAAGGGCTCATGCACACAAACGTATTTTCTTTCTGTGTCCGTTCTGTTTTTTTTTCTTGTTTGCTTTTTTTTTTGCGGACCGTTTGCGGAACCATTCATTTCAATGGGTTGGCAAAAAAAATTGGAGTTACTCAGTGTGCATTCCATTTCCGTATGTCCGTTCCGCAAAAAAATAGATGTCCTATTATTGTCCGCATTACTGACAAGGATAGGACAGTTCTATTAGGGGCCAGCTGTTCTGCAAACTATGGAATGCACACGGACGTCATCCGTATTTTTTGAGAATACGTTTTTTGTGGACCGCAAAATACGGTCGTGTGCATCGGCCCTAATTTATACCAAAAACCACGTGATAGGCCTTGTTCACATCTCCGTTTGGAGATCCGGCAGGCTGTTCCGGCACAGAGCACACTGCCAGATCCTCTTCTTCACCTCTGTATCCCCTTTGACTGCAGTGAGGACTGGCGCTGATCCGGCCAATTCCTGGCATAAATGCCAGGTTTCGGCCAGGTTGTCTTATGCGCGCAGGACAATAGCATCGCTGGCGGCCCGACATGCACAATATCATAGTAACCTGTGATTCGGTGCGCTTCCCTGCACATGATCAATGCCGCTCCCGGACATAAGGCCCACTCATGGAACATACGTCTCAGAGGACATACAGTCGTGTGCAAGGGTCCTAATCTTTAATACGTGTAGGTAGCTTCAATTTCCAAATTAAACAAAAAAAATCTTCCTTTATGGGTACCTACACACTGTGCAGATTTGTGTGCAGAAAATCTGCAAGAAATCTGTACCAAAACTGCACAAATACGTACATAAATCCACACTATTGCGGTTTTGGTGTAGTTTTTGTACTTTTTTTTTGTCTAGTTTTTGTTGCAGATTTTTGTGCATTTTTTGATTCAGATTCTCAATAGAACACAATGTGCATGACCTACGATGCAAATCCACGTGGAAAATCCAAACGCAGTCTTCATCATGTGCATTTAGCCTAAGGGTATGGCCACATGGTCAGGTTTCCACATGCAGTTTTGGAAGCCAAAACCAGGAGTAAATTAAAGTAAGAAGAGAAGTCGTATCCGTGCTTTATACTTTCCCTTCTTTTACAATCCACTCATGATTTTGGCTTCCAAAGGTGCATCAGGGAACCAAACTGGGTGGTTGTATCCTAAGCGGCACAACATTCTTGTGTGAATCCCGCCCAAAAGTGAACTTTGCAAATCTGTAAACTTGATTTACGCGAGTTGGCAGATCTTCCCTACGTGTCATGGACTTACAATGTAGCAAATTTTTGGCCCTGATGAGAGAAGTAACTTTGTGTAAATATATTCATTGTCCTTACTTTGCAGTCTATCTGGGGACTGCGCACGCCTCTTTTTTCTCTCCCATACAGCCATATGGGGAATAAATGATGGCACTACAATCTGCTTCTGTGCTTCACAGCTTGCATCCCAATGGGAAGAGGAGCTTTCAGGAAACACTTTGTTAAACCTTAAAGACAAGGAGAATAAGCCTGTGTACTGTACACATACGGAAAAAAAAATTGCTGAATTTTTCGAAAGCATCAGCATTTACTTAGAATGAGAGGAATGCAAACACGATTGACTTAGTTTATTAAAGAGTAAGCAAATTCAGCAGATCCTTTCCATCACATGTATTTACAGCCCAGCATTTATACATATTGGATGTTAAATATACATATATATATATATATATATATATATATATATATATATATATATATATATATTTATATATATATATATATATATATATATATATATATTCTTTGATACTATGTTTATAAACCACAAAAATTTACTACTACCATATGGATGATTTCTGACCATACGTAAAAGCATTAATTTGTACATTCATTTTCACGAATCTTGGCTGATTAAAGGGGTTTTCTGGGATTTTATTACTGATGACCCATACTCAGGATAGTTCATCAATATCTGATTGGTCAGAGTCCGACATCTGGGACCCCCACCGATCAGCTGTTTGAGAAGGCACTGGCGCTCCAGTGAGCACCGTGGCCTTCTCTTAGCTTTTCCTAGGCCAGTGACGTCACGTACATCGGTGACGTGGCCTAGGAGCAGCTCAGCCCCATTAAAGTGAATGGGGCTGAGCACGATACCAAGCACAGCTGCTGTACAATTTATGGCGCTGTGCTTGGTGAGCTGAGAGAAGGTAGCGGCGCTCACAGGAGCACCGTTACCTTCTCAAACAGCTGAAGAGCTGAAGAGGCCAGTGAAGGTCTCCTGCACATGATCATATCCATTTTGTGGATCCATCAAATATGGATGTGGTCACTGTGCGTCCCGTGATCATATCCATTTTCGAGGGATCCATTATAAAAAGCCTATTGTCACAAAACGGACAAGAATAGGACAGGATGTGGACTGCACACGGATGAAACTGTCGGTTTCTTTTCTGCGGACCCACAGAAATGAATGGGTCCCTGTGCAATCAGCAAAATATGTGGATAGGACACGGCCTAAAAATACAATCGTGTGCATGAGGCCTAAAGGGTTTGTGAAGTGCTTAGATACTGATGAACTATCCTCAGGATAGGTCGTCAACATCAGATCGGCTGTGGTTCGACTTCCAGCACTAGTGCCGATCAGTTGTTTGAAGGGGTAGAATTCAAATCATTAAGGCGACTTTCACACTTGTGCTGTTAATTCTGTTTTTGAGATCTGGCAGAGGATCTCAATACTGGAATTAAACAGATCAGTTATGATTTTGTACATCAGGATTAGAGATGAGCGAACGTGCTCGTAACATCCGGATCCGTCGGGTGAGGAGGACGGATCCGGATGCCTGCGCCCATGCGAGCGCAGGGGAGCCGAGCGCTACAGTGCTCGTTACGAGCACGTTCGCTCATCTCTAATCAGGATGCATCCGTTCCATTAGGGCATGGTTGTGTGAAATCAAAATGGACCCGTCAATAAATACATTGAACGTCAATGGGTAATAGATCCTTTTTTTTAGGCTCCTTAAAAAAAACGGATTCGTCACCATTGTCTTACATTGTTTTCACTGGTGGATCCGTTTTTCTGACCAGAATTAAACGCTTCAGTTTTGTTACTAAATACATTGAAATTCAATGGTTGACGGATCAGATTTTTTTAGGCTCCTAAAATAAAATGGATCTGTCACCATTGACTTGATTTTTACTATTTTTATGACCCGCATATTGCAGCGGTTTTGTGGTCCGGTCACAAAACGGAATGCTTCCGGAACGGAAGACATCCTGATGCATCCTGAATGGATCTCTTTCCATTCAGAATACATGAGGACTAAATAGAAAAGTTTTTTTTCAGTATTGAGATCCTCTGCCGCATCTCAATACCGGAAAACAAAAACGCAAGCCTAAGACGAGCAGTTGTAAATACACTGTGCTGTGCAAAGGAGACAGCACACAGGTAATTGTAAAGCGGAAACAGCACTCGCATGAGTGCCGCTACCCCTTCAGACAACTGATCGGCAGTGGCGCTGACTGTCGTTTTCTGGGTCTCTGACTTTTTTTGAAGAATGCAGCACGCTGAAGCTCTGGTATTTTTTTTTTCAGGTGTTTTTACTATAGGGAAAAACTCCATTAAAAAAGGTATAGGTTTTATCTGGCCTTTGCAAAACGATGGGAAACCGCCAGTGCAAATGTCAAGTGCCCTATGGGTGTATCCACAAGATGTGCATTACACTCATTTTTCCATGCAGACTTTTGCACAGTAAATCCGCTGCATAACACAGCATCAGCAAAGTAGATGACAGGACTATTTTTTCCGTCATGTATAACGGAAACAAACGGCCCTATAGACATGTATTAGGATGGAGCAAAACGGAATGCCTCTTAAAGGCTGTTATAACAGAACCCATAATGGAATTCCCGAACGCAAGTGCAAACCCGGATTTTGGTGTGGAAACGCACTGAAATCCACACGATAAGGCCTCTTTCACACGACAGCATTTTTTGCGGGCTCCGATCCGCATTTTTCACATGAAAAATGCGGACCCATTCATTTCTATGGGCCCGCAAAAAATGCGGGCAGCACACCGTGTGCTGTCCGCATCCGTTGCTCCGTTCCGTGGCCCGCAAAAAAAAGTAGAGCATGTCCTATTCTTGTCCGTTTTGTGGATCCGCAAAAAATACGGATGCCATACGGACGCCATCCGTTTTTTTTGCGGATCCGCAATTTGCGGACCGCAAAACACAACGTTCGTGTGAAACAGGCCTAATCTGAATAAACTACTCTGCTATGTTCATTTACCCAAGTTTTTTTTAACTTGTTACCTTAAAAGTAAAACCTCATTCACACGTCTATGTCCATGCTCAAATCCGTGACAAGGTGGTCAGTGATGCCTCCATGAAAGATCCATGTTTGGTCCGTTTTTTGCTGTCTGTGAGCCATCCGTGTTTTACTGACACTGCACAGCTGAAAAATAATTTTTAAAGCATCTCTTAAAACACTGATGCAACACGGATGGCATTCATGTTGCATCCATGGTTTTCATGGACCCATAGACTAAAATGGGCGTGATGGATGTGTGAACACAGATAAAATAGAGCATGCATCCATGCTAAAAACACGGACCCACGGACCGTGCCAAAACACTGGTGTGTGAATATACACATTAACATGAATAGGGACATGTGCTGGCTCTGAAAACACAGATGCCGGCGCATTAACCATTGATGTGCCGCGGACAGCTGACCCCGGCACCTGCGATGTGTGGAGCGTGAGGGAGCACCCATCGGGTCTCCGCGCTGCTGTGACAGGGACCTGATGGCTGGGAAGGCAGCCTGATGCCTTCCGTGACAGCCTGTGAGATCCAGCTAATATCAAGCGATCCAAAAGGGATATGTACCCCAGAATGGTAAAAATCAAACCATCTTCTCATCCCGCACAAAATGAGACCCTACCTAATACAAACGGACAAAAAATAAAAAACTATGGCTCTCAGAAAATGACAACACAAGAACAAGATTTTATTCTGTTGAAAAATTAATCTAATGTGTAAAACTTAAAAAAATATAAAAATGTTAGACATATTAGGTATCGCCGCGTCCATAACAACCTGCTGTATAAAAATATCGCATGATAAGCCCCCTCAGGTGAATGCTGTAAAAAATTTAAAAAAAAAACCTATGCCAAAACAGCCATTTATTGGTCACCTACCCTCACAAAAAGTGTAATACCAGGCGATCAAAAAGGCGCATTTACCTGAAAATGGTTCCAATCAAACATCATCTCATCCCGCAAAAAATGAGACCCTACCTAAGACAATCGCCAGAAAAATTAAAAAAAATAGGGCAGTCAGAAAATGGCAACACAAAAACAAGATTTAATTCTGTTCAAAAATTCATTTACTGTGTAAAACTTAACAAAAATAAAAATAATAGACATACTCAGTATCGCCGCGTCCGTAACAACCTTCTCTATAAAAATATTACATGATTTGCCCCTTCAGGTGAATACTGTAAAAAAAAATGTAAAAAACTATACCAAAACAGCCATTTTTTCACCTTGACTCACAAAAAGTGTAATACCAAACGATCAAAAAGTCTTATGTACCCCAAAATGGTACCAATGCGTCACCTCATCCAGCAAAAAATGAGCCCTCACATAAGACAATAACTCAAAAAATAAAAACCAATGGCACCCGTAAATCAATCCATCAAAATCTGCGCTGCAAAATCCATATGGCACTCCTTCCGTTCGGAGTCCTGCCATGTAGCCCCACAGCAGTTTACCACCACATATGGGGCGTTGCCGTATTCAGGAGAAAATAAGTAACAAATTATGGGGTGCTTTTTCTTCTGTTCTTATGAAAATGAAAAGTTTGAGGCTCAAGCAACATTTTATTTGAAGAAATGAAACTTTTCATTTTCACAGCCAATTGTTTCCAAATTCCGTAAAATGCTTAGGGGCTCAAAGTGCTGAGTATTCCCCTTAATATATTATTTGAAGGGTGTAGTTTTGAAAATGGGGTCACTTTTTGAGGGTTTCCACTGTAGGGGTACGTCAGAGTCTCTCAATTACAAAATGGTGCCCAAAAAATATTCTAGAAAAATCTGCCTCCAAAATCCATAAGGCGCTCCTTTCCTTCTGACCACTGCCACGTGCCCATAGAGCAGTTTACCACACTGGTCCATATTACGGATGTTTACTTGTGTTGAGCGATTCTAAGTTTTTAAGTAAAAAATCATTTTGCTGCAAAGCCAAATTTCCTTGTGCTTCGTGGTAACAAATCGATTTTCCCTGAAATGGTGGTAAAACAAAAAATCATACTTAAAATATAAAAACTTAAATTTGTCATGGACATAAGTATTCAGGTCCTTTGCTATGACACTTTTAGCTCATTTCTCTTGATCATTTTTAAGATGTTTCTACACCTTGATTGTAGTCCACAGAGGTAAATTCAGTTGATTTGGAAATATACACCCCTGTATATACAGCTGACAATGAGCAAAAACGAACCCATGAGGAGCAAAGAACTGCCTTGTGTTGAGGCACAGATCTGGATAAGGGTACAAAAATTTTTTGGTGTAGTGAAAGTTGCCAAGAACACAATGACCTCCATAATTCTTAAATGGAAGATGTTTGGAACAACCAGGACTTTTCCTAGACTAAGTAATCAGGGGAAAAAGGCCTTGGTAAGAGAGGTGACCAAGAACCCAATGGTCACTCTGGCTGATCTCTAAAGATCCTGTGTGCAGATGGGAGAAAGATGATAATTCCAATAGCCAGAGGCTATCTAATTCTGTTTGTGGCCTCTTTATAAAAAGTAACTTTTATTTATATCAGAGTTAAAATTTGTGACATAGCACAAAAATAGAGAAAACAGAAAATATGTATACACTGATCGTGCCTATCCAAATAATTTGTGAATAATTTTAAAAGAAATGGAGAATAGGCTTGGGTATGTATTGCTTTCTGTTATTTTCAATCCCTTTTGTTTGCACACACTATTATTCGGCGCAGGTGTCTATTTATTAAATTGGTGTCTCCTAGAGAAGATAGAAATCCAATTTTTGGGTGTTGAACTCTTCACACCAAATTTTCTGGGAATTTTAACAGGTACTGATTCACTTGGTTTAGTGAATATACATTTTCACATATATATATTTTTGTTTTATTACTCAATTGTATTTTCACTCCTCTCCTCACAATCTGAGGGAGGGAGTAAAAAACTAATTATAGCGTTGTCCAGGATTTATATTTCTTGGTTCCCCTTTCATATAGATTTCTTTCATACAGGGTACACCAATACCCCCTTCTGCCTAGTATTATCAGTTGTTTATATTAGACTGGCTAGGGGGCGTCTGCAGTATGTCTCCCAGCACTCTGTCTAAAGCCCAGCCAATTCTCTAATTTAAAATACTATCTAGTGCTCCCCCGACATGTTTCGCCAACTACATGGCGTCTTCAGGGGTACCGGAGCAACTAAGCCGAGCGCTCCGTTCCGACAGCCATTTATGGTGAGAGAGAGACCTCCTTCTCACTCCTCCTCGAATCGGAGCGCCCGGGGTCTGACAGACAGCTCTATTTAGCAAATCCACACGAGGTCAGCACTCTTTTTTACCTGTGTAGGTGAGTTGTTAGATGACGTAAGGGTGCCAAATTTCGTTCCAACCAGGATCCCGCACTAATCAGCTGTGTGGCTTGGTTCTGCACTGCGCATGTCTTAGGAAATAGACTCTAAATCTCTTCCGTCGCAATAGGACTGCGCATGTCCCGGGTGATAGACTCCAAAGCGCTTTGTTTTGAACACTTCTCCAATGTTTTCAGCAGGTTCTTATGGATAGTCCACAGTATATCATCTTAGGGGCAATCCAAATGCTTTATAATACACATGCTGATTTATGATTCTATTACAGAGGTTTTGGATTATTAATATTTATTCTGCTTTTATGAATTCATTTTGCACACCTATCATTATATAGGAGGTTTTGTACCTAAGCTGTCAATTCACAAGTCATTTGGTGGTTTCTTTCATCTTATTATTTATTAACTTATTATTGTTTTCAATATATTATTTTAAACAGTATTACTTCCTTTTTTCAAAACTATAAGGATTAATTAGATAAAGGCTGAAAAGGAAAAGCCTTCATTGAGGCCTATTGGGCTCATTGTATTAAGCCTATAGATCCATTTGGCCTCCATTTTCAATAATTTATTGTCCAGATTCCCTCCTCTTGGGCCTAAGGAACCTTTTTCTATCCCCCAGAACTTCAAAGAATTCACATCATTTTTATGATAATATCTTAAATGTCTCGCTATGGCCGTATCCTTTTTTGTTTCTATTGTACTTAAATGTCCCGATATCCGTCTTCTCAGCTCTTGAGTGGTTTTTCCCACGTACAGTTTTGTGGGAGAAACCCCCAGAAGGTCAACGTCACTGCAGCACTCCATCTTGGCTTCATAGCATAGTGGCCAGAAAGAAGTCTCTCCTCAGTAAAAGACACGTGAAAGTTTGCAAAAATGTACCTAAAGGTCTCTCAGACTATCAGAAACAAGATTCTCTGGTCTGATGAAACCAAAATTGAACTTTCTGGCCTTGATTCTAAGCATACCGTTTGGAGGTAACCAGGCACTACCTAATAGCATCCCTACAGAGAAGCATGATGGTGGTAGTATCATGCTGTGGGGATGTTTTTCATAGGCTGGGACAGAGAGACTGGTCGTGGTTGAGGGAAAGCTGAGTACAGAGATATTCTTAACAAAAACCTGATCCAGAATGCTCTGGACCTCAGACTGGGCCGAAGATTCACCTTCCTACAAGACAAAGACACTAAACACATAGCCAAGACAACGCAGGAGTGACTTAGGGACAACTCTGTGAATGTCCTTGAGTGGCCCAGCCAGAGCTCTAACTTGAGAGACTTGAAAATGGCTGTCCACTAACAGTCTCCATCCAATCTGACAAAGTTTGAGAGGATCTGCAAAGAAAGCAAAACTCACAGAGACAAAAGGATAAAAAACATCCTGCATGATGTGATAATGACTGCGGATGTCAGTGGCTATACATATCAAAGTAAATCACAGAAAAGGGGGTTCTAGTGCACAAAAATGGATGCAAACAACATATACTGTATAAACTAAGACCTCATTCTGATATGATAAAATCTGAGACTCTTAGCCAATATATTTTGATCAAAACACATCTGTGCCCACCTACCCAGCGTCACGGTGGTCTCAGGTCAGGCAGGTCCTACGCTAAACCTAACTATGCCGTTGGGCATCTATATCTAGGAGCGTGGACGCTGCACATATAGGCGTGTTGCTCCTAGTGACCTCTATGTGCATACAGCAACCAATGAGAGGAGGAGCAAACACACCTATATGTACCACGCAATCAAGACGCTCAATTTGATAGGAAGAGCAAAAGTGCACAAGAATGCTACTCATGATAAGCTAAGAGCGCATTCAGACCTGAAGGTGCCACTCCCTCAGGTACATGTTATAAACTAAGCAAAACTCACAGAGACAAAAGGATAAAAAACATCCTGCATGATGTGATAATGACTGCGGATGTCAGTGGCTATACATATCAAAGTAAATCACAGAAAAGGGGGTTCTAGTGCACAAAAATGGATGCAAACAACATATACTGTATAAACTAAGACCTCATTCTGATATGATAAAATCTGAGACTCTTAGCCAATATATTTTGATCAAAACACATCTGTGCCCACCTACCCAGCGTCACGGTGGTCTCAGGTCAGGCAGGTCCTACGCTAAACCTAACTATGCCGTTGGGCATCTATATCTAGGAGCGTGGACGCTGCACATATAGGCGTGTTGCTCCTAGTGACCTCTATGTGCATACAGCAACCAATGAGAGGAGGAGCAAACACACCTATATGTACCACGCAATCAAGACGAATGCAAAGAAGAATGACAGAAAATGTCAGGTGTGCAAACCTTGTAGCATCATACTCAAGAAGACTGGAAGCTTCTTGCGTTTAATCTGGCCTTCAGCAGGTACTTCAGCTAAGTCCTAAGTTAAGAGTCTGAATACTTATGTCAATGCAAGATTTTAGTTTTTCCTTTTCAATAAAATAGCAAAAATTTCTAACATTCTTTTATCACTTTCTCATTATGCAGTACTGAGTGCAGAATTATGGGGCAAAATTTTAACTTATTTGTATTTCAGTATGAGGCTGCAACATAACAAAATGTAAAAGGGTCTGAACTCTGAAAACTTTCTGAATATACTGTAAACCAGGGTTCCTCAAGTCCAGTCCTCATGGCCCACCTGCCAATCATGTTTTCAGGATTTGCTTAGTATTGGGCAGGTGATATAATTAGTGTCAGTGCATCAGGACTTACCACAGGTGTTCATTCTGTGGGATATCCTCAAATCATGATGAGCAGGTAAGTTCCTGAGGACTGGTTTTCAGTTACGATTTGAGGTGTGTTTTAGACCATACGTTCCTTTATCTATAGAACATACTCTTATCCATAATCCTATATCTCCATCATTATAGACCAGTGTCAGTCACAGAAGAAACGTTCATGTCCTGATAGACAGCACTTCAAGGATAAAGCATGTTTCAGTTATGAAGTGAGACAGATAAGCAATGCAAACATCCTACCAGCAATCCTGATAACAGTATCCGGCTATTGAAATCTTCCACCTCCAGGAAACAGTCAGCATGCCTTAAAAAGATTATTTGAGTAAATCTAATCTAATTATTTTTGCAACCTAATGCAAATCAGTTTATGTTTGTCATACTCCAGCCACAGCTGCAGTTTGCATGGCAGAATGCGTGCTCAGTCTAAAGCGGTTCTGTGTTATGTTGGGATCCTGGTTTATTTATCGCAGGCAGATAACACGATTTCATTTGAAACCAGGTGGCCCTCTAATTTCCATCTGTTATTCCTGCGTCTGTGTCGGTAGCAGACCTTAGAAGTGAGCAGTAGCGAGCAGCATGTGTGATGCTGGGTAACATCTGTTCCTATCACCATGTAACACTAACTTTTTTTTTTTTTTCTCAGTTTTTTTTTCTTTCAGATTATTTTTTAAAAGCTTGCTCTTCCTTTTTAAGAACTTGTGTCCAGCACCATTTACTGAACTTTTCATGAAAGCTCCAGACCATTTTATTTATGTGTTATTTCCTGAAAATGTCGAGATCTCCAGCAATTACTCAACTAAACTTTACATCGTTTTAGTCTGATAATGTTCACATTGACTTGCAGGGACGAATTCACTGACAGGTTGGTGTTTTTTGATGAGGCCACCTTTTACCTTGGTGGGAAGTAAATGTCTTCTGTGCAATAAGCAGGTTCAAAGTCTACAGTCTCTTCTTTTTTGCTGAATATACTGTCATTGGCCTCTCCTACCTGGAATTGTTAAAGGGGTTTTCAAGGATTTTACTACTGATGACCTATAGGATAGGTCATCGGTATCTGATCGGTGGGGGTCCAACACCCTGGACACCCGACGATCAGCTGTTTGAGAGGGCACTGGAGCTTCCGTGAGCACCGAAGCCTTCTCTCAGCTTTTCCTAGGCCAGTAACGTCACATTCATCTGTCACATGGCCTAGGAGTGGCTCAGCCCCATTCAAGTGAATGGGGCTGAGCGCGATACCAAGCACAGCTGCTGTACAATGTACGGCGCTGTGCTTGGTGAGCTGAGAGAAGGCCTCGGCGCTCAAGGGAGTGCCGGTGCCTTCTCAAACAGCTGTCCCGGGTTTTGGACCCCCATTGATGAGATACTGATAACCTATCCTGAGGATAGGTCATCAGTAGTTAACCCTTCGGAAGACCTCTTTAAGGGAATGTTGTCTATCATCAGGATAAACATCTACCGGAACCTTGGATCAGCTGCTCCAGAATAAATGATTCAACACACAGTTGTTAAAATAAAGATATAAAACAAAATGATGTCTCTAGTCACTACCACTGGAAGTTTATAATTTTATTAAAGTCATCCCAAAACTTTTTCACCGAAGAGCAATCCACCCATATGTGTGAGAGAGTACCAAATGCGGACTCACACCTTCGGATACCCCAAAGATGGCTGGACATTGAACCACCCACAACATCTGTGGTTACTGTTTGTAAAGGGGTTCATGCACACGTCCATTCCGTGCATTGGGGACCGCAATTTGCAGTACCCAATGCACGGGCAACATCAACTTGAATGGGTCCGTGATCCTTCCGCATCGCAAAAAAATAGAACATCTATTTTTTGCGGTGTGGAGGCATGGAGAGAAACTCCATGGAACCACTCCATAGTGCTTCCGTGCCACCGTTCCGCATCGGACCTTCCGGATTGCGGACCTATTCAAGTTGTATTGCGGACACACAACGGCCGTGTACATGAGCTAAAAGACAGAGCTTTGAACAACTGAAATGGAGTAGCTGCAGGCCATACAATGGGTACATTCTGATTTGGGATAAATGGTTTTGATATTAATCATCCAATACAATATTGGAATTCACATAAGGTTCAAACCCCTTGGGAATAATATTTTTGGCAACATATATCTGTAACACTAGGACCTCAGTTTGCACTGTAGTGGGGTCATTTATCAAACTGGTGTAAAGTGGAACTGGCTTAGTTGCCCATAGCCCATAGCATCAGATTTCACATTTCATTTTCTATAGGAGCTGTCAAAAATGAATGGTGGAACCTGATTTGGTTGCTATGTTCTACACAGTGCTACCTTAAAACAGTTTGATAAATGACCACATATGGGTTGAAATTGTCATATTTGTTTTTTTCTGTTTTACTTTTTCATGGATTTTTTTTCTTTGACTGATTGTGTTATATTTTTTATTACATCAATCAATGTGCCTTACAATTGGGAAGACATCTTTCCAATGAATAATAAGGTTCTCCATATTTGATTTTCATTTTGTATGGATGTCTTACTGTGAAGCTGTGGACTTGCTACTGTTTTCTTTAGATCCGTTTGCGACTTCGTTATGCTTTTTTCTTAGCATCATCCATTTGATATGGCTTGTGATTGCATAAAGATTTACAGAATAAATGATTCACCAATGTTGCGCTGGCCTCCATGGTCACCAGATCTATCACCTTGCAAATTCTTTCTGTGGGGCTCCATCAAGAACTCAGTGTATCTTCCCTTCACAGGATCTGAATGACCTGAGACGTGGCATCACTGAAACAGTGGAGTTCATATCCGAGAATCTGCTGGCACATCCGTACAGAACTAGATTACTGCCTAGACATCTGCTGTGTCACCAGTGGAGCTCACGTCTCACATTTGTGGTGTCTAGATAAAACTTGAATAGAGTGTGTCTTTACATGTTAATAAATTTGTGTTCTCTCAGTTATGAAAACCGAGACTATAATTTTGCACCATTCTTTTAGAATCACCCTGTATTTATGTTTCTGCTGGATTTTGAACTTTGTAACATAATGACTTCGCTCCTGCCTTGCCTTTCAGATAGACACGTGGTATCTTCAATGGTGAACTCCTTGAAATTGATCTAAGCTGTCTTCAGACAGTACTTCTAGTACAATGGTACGTCTTGTCTCTCTTAGCCTTCCTGGTATTGACCCTTGGCTATCGTAACCTATGTACCATCATCACATCTCTTATCTACTGTCAGTGTCTACCAGTCAGTGACAACTCTCAAATAGAGAGCCAAATTTCTTATATAAGTATAAAGTAAGACACATGACCGTATGTGTTTTGCGGTCCATAATTTGTGTATCTGCAAAATACATTGTACTCTTGTTGCATCTGCAATTTGCTTCAATCGGTCTGTGGTCCGCATTTTGTGGCCAAGTATAGGACATGTTCTGTCTTTTTGTGGAATGGACATACACATACAGTAAGCACACAGATGATCCATGTGCTTTCTGCATCCATATGTCTGTTCCACAAAAAGATAGACTACATCTGCAAAATGCAGACTACAAACCATTAAAGTTAATGGGTCCACACAAAAAAATGTGGACAGCGCATGGACGGCAAAACAGATATAGTTGTGCACATGGGGCCTTAGAGGGAGGAAAATGGGATAAAATAATAAAAATGAAGTACTCACCTGGTGAATCCTGCCATTCCAGTGCTCTGGTGCTTTGTTTACTGGTCGATGCATCGATGAACCTGCTGAGGCTAAAGATTGGCTACAACAGTCATGACATCATCACTGCAGCCAGGTAAACAAGCACTGGAGCAGCACTAGAATGACAGGGGGATTCAATAGGTATGTACTGCGTCTTTTACTTTATATCTTTTCACTCCCTTGCGATCTTAAAAATATGGATCACGTCTGTGTGCATTCTGTATTCTGTGGAACGGAACAGCTGGCCCCTAATAGAGCAATCCTACCCTTGTCCATTATGCGGACAATAGTAACATAGTTTATAAGGCCGAAAAAAGACATCTGTCCATCCAGTTCTGCCTGTTATCCTGCAAGTTGATCCAGAGGAAGGCAAAAAACCCCTGTGAGGTAGAAGCCAATTTTCCTCACTTTAGGGGAAAAAATTCCTTCCCAATTCCAATCAGGCAATCAGAATTACTCCCTGGATCAATAACAACCCATATCTAGTAACTATAACCAGAAATACATCCAGGCCCCTCTTGAACTCTTTTAGTGAACTTACCATCACCACCTCCTCAGGCAGAGAGTTCCATAGTCTTACTACTCTTACCATAAAGAATCCTCTTCTATGTTTGTGAACAAACCTTCTTTCCTCAAGACGCAGAGGATGTCGCCTCGTCATCCTGGGGATAAATGGATGATGGGAGAGATCTCTGTACTGACCCCTGATATGTTTATACATAGTTATTAGATCTCCCCTCAGTCGTCTTCTTTCTAAAGTGAATAACCTTAATTTTGATAATCTTTGTGGGTACTGTAGTCCACCCATTCCAGTTATGACTTTAGTTGCCCTCCTCTGAACCCTCTCCAGCTCTGCTATGTCTGCCTTGTTCACAGGAGCCCAGAACTGTACACAGTACTCCATGTGTGATGACTAGTGATTTGTAAAGTGGCAGGACTATGTTCTCATCACGGGCATCTATGCCTCTTTTGATGCAACCCATTATCTTATTGGCCTTGGCAGCAGCTGTCTGACACTGGTTTCTACAGCTTAGTTTGTTGTTCACTAAAATTCCTAGGTCCTTTTCCATGTCAGTGTTACCCAGTGTTTTACCATTTAGTATGTACTGGTGACTTGCATTATTCCTTCCTATGTGCATAACCTTACATTTGTCAGTGTTAAACCTCATCTGCCACTTCTCTGCCCAAGCCTCCAATCTATCCAGATCCTGCTGTAGCAGTGCACTGTCCTCCTCTGTGTTAATTACTTTACACAGTTTAGTGTCATCTGCAAAAGATGATATTTTACTTTGCAAGCCTTCTACAAGATCATTAATAAATATATTGAAGAGAATAGGGCCCAATACTGACCCCTGTGGTACCCCACTAGTGACAGTGACCCAATCTGAGTATGTACCATTAATAACCACCCTCTGTTTTCTATCACTGAGCCAGTTACCCACATACAGACATTTTCTCCCAGGCCAAGCATTCTCATTTTATATACTAACCTTTTATGTTGTGTCAAATGCTTTGGAGAAGTCCAGATATACGACGTCCATTGATTCGCCGTGGTCAAGTCTAGAACTTACCTCCTCATAGAAACTGATTAAGGCTACTTTCACACTTGCGTTTGCAGGATCCGTTTGTGAGATCCGCCCAGGCTCTCATAAACAGATCCGTCATGATAATACAACCGCCTGCATCCGTTCTGAACGGATCCGTTTGTATTATCTTTTACATAGCAAAGACGGATCCGTCTTGAACTCCATTGAAAGTCAATGGAGGACAGATCAGTTTTCTATTGTGTCAGACAAAACGGATCCGCCCCCATTGACTTACATTGTGAGTCATGACGGATCCGTTTGCATCAGTTTCTTCATACGGACACCAAAACGCAGCAAGCAGCGTTTTAGTGTCCGCCTCCAAAACGGAATGGAGACTGAACTGAAGCAAACTGAAACAAACTGATGCATTCTGTATGGATCCTTTTCCATTCAGAATGCATGAGGACAAAACTGATCAGTTCAGGACCGTTTGTGAGAGCCTGTGACGGATCTCAAAAACGGATCCTGCAAACGCAAGTGTGAAAGTAGCCTAAATTAGTTTGACATGACCGATTCATCATGAAGCCATGCTGATATGGCATTATTTGCTTATTTTCATTGAGGTACTCCAAGATAGCATCTCTTAGAAAGCCCTCAAACAGTTTACCCACGACAGATGTTAAACTTACCGTCCTATAGCTCCCAGGCTCTGTTTTTGGCCCTTTTTTGAATATTGGCACCGCATTTGCTAGGACTCCCTGTCAGTATAGAGTCCTTAAATATCATAAATAAGGGTCTGGCGATGCCATTTGCCATTACTTAATTCTCTTAGGATATGGGGGTGTATGCCATCCGGTCCTTGTGATTTGTCTATTTTAATCTTTTTAAGACGTCTCTGTACTTCTTCCTGGGTCAGACAGGACACTGGTAATGGGGAATTAACTTTTATATTCTGCATTTCATCTGACAGTTTATTTTTCTCAGTGAATAGAGTGGAGAAAAAAATAATTAGTAGCTTTGCTTTCTCCTCATCGCTTTCTGCAACTCCCCCCTCATTACTCTGTAAGGGACCGACACCTTCAGATTTATACTTTTTAGTATTTATATAATTGAAGAACATTTTAGGGTTAGTTTTACTCTCTTTGGCAATTAATCTCCCAGTCTCTAGTTTGGCTGCTTTTATTTGTCTTTTACATATTCTGTTTTTTTCCTTATCGTTTTTTCAATGCTTACTCGCCACCCTCCTGTTTTAGTGATTTAACCCCTTAATGACTGGGCCATTTTGCACCTTCGTGACCAGACTGATTTTTGCTAATCTAACATGTGGCAGTTTATGTGGTAATAACTTTGGAACGCTTTTACTTATCCAGGCCATTCTGAGATTGTTTTCTCATTACATATTGTGCTTCACGACAGTAGTAAATTTGTGGCAAAATATTTCATTTTTATTTATAAAAAAAATAACAAATTTATAAAAAAAAATTTGGAAAAATTTGCAAATTTCCAAATTTCAATTTCTGTACTTTCAAAATAAATAGTAATACCTCCAAAAATAGTTATTATTTTACATTCCCCATATGTCTACTTTATGTTGGCATCATTTTATAAATGTCATTTTACTTTTTTAGGACATTAGAAGGCTTAGAAGTTTAGAAGCCGTTTTTCAAATTTTCACCAGATTTTCCCAAAACATTTTTTTTAAGCACCAATTCAGATATAAAGTGATTTTGAGGGGCTTAGATAAAGAAACCCCCCATAAATAACCCCATTTTAGAAACTACACCCCTCAAATTATAAAAAACTGCTGTTACAAACTTTGTTAACCCTTGAGGTGTTCCACAAGAATTAAAGGAAAATGGAGGTGAAATTTCAAAATTTAACTTTTTTGGTAGATTATTCATGTTAATATTTTTTTTCTTGCAACACAGCAAGGGTTAACAGCAAACTAAACCTCAATATACATTACTTTGATTCTGCAGTTTACAGAAATACCCCATATGTGGTGGCAAACGTCTCTATGGGTTTGTGGCAGTGGTCAGAAGGAAAGGAGTGCCATACGGATTTTGGAGGCAGATTTTGCTAGAATAGTTTTTAGGCACCATTTTGTAATTGAGAGACCCTGACGTACCCCTACAGTGGAAACCCTCAAAGAGTGACCCCATTTTGGAAACTACACCCTTCAACGAATATATTAAGTGGGGTACTAGCCACTTTGACCCCCTAAGCGTTTTACGGAATTTGGAAACACTTGGCTGTGAAAATGAAAAGTTTCATTTCTTCCAATAAAATGTTGCTTTAGCCCCAATTTTTTTTATTTGCATAAGGGGTAACAGGAGAAAAGCACCCCATAATTTGTTACCCATTTTCTCCTGAATATGGCAACACCCCATATGTGGTTGTAAACTGATGTGGGGGCACATGGCAGGACTCATAACAGAAGGAGTGCCATATGGATTTTACAACACAGGTTTTGATGGAGTGGTTTGCAGGAGCCATTGATTTTTATTTTTTTGAGCTATTGTCTTATGTGGGGGCTCATTTTTTGCAGGATGAGGTGAGGTTTTCATTGGTACCATTTTGGGGTAAATACGCCTTTCTGATCGCTTGGTATTACTCTTTTTGTGAGTCAAGGTGAAAAAAATAGCTGTTTTGGCATAGTTTTTTTTAGCATTTTTTTTACAGCATTCAGCTGAGGGGGCAAGTCATGTGATATTTTTATAGAGCAGGTTGTTACGGACACGGAGATACCCAATATGTCTACCATTTTTATTATTGTTAAGTTTTACACATTAGATGCATTTTAGAACAGAATTAAATCTTGTTTTTGTGTTGCCATTTTCAGAGAGCCATATTTTTTTAATTTTTTGGGCGATTGTCTTAGGTAGGGTATCAATTTTTGCGGAACAAGATGACGGTTTGATTGGTACCATTTTGGGTTAAATACGCCTTTTTGATCGCCTGTTATTACACTTTTTGTGAGGCAAAAGGGAAAAAATGGCTGTTTTGGCTTAGTTTTAAACATTTTTTTTTTACAACATTCACCTAGGGGGCTATCTCATGTAATACTTTTATAGAGCAGGTTTTACACATTAGATGCATTTTTGACCAGAATAAAATCTTTTTTTTGGGTTGCTATTTTCTGAGAGCCATATTTTTTTTATTTTTCAGGTGATTGTCTTAGTTAGGGTCTCATTTTTTTGCGGGACAAGATGACGGTTTGATTGGTACCATTTTGGGGTACATACGCTTTTTTGATCGCCTGCTATTACACTTTTTGTAAGGGAAGGTGACCAAAAAATGTCTCTTTTGGCACAGTTTTTTTTTTTTTTTTTTACTGCGTTCACCTGGCGGGGTGGATGACATGATATTTTTATAGAGCCGGTCGATACGGACGCGGCGATACCTAATATGTATACCTTTCTTTTTTTATCTTTTTTTTTACAATTTTTTTAAACTTTTTTTTGGAAAATGGCGTTTTTTTTTTTTTAACTTTTATTATTATTATTTTTTTAACTTTATTTTTTAACTTTTTTTCCACTTTATTTAACTTTTGGGGGTCTGATCCCCTTTACAATGCATTACAATACTTTTGTATTGTAATGCATTGGCTGTAAGTGTGTTACTCAGTGTAATACACTTACAGCCTGCTTCCTGTGCGATCCAGGGGGTCAGCGGTCAGCGCTGACAGCGGCACATGAAGGGTTAATGCGCCGGCATCGGTGTTTTCCGCCGCTGGTCCGTCTGGGGGCTCCCTGACACCCCTTTTCTGCAGCGCCATCTTTAGACGGCGCTACAGACTGGGGACTCACGCTGCCTGCCGACAGTGGGCGGTTGCGATCGGGTTAAGTGCTTTCTTTTTGTCATTTATTGCTTTCTTTACAGTTCTGTTTATCCACATTGTTTTTTTCTTGTTCCTTAACCTTTTATTCCCATAAGGTATGTAGGATATGTTCTATTTTTTGCAGAACAGACATGCGGATATATGGAAACGGAATGCACACGGAGTAACTTCTGTCTTTTGTGGACCCACTGAAATGAATGGTCCGCAAAAAAAACCCAGAACGGACACAGAAAGAAAATACGTTCCTGCGCATGAGCCCTTAGGGTCCATTCACACATCCTTTGTTCTAGGTCTGCAATTTTGCGGAGCAGGTGTGGACCCATTCATTTCAATGGAGCAGCAAAAGTATCCGTGATTCCGTTCCACAGCCCCCGCAAAAAAAGATAGAGCAAGTCCTATTCTTGTCCGCAATCAGTGACAAAAATAGGCATTTCTATCATATGGCCGGCCATGTGCAGTCTGCAAATTGCAGAACGCACATGGCCGGTATCCGCCTTTTGCAGATATGTGAATAGACCCTGGCAAATTTTGCTTAATCCAGAAAAAGTCCTTTCAATAACAACATTTTGGCCTCCTCTAGAGCTCCATGTGCAGGGACCTCTAGAGCAAGAGGGTCATCACCTTTTAATTAGAAAATTGGTCAACCCCTTTTATCTCACAAATTTTATGGATCATCCCATCTTCGTTAGAGACCAAATTCTATAGTAAAGTAATTCATTTTGAGTTACAAACGTTTAATACACCTTATCTGTGTTTTCCACAGTAGCAGTATATGAACCACAGAGATTTTTTGTATGACAAGTCATGAAAACCTTTGTCCCTGGCACACAATCTGAATTTCACCCTATTTTTAGTAACAAGTTTCACCTTCCTACAGTTGTGGCAGGCTTGAAGTTTTAGTTAAACTTCTAAAGAAAAATGTTCTTCTTACACATAAACCGCAAGCGGTATCTTACAATTTTGCAAAAAAGAAGGAAGTTGTAATAGCAAAAACTAGAAGTAAGAAGAACATCATCTTAGACATTTTGAAAGAAACTATAACCAAGGAGAGTTGCCTTCTGCTTTATGGGGCAGATAAAATCCATATAGAGCATTTACAATGTTCAAGGGTTAATATCATTTTAGGACCTTCTTATATCCACCTTAAATTGTCATGCTTATGTATGTAATGGATTAGAGGTGATGACTACACACATTGACCTCTGAAGTGCTCCTAGGGGGTGTACCCATTAAATACACAATGCAATTATTAAAGGGGTTGTCTATCTTTTAAAAAAAAAGGACATCTCCATGTTGGGAAAGTCTACAGGTCACCACCGAGATTAACTTTGTCTTGGCAAATCTCTTCTAAAGAGCTTGGTATCATTACTCCCATAACTGTGGATACTTATATTGGACTCACAAGCTTATGAGTTCCACGTCTGCTGGCTCAATAAATGAAGAGAATGACTTAAAAGGGTTCTGCAGTTGTTTAAAACTGATGATCTATCCTTTGGATAGATCATCAGCATCTGATCAGCGGGGGTCCCACACCCGGGACCCCTGCCGATCAGCTGTTTGAGAAGGCAGCGGTGCAGCGGCCTTCTCTGTTTTACCGCAGGCCAGTGACGTCACGACTAGTATCACTGGCCTGGGCGGGGCTAAACTATATTCACATGAATAGAGCTTAGCCCCGCCCAGGCCAGTGATAGTAGTCGTGACGTCACTAGGCCTGAGTAAAACACAGAGAAGGCCGGGGCGCTCCTGGAGCGCCGCTGCCTTCCCAAACAGCTGATTGGTAGGGGTCTGCAGAACCCCTTTAAGTGAAAAGATCGTTGCCTTCTTACTTTAGCACGCTCACAAGAACAACATTTAAAAGGCGTCATGCACACAACCATAGTCTGCAAATTGCAGATTGACAAAATATGGATTTAAAGGGAGTCTTTCACCTGTTTTTCACCTATTTAACTAAGAGCACTGCCCCACAGAAGATTGCAGACACATCCCAGACATACCTGTGTGCACTGTGTGTCTGTATTACATGTCACATCCCAGACATACCTGTGTGCAGTGTGTGTGTGTATTACATGTCCAGGAAAAGCACTTTTATTCTGCAGGAAAACAGCCCCCAAGTGCCCGGCTCTGCTGCAAACCAAACTGAAGGGGGGGGGGGAGTTGGGAGAAGCTGGTTTAGATGTTCATATATTGGGATTGGTAGCAGATAGAAAAATGGTTCTGACCTTTTTTTGAAAGCTGGCATTACAAGCTTTCAAATGATACCATTACATTCAGTATATCAGAAGATATAGCTGTTAGAAATCGAGTCAGGAGAGAAAGCTGTTTTTAGTTTCACTTTCAGCTGGGCACTTGGGAACTGTTTTCCTGCAGAATAAAAGTGTTTTTTCTCAACATGGAATACAGACACACAGTGCACACAGGTATGTCTGGGATGTGACATGTAATACACACACAGTGTACACAGGTATGTCTGGGATGTGACATATAATACACACACACAGTGCACACAGGTATGTCTGGGATGTGACATGTAATACAGACACACAGTGCACACAGGTATGTCTGGGATGTGACATGTAATACAGACACACAGTGCACACAGGTATGTCTGGGATGTGACATGTAATACAGACACACAGTGCACACAGGTATGTCTGGGATGTGACATGTAATACAGACACACAGTGCACACAGGTATGTCTGGGATGTGACATGTAATACAGACACACAGTGCACACAGGTATATCTGGGATGTGACATGTAATACACACACACAGTGCACACAGGTATGTCTGGGATGTGACATGTAATATAGACACACAGTGCACACAGGTATGTCTGGAATGTGTATACAATCTTCTGTGGGCACTGCTCTTAGTTATATAGGTGAAAAACAGGTGAAAGACTCCCTTTATCTCCTGTAGCAATGTCCTATACTTGTCCGCAAAACGGTCAAGAACAGGACATGTTCTATTTTTTTTTTTTCATATGGATATGCTGTCCGAATGGGTCCACATCTGATCCACAAAAAATGCGAATTGGACGCGGACCGAAAATATGTTTGTGTGCATGAGGCCTAAATCTACATATTCTACATATCAACACATAGATAGCAGATCGTGCCCAATCGTTTCACTTTCAGGCTTCGGGGGATACTATATCCCCTTATGGAGAGTGTCTAATCAGTGTGAGGCCAAGCAATACTTCTCTGGAATTCTGAAAAGAGGGTTTGCAAATGAGCTAAAGCCACCAAATGTAAGGTAGCTATCCTAGAAGTCAATGTTTGACCTTTTAAACAGGCCTTGAGACATGACTTGGATAAAAATTAAGCCAGCACCTCATCTGCAGACAGTTGTTTAAAATCTTTATATTTGAGACAGCACGCCAAGGATTTTTAATTGAATGCTTTTATTGGTACAGAAAGCAACACCATACGGTACAGGCCCAACGTTTCAGGCCCTTAGATGATGTGACCTTCATCAAGGCTGAACGTGGTTGAGACCAAGGATAATGGAGTACGGCATCTGCAGACAGTTGTTTGAGGTGATTGCCCCTGATCAGTGCCGAACAGAAATTACTGTCTTAACTAGATGCTTTCCATAAGGAGATATTGTATCCCTGAATCCTGACCTAGGCCTTTCACCGAGTTATGCCAGTACTCTCTGCTCTGCACTGATGAGGGACAATCACCCCAAAACATCTGTCTGCAGATGAGATGCTGACTTATTTATTATCCAAGTAATGTCTCAAGGCCTGTTTAAAAGGTCGAACATTGACTTACAGGATAGCTGCCTTACATTTGGTGGCATCAGAGGCAGAGCTTGCTTTCAGGCTTCACCCAGAAAATTCTGTTTTCGATGGAACGTTAACACAATTGCTAGACTAATTTTACATTGGGCGAATACATTTTTCTAAAAGCGTGACAGGCTAAATATATATATAAAAATTACACATAAAAGGATGATTTAAAGTAAACTGGTCACATTGCAATCTGTGTGAAGCGCTTCTAATATATACAGTTTTGTGGCTTTAAGATAACTTGATCTAAATTCCTGCTCACTGCAATGAGTCCAGTGGGATGTATGCTCACTTATACAGGGAAGGCTGTCAGTCACTGATAGGACTGCCCACTGGACTCTTTGGGGCTGTTCAGACGGCCTTAGTATTGTGGATGCCACCCGGCGTGTGTTCCGCAATTTTCCAAATTCAAAATGCCTATTCTTGTGCACTGTAGTGGACAAGAATAGGACATGTTCTTTAATTTCTTGAGGAGCAGCGGCACGGAGCAGCGGCTCCGCAAGATCGCGTGTCGGCAATTTAAGTGAACGGGGCCGCACATATTCCGCAATTTTGCGGAATAGGTGCTGTCTCGTCTTTCACACAGCCGTGTGAATGGGCCCTTAGGCACAGAAAGAGCAGGGATTTAGATCAATAAATTATAAGTTATACTGAATCTCTTCCCAAAAATCTATATATCAATTTACTCAGGTCCTCCTAAAACATGTTGCCCCATTTTCCCCAGGCTTTTTTCTTTTTTAATTTAGACTCTCCTAACCTTTTTCCACCATGTGAACAAGTCCCTCTGGTTTATTTCCATCTTGTATGTGGCACTTCCTGTTGCTGTATCCAACCAAACCCATGATGCACTTCTCCTTTCTCTGCCACAGTTCCAGCACCGCCCCTAACAACACCCAGCTAGTTTATAGCTCCTCCCACCCAGCTAGTTACATAGATACGATACTCCTCTATCACTGACACTCCCACGGACATAACATCACAGGAAATGAGAAAGTGCTGCGTGGACATGGTCATGAGACCACAGCCCAGAAGATAGGGGCAATAAAGGGAAAAGAAATACATTACAAAATTACAGCGACCTTCATAACATGATTATTTTAAAAGGAAAACCCCTTTAAAGTTTAAGGATGCATAATTATTCATTTTTCATTACATTAAAAACCAGATGTATCGAGATACTTTTCAACCTAGAGGTGTCTGAACATGTACAGTTCCTCTCTCCTGTAAAGAATGGGAATTATGGTCCCACTCACTCACTGGTGAGGATTTCAGGACTCCCTCAATGTTTTATGATGTGTGATTGATATGTCATAAAAGTTAACTAAAGTAACTATGAGAACCCTAGGAAGAGCTAGGCGTAGACGAAAAATTGTGCAACAGATGAAGTTATAGAAGTGCACTTTATTTGTTTTAATATATATTGTAGTTGCACATCAAATAAAGTAATTGGGATTGTGGCAATCGAAAAGCTGTTGTACATTGGAATGTGACTCAGGGAGGGAGAAGCTAGGCGAAAAAGACACATAATAAGGCCTCATGCACGCAGCGGTTGCCTGGCTGTGGCCTTATTGCAGCCCACAAACAGCGGGTCTGCAATATACAAGCCCGGGACATTTGTGTAATGCATCATGGATGACATGAATTGCTGTACCCAATGCACGGAACGGCTGGGAAATGGCTGTGTGGACGAGGACTAAGGGTATTCCATTAAAATGGCAAAGAATATGCATGCATCTGGAAAACAATACAAATGAGCTAAGATTGGCAATGATCACACATCCAAGGTGGTGGGTTATGAGAAATATTGAGGCAAGGTCACATTAATACTGGGTGACATCTCCCCTTGCTGCGACACAAGCTGCCACTCATGGTAACGGTCATACAAATGCTGGATATCCTCCTGTGGTATGTCAATCCAAGCTCTTTCAACTTGGACCCCGTAGTTCAGTCAAGGTGGTTGTTGGGTCCCGTGTTTGGGAGATCCAACATCTCATCCTGTTCCAGACAGGGGCGTAGTTATAGGGGGTGCAGGGGTAACAGTCGCTACCGGGGCCAGGAGCCTGAGGGGGCCCAAAGACCCTTGTGCCGCATAAGAAGTCATACAAAGCACTGAGGGAAGGGGGGCCCAAGCTGAACTCTTGCACTAGGGCCCATGAGGCTATAGCTACGCCCCTGGTTCCAGACATTCTCGATGACGGAGAAGTCTGGCGATTGAGCTAGCAACGGGAACTGCTGGAGACCCTCAAAAACACATATTGGAACACCATGTCTCTCTCCTGAGTCAAAAAAGGCAGTAGGACTGGTTCCATGATGATCTTATCATGGGTATCGCCACATATCTTCCCTATATCGCTGTTTTTGGTTGCTTTATTTCCCATAAAAATATAAATAAAAAGTGATCAAAAAGTTGAACACACCCCAGAATGGTATTAATGAAAAGCTCTCTATACATAACTACAAAAAAGTTATAGGGGTCAGAATATGGCGACAAAAAAATAAAACTTTTCCAAGGCTTTTATTATTCTGTCAGTATCAAAGCGCAAGAAAATCTATACATATAAGGTATCACCAGATTCATACTCACCTGTAAAATGGAAGTAACTAGTCAGTTTTATTGCACATCAACCGTCATAAAAGTCGTGGAAAGTACATCTTGTCCCCCCAAAAACAAGCCCTCATACGGCTATGTGAATGGAAAAATAAACAAGTTATGGCTCTAGGAAGGCAGGGAGAGCAAAACGAAAATTCAAAAATGAAAAAACCTCCAGGGTAGAAAGGGTTAAACCACTGAGGACAGTGATTGGCTGCAGTGGTCATGTACCATATACTGGCCACATTCCTGCTGCAGTTGGTAGACAAGCAGCATCAAGAGGACTGGACCAGTGCAGTGCAGAATGGGGTTGGGGAAAGGGGTGAGTATAACATTTTACTTTACAAGGAGATTTTTTATTATCTTGGACAACTCCTTGCATGAGATTTGATATTCTTTCAGTTGTCCTTCTCCATTTTTGTATCCTTTCTGCTGCCAATGGAAACCATTTTAGCAATATCCAATATATTGGGTCTTATTTATAGAATTTTATTATATTTTATGCAAAATATATCCAAACCAAGGTTCTTTTCAGACCTAAAAATAAAAAAAAATAAGATAAAAATAAACACATATGATATGCAGCCTACGATATCCCGTATACTCCCCTCCCACTATTCTTGGTAATATCAGCAACCATTATTAATTCTGTATCTGTGACTGTCTCTACCCACATCAGAGTGATGAGTTGACAGAGATGATGCATTCTTTCCTTCTGATGTGAGACCACACAGGATGTGCTGCAGATATGGCAGATGTGTACCTGTGCAGATATTATGATGAGTACAAACTTGAAAAGCAAACAAAACCCTCTATTAAAACTTAACTTTTACTATTACTCATAAAAAAGTCACCTAAATCCTCAAACAAATGAATCAATATATCAATATGTTAGAAGAAAAATGGATACAAAAATGTAGCACACCGTCTTGTATCCTGCACAGTCCACTCTTTACAATAGTAAAAAAGTATAAGATTTTTTTTTTTTTTTTTTACAATGGAACTCTATGGAGAATGGATGCCACTGTATAGCATCAGTCTAAGGAATCCATTTAACATATAGGGTTTTTGTATACGCTAAATGGATGGGGAAAACGTGATGTGAAACCAGCCTAAGCATTAGTAATTACTCCTCTTCATTTCAAGTAGGTACCACGAGGGGATGATTAATATAACAGGTGGGGCCACTGCACTATAATGTCCATGGTCCATCTTACCCACGACTAGATGGTTGGGTGGGATCACACATTGGATGTGGATGGCACATTGGTCATAAATGGTACAGATGATACATCACATATCCCTCCGGTGTCCCTGTGCTACCCAGGGAGCAGAGAGATAGGAGTGTTCCTGGCTATGTGATGTATCATCTGTACCATTTATTACCAACCTGCCATCCACATCCAATGTGTGACCCCATCCAAGTTGTAAGTAAGATGGACCATGTACAGTACAGTACAACCACCTGTGACAATGTAATCAGCCCCTCCTGGTACCTGCTTGAAATGAATAGAGGTATTTGCTAGTGCTTATCTGTTTTAATATTTTGATTCATGTGTTTGGGGATTAATGTGACTTTTTATGTTACAGTAAAAAAATTAAGTTTTAACCCCTTCAGGACCCAGCCATTTGTCACCTTAAGGACCAGGCAATTTTTAGCAAATCTGATATGTGTCACTTTATGTGGTGATAACTTTAAACGCTTTTACTTATCCAGGCCATTCTGAGAATGTTTTCTCGTCACATATTGTACTTCATGACAGTGGTAAATTTGAGTCAAAATATTTCATTTTTATTTATAAAAAAAATACCAAATTTACCAAAAATGTAGAAAAATTAGCAAATTTCCAAATTTCAATTTCTCTACTTTTACAATACATAGTAATACCTCCAAAAATAGTTATTACTTTACATTCCCCATATCTCTACTTCATGTTTGGATCATATTGAAAATTACACTGTATTTTTTTGGGGACGTTAGAAGGCTTAGAAGTTTAGAAGCAAAACCGACATTTTAAGGACCAGTTCAGGTCTGAAGTCAATTTGTGAGGCTTACATAATAGAAACCACCCATAAATCACCCATTTCATCATTTTAGAAACTACACCCCTCAAGGTATGTAAAATTGATTTTACAAACCTTGTTAACCCTTTAGGTGTTCCACAAGAATTAAAGGAAAATGTTGACGAAATTTCAGAATTTCATTTTTTTGGCAGATTTTCCATTTTAATCCATTTTTTCTGGTAACAAAGCAAGGGTTAACTGCCAAACAAAACTCAATATTTATTACCCTGATTCGGTAGTTTATAGAAACACCCCATTTGTGATCGTAAACTGCTGTACGGGCACCCGGCAGGGCGCAGAAGGAAAGGAGGGCCATATGGTTTTGGAGGGCAGATTTCACTGGGAAAATTTTAAGTTGTCATGTCACATTTGAAGACCCCCTGATGCACCCCTAGAGTAGGAAAAAAGTGACCCCATTTTGGAAACTACGGGAGAAGGTGGCAGTTTTGTTGGTACTATTTTAGGTTACATATGATTTTTGATTGCTCTATATTACACTTTTTGTGAGGCAAGGTAACAAAAAATAGCTGTTTTGGCATTGTTTTTACTTTTTGTTATTTACAACGTTCATCTGACAGGTTAGATCATGTGCTATTTTTATAATGCAGGTTGTTACAGATGTGGCAATATCTAATATGTATACTTTTTTTTATTTTAAGTTTTACACAATAAAATCATGTTTTATTGTCTCTATAGTCTGAGAGCCATAGTTTTTTTTTTTTTTTGGGCAATTGTCTTAGGTAGGGGCTCATATTTTGCGGGATGAGGTGACAGTTAGATTGGTACTATTTTGGGGGGCGTAGGCCTTTTTGATCGCTTGGTGTTTAGTGATGTAAGGTGACAAAAAATGTTTCTTTTTTAGCACAGTTTTTATTTTTTTTCCGGTGTTCACCTGAGGGGTTAGGTCATGTGATATTTTTATAGAGCCGTCGTTACGGACACGGCAATACCAAATATGTCTGTTTTTAATTTTTTTATGTTTTTTTTTTTTTTTTTACAGTTTTTTATGTTTAATTTCGGGAAAGGGTGTTTTTTTTACGTGACTCTGGGACTTCAACTTCTGGGGGTCTGATCCCCTCTGCAATGTATTACAATAAATTGTGTATTGTAATTCATTGGCTGTCAGCTTCTATGTAGAAGGCAGCCCCGATGTGGATAGCATTGGGCTGCCTTCTGTGCCATCGGGTCCCCGTCACTGCTTTGGTTAGCTTTGATCGCAGCATACAAGGGGTTAATAGCCCGCATCTGTGTTTTCACCGATGCCGGCGTATGCAGCAGAGGTCCTACTATCAGTGACTGCTGGACCCCTGCCGCTGATCGGGCGGACACAGTTCCTGCACCCGCCCGATCAACCCGCCGTACATGTACTGCGCTGGTCCTTAACTCACGGCAACCAGCGCCGCATATGTACGGTGCGGGTCCTTAAGGGGTTAATAGAAGGTTTTGTTTGCTTTTCGGGGATTATTCTTGCCCTCATTGTATACCACATAATATGGTGATAGTGAGTACAAACTTGGCACTAAAATACCAATATCAGAAGCATTTTTAGGGTACTTTCACATCTGCGCTTTTCCTTTCCGGTATTGAGATCCGTCATAGGATCTCAACACTGGAGGAAAACACTTCAGTTTTGTCCCCATTCATTGTCAAATGGGATAAAACTGAACAGAATGGAACGGAGTGCACCAGAATGCATTCTGTTCCGTTTCGTTGTGTTCCTATGCTGGACAGAAAAACTCTGCAAGCAGTGTTTTGATTGCATCATGGGATGCAGAGCAAGATGGATCCGGCATGAAGCACAATGTAAGTCAATGGTGCCAGATCGGTTTTCTCGAACACAAAAGCCAAGACGGATCTGGTGCCCATTGACTTACAATGTTTTTAGTGCCAGATCCGTCGCAGCGATTTTAGACATGATAGAACCGGATCCACTTATAACGGATGCGGACGGCTGTATTATCCTAGTGGAAGTGTTTTTGTTGATCCATGACAAATCCAGCAAAACACAGATGTGAAAGTAGCCGTACTAGGATTACAATTTATGAGTATCCCATTTCGGTCTGCACCAGTTCTCTCCCTAGACCGGAAAAAAAGGTCATAAACCAGAGATCAGCAACCTTCGGCAATCCAGCTGTTGTGAAACTACAATTCCCACCATGCTTCATTCATTTCTATGAGAGTTGTGAGAAGAGCAGAGCAAGTATGCATGCTGGGAGTTGTAGTTTCACAACAGCTGGAGTGCTTGCGCGGTCCGCTCCCATTCATTTTTATGAGCGCAGCATGGAGCTGCGCCTGGTGGTGGCCGGACTCCAGGAAACCTGGACCACAAAAACATCTACGGCTGTGCATGGGCACCAAAAGTGGTATGTGACTTGCAACCAGCAACACAAAATCCATAATGTCTGGATTTTTTGCAACTGTTGCGTGGCAGTCGTGGTATGTTGCACACTGACAATTATTAAATGCAATGTTGCACAAAGCATGTGCAATGGGCAGCCCCCCAGGGGCGATCGAGTCCCAGTGTTTAGGATGCCAAGTGGTGATGTGGCCTTAATAGTTTTTGTCATAGTGCTCCTACCTGGATACTGTATCTCCCTGAGGTTAGGCTCCATAGCAACAGAGGAGTTGTATTTGGTAGAGTAAGTAGAGTCCAAACTTGGTAAAGTTCAACAGTTTCTACTTGAATAAACAGGCTAAGGGTAAACTGGCAGGTGAAATTGAATACTTTGCTTTATCTCTCTGCTGCTATGCTAATCTCTGGCTTCAGTCTGGTTACTATCAGCTTCAGTTACTGTTTCTTATGAGAGTGAGGTATCCTGGGACCCGTTTTGCTGAGTAGGGGGTCTTTGGCATTGTTTTCCCTCGCAGAGGTACTACAGTAATTCCTTTTATATATTAGGAATGGGCTGCTCTCTGAGCTACTTTCCCAAAGCTCCTGCAGCAGTGAGGGGAAAACACTCCCTCACCGCACCATGCTGCTTCACACTCTCACTCAAACTCTCAAATCCCACTTCCTGCAACAACTTACTTGGTAGGAAGCAGGACTAGCCCACTTCTGCCCTAAAGTGGGGAGAATGGAATGGTAAGTTCCATCCTATCTAAAGATACTCTCTGCTAGATACACTGCCACCTGCTGAACTAGGCACAGTACATAAACATACCAGTTTTTGCATATAACAAAATGACACTTTGCTGGTGGTGATACAGTTGGTGGTGCAAACCAATACAATAGTGGCAAACAGGCTACCAATAGGAATGTAGGAGTGGTAGTGTCCCTCAGGGCCACTACACGTTGTTGCGTAGCCCTGGCCATAAACGGGTTGGCCCATCTCAGACACTGGTGCCGTATCGCTAGGATATGCCATCGAAGTCAGATAGGTGCAGGTCCCCCCTCTGGGACCCGCTCCTATCTCCAGAATGGTGCTCCTGGAGTGAACGCAGGGAAGTTGTGCACGAGTGCCACTCTCTGTTCACCGCTATGAGACTTCCAAAAATAACTGAGCTGAGCAGTCCCACGGTGGTGAATGGCAAGGTGCCCAGGCTTGCTCACCTATTTTCGGAACTCCTATAATGATGGATGGATAGCACTCTGTGCATGTACATTGGGGGCTCTTTTGTGGAGATAGGTGTGGGTCCCAGCCAGAGTGCATCTAGCCTTTCTACTGTCTGAGGCAAAAGGTGACATGGCAATCTGACCTGGGTAAAATCTATGGTTAAACTTCGGATTTTGCTGCAAACTTTGGACCTTGTCCTGAACAAAAAAAAAGCCTCCCACTATGTGTATTATTAAGTTATGTGGTTGTTAGTGAAGGGGTTAAAGGATTATTCCCATCTCAGACAATATTGCTAGGTTATGTCCCCATTCTCTGATAGGTCTCACTTCTGGGACCCACACCTATAACGGAGCAGGGAAGGTGGTGGCCAGAGGACCCTGGGTTTCCACATGTCCGAGCGCTCTCCCTATAGAAGTGAATGGGAGTGCACTGCACTTGTGTGGCCACTGCTCCCATTCATTTCTATGGGGCAGATTGAAATATCAGCTATTTTTGTCAGCCCCATAGAAATGAGTGGAGGGCAGCCACGCATGTGCGGTGTGCCTACCGGGACTTTGTTGGATGCATTTTTGAGATAGGTGCGGGTTCCAGAGATGAGACCAGCACCTATCAGACAATGGGGACATATCCTAGCAATATGCCCCCATTGTCTGAGATGGGAATACCCCTTTAAGTGTCTATAGAAGGGAATGAGTCAAGGACCTGGTGCATACCTCCCAACTTTGGAATAGGAGAAAGAGGGACAAATTGTGCCTCTAACTCTGCCCAAAACATAACTATACACCTAATCCACCCAGTCCCCTTACTGCCCCACATAGTAATTAGTCCCCAATTATATGCCCCCAGTAATATGCCCTGTTATGTGCCCCCATTAATATAACCTGTTGTGCCCCCCCAGTAATATGCCCAGTTATGTGCTCCCAGTAATATGACCAGTTATGTGCCCCCAGTAATATGACCAGCTGTGCCCCCCAGTAATATGCCCAACGAGGGTTGCACCCCTATGACACATATGTGGGACCTGCACCTATTTGACATTGATGACATATCCCTATCAATGTCAGAGATGAACCAACCACTTTAAAGTCTGTTTAGCGGGGCTGACACTGCTTATGGGGGAACTCTAACTGTACATTACAAGGCTGGATCACTATTTTATCCTGTTGAAAACTATTCTGCATTTTTGTATCAAAATCAGACCTATAGGAACTGGTGGCGGCCCGCAGTGTGAGTACATGCGGTACCGTACCTGCCACCGCCCCACCAAGGGAGCACTTCTCTCAAGGACGGTTCTTCCCCTGCCGCCTGCGCTCGGGGGCGCGCACAGGAAGTCTGGCGGGAGCGCGCGTCCTGGCTGAGTCGCCTCGTTCACTGTGAGGAGCGGGCGCAGGCACCGGGGACACGAACTGAGGCGGCGCCGGGACAGCCCTGAAAAAAGTAGGACACCGTCCACCGTGACAGAAAGTGACCGTGAATGCTGACCTACTAACTTTTTCCTGTCACCATACTAACGCCGGGCGGACTTGTAGCGCCAGAGCCGCAGCGAGTGTGTACGTGGTCGCTGAGGTGAGTGCGGGGCTGTGGATGGAAAAAGACGCCCGTATGCTGAGGAAAATGTCGCACGCGTTTAGTTGTCACGCTTTTTGTGTAGGGCACAGATGGGGCAAACTTTGTGTGTTGCACAATGGCCAGAGCCGCCTCCTCCAGGCAATTGCTCGTGTAGCAATTCCTATGTACTGTGTAAACATCCCTCAGCTGCTCTTCCTGGCACTGCCAGCAGCGCCTAATAAACCAGTTGCAATTTAGCACTATTTGGTCTGCGGCCGAGCATGCATCCATGCCACCCTCCTCTGTGCGGCCAAATCTCTTCTCCATAGTGGAGAAGCAGCTACCAAACATAGCGGCGCTGGATCGGCGTGTTAATCTCTGACATGATGATGGTTCTTCCCCTGCGACATCTGCAGACCGGATCTGTCAAAAATGGCGAGTTCAGGTGACATCTAACGTGCCGCCAACGGTGTGCACAATTGTTTAGGCAGCCTGCAGATTTCATGCGCCAGTAAGGGCTCACGCACACGACCATATTTATTTTGCGGTCTGCAAAACACGGGTCTGGGAAAAAAACGGATGACATACATGTTACATCAATTGTAACAATGCCTATCCTTGTCCGCAAAACGAACAAGAATAGGACATGTTCTATTTTGCGGAATGGATTTGTGGACATACAGATACGGAATGCTTACAGAGTCATTTCCGTTTTTTTTTAAGCCCCATTGAAACGCATGGTTCAGCATACGTGCGAAAAAACAAACAAACAAAAAAAAACGGACATGTGTGCATGTGTCCTAAAGGGATGGCATGAAATCAGAGACACGAATGGAGGGGATTTGCTTTCAGGTGTGTAAAAAAAATAATAAAATAATTGCATATTTTGGCAACTTCAATCAAAAGTGGGAAGAAAAGTGAGCGGGGGTTAGTGTTGGCCTCATGCAGTCCGATCCCTTTGCCTCTTAATGAATGTGGCGTATTGTTCTCCTGTGTCATCTAATCTGAAAGCTTTTGCTGTGTCATGAACATATATAAAAAAGTTTTGATCGGCTTGGGCGTGAGTGCTGAGCCCCCCACCAATCGCTAGAAGGAGGAGAGAGACGCTCTCGCAGTTCGTCCTCTCTCTCTGCACTGCAAGGGATGGAATCAAGAGGGACCCATGGACTTTCCATGGAGTCCGTCTCCTGCAGCGAGGAGAGACAGTGTGTTAGGTGAGTGCTTCTCTGTCCTCGTTCTAGCGATCTCACAAAACTTGTGTCTTTGACTTATAAAAAGTTTTCTGAAAACTTATGGAGGTCATTTATCAAACTGGTGTAAAGTAGAACTGGCTTACTTGCCCGTAGCAACCAATCAGATTCCACCTTTCACTTTTCACATTTCCTTTGGAAAATGAAAGGTGGAATCTGATTGGTTGCTAGGGGCAACTAAGCCAGTTCTACTTTACACCAGTTTGATAAATGAAGGGGATTATCTGATAAATTATATCGATGACCTATCCTCAAAAACCACGGCACCCGTGTTTGGTCCATTATTTTCATGGATCGTTTCTAGGAAATGCTCTGGAATTCGTTTTTTGCCCTAGCGGGGGTCAGTGGAGTACAGGGATTTGCTCCCCCAGGACCCAATGTAGGCTGCTTACCAAATGGTGGCTTGATAGGTAGCGTATCACTGGGATGAGCTGAGGGTCAGTCCCCTTGCCCCTTCAATTGCCGCCCCCTACCGCTGGAACTCCAATTCCGGAGATCAGAATCGAGATAAAAAAATAATTAAAAAAAACAAAACAAACGTCCTGTCACGGAGGTGTGAATGAGGCCTAATACTGAGGAGCAGATTGTACCGCTCTTTTATTTTCCTCTGTTACAACGTGCGGTCTGTACTGATAATGCAGTTTATTTTACTACGTTTTAATACATATTTTTATTGATCCGTGTGCAGATGTTGTGAAAGAACACGAGGCTGCATATATTGTGGCTGCCGTCTGATTACATTAAATTGCCAAATTTCCATTTGTACCGCCCTTCGTGAACCAGAAATCATTTTTAGTCGCTATTTTACACCTCTGTAGGACGCCCATCATCCTCCACATGTATGGCACACTGAAGTTCCCCACAGTCAGTCATCCTCTGGAGTAACATGTAAGGGGGCGTCCACACAGCGCGGTTGTGACGCAGCTACGCTCCTGTTAAACTGATGAGACTGCACTGTTTAGGCTAGGTTCACACTAGCGCTTAATATCCAGCAGGTTGTGCCTGTGGGGGACCGGCGCTTTCTCCTATATTGTGCAAGCAAGACCACGGCTGATGGATTGCAGGGTCTGTAACCATGGAAACGAGCAGTGTATAATGTGATGGAAAAATGAATCCAGCCAGCAAAGGAGGCAATATGGACAGTCACAATACATTAGTAAGTGTCTTTAGTAAGCGTCTACATGATGAATGCTACTTGCTGACGTGATACAAACCCTTTAACTATAATGGTGACTGACGGCTGCAACTTGGCAAATATGCCGAGAATCAGGTGGACGAAAACCACTGCGTGGTTACCTTTGTGACCTTTTTTGAAGCAGTGCATTAAATTTGTATCTAGAAAAACTATTTTATCACCAAGTATGTCTGATTTACAGGTGGTTGTGGGTGGTAGGTGCATACAAATGTGGGCACAAAAAATGTCTGGGTCTGCCCACATGTTCGTTGTATGAATCTGTTAGGGCTCATGCACATGAATGTATTTTCTTTCCGTGTCCGTTCCGTTTTTTTTGCGGACCGTATGCGGAACCATTCATTTCAATGGGTCCACAAAAAAACTGAAGGTACTCCGTGTGCTTTCCATTTCCGTATGTCCGTATTTCCATTCTGCAAAAAAATAGTCAAAAATATGTCCTATTATTGTGCCCATTATGGACAAGGATAGTTCTGTTCTATAAGGGGACAGCTGTTCCGTTCCGAAAAATACAGAATGCACATGGACGTCATCTATATTTTTTGCGGATCCGTTTTTGCAGATCCGTTTTTTCATACGGTTGTGTGCATGAGGCCTTATTCTGTAATGGTAAGGGTACAGCTTCACACAGCTTTTTGGAGGAGGATTTGAGGCAGATCAGCCAAAGTCAGAAGTGGATTTGCAAGGAATGGGAAATATAAAGGAAGGATTTATACTTCTCGTTACTGGTGGATCCACTTCTGGCTTTGGCTGAAAATCCCACAGACAGATCTGCCTCAAAACCTCCTCCAAAAAGCTCTGTGTGGCCGTGCCCGAATTCTGCTCAGTGTTGTATAGCTGACTAATTGTATCACCGGCAAATGGCAATATATGGGTCAGACGGCATATCCGCTTAAAGTGAGTATACGACCACACATATCCGATGCACTCACTCAGGGCTGCAGGGGGTGCAGAGCTCCAAGTCTCATAAACGGTGGGGATCCCAGCAATAGGGAAATCTTAATCTAGCCAGAACTCCCTTTAACAGTTATTCGTCCACATCATGACCTTGTTGCATCCATGACACTGCACAATGGGATGGTACCCTCAAAGAAGTACTGAAAGTGAAGAAACATTTGAGGCGTCAGGAAGTTTGTAGACCACTGCTGGGCCTTGTTCTTCAGTCACTGTGTAGTTCAGGCATACTGACATCAGATCTTTTGGTTGCATCTTTTAATTCAATGGCTGTACGTGCACGAGTGGCTGTCCGCATAGAGTGGCTGTACGTGTACGGGTGCCTGTCCACATAGAGTGGCTGTACGTGCACGGGTGCCTGTCCGCATAAAGTGGCTGTATGTGTATGGGTGCCTGTCCGCATAGAGTGGCTGTACGTGCACGGGTGCCTGTCCACATAGAGTGGCTGTACGTGTATGGGTGGCTGTACGTGCACGGGTGCCTGTCCGCATAGAGTGGCTGTACGTGCACGGGTGCCTGTCCGCATAAAGTGGCTGTACGTGCACGGGTGCCTGTCCGCATAGAGTGGCTGTACGTGTATGGGTGGCTGTACGTGCACGGGTGCCTGTCCGCATAGAGTGGCTGTACGTGCACGGGTGCCTGTCCACATAGAGTGGCTGTACGTGCACGGGTGCCTGTCCACATAGAGTGGCTGTACGTGCACGGGTGCCTGTCCGCATAGAGTGGTTGTACGTGCACGGGTGCCTGTCCGCATAGAGTGGCTCTACGTGCACGGGTGCCTGTCCGCATAGAGTGGCTGTACGTGCACGGGTGCCTGTCCGCATAGAGTGGCTCTACGTGCACGGGTGCCTGTCCGCATAGAGTGGCTGTACGTGCACGGGTGCCTGTCCGCATAGAGTGGCTGTACGTGCACGGGTGCCTGTCAGCCTTTTTCTAGACCAGTGAAGTCACGTTTATCATTCACGTGGCCTAGTTGCTCTCATTTCCATTCCAGTGAATGGGGCTGAGTGGCAAAACCAAGCACCGCCGCTATCCAATGGACGGTGCGGTGTCTGGTTAGCTATGAGGAGGCCGCGCATCCTGGTGATTCCTCAGACCAGGCTACCGCCTTCCACTGCTCCATGGTCCAGCTATGATGCTCCCAGTCCCATTGTGCGTGCTTTCAGCTGGGGACAGGGCTGTGCACAAGCAGGGCTGTGGAGTTGGAGTCGGTGACCATTTTGGTGGAGTCGGTATAAAATGGACCGGCTCCGACTCCTAAAATATATAATAAATTGGTAGATTTAGTTCAGTGCAGTATGTGCTCAATATATTTTCATAAGAATTTGGGAACATGATGAAATTCCTGTAAATGTCTGTTCTATTCCTGAACTAAGGATCTAGACTTGAGATGACTGTGTGCTGCCCTTCATGTAGTTGCTCAGAAGTGAAGCTCCTCCACTACAGATCAGAGGAGAAAGGCACTGGGAAGGAATGTCTGCACTCATCTCAGATCTACTAAAGAAAACAGGATTAAAGAGGTTTTCTCACTAGTTACAAAGATTAGCTTTCTACATAAAGGGACAGTTAAAAGAAGACATTTTCTAAATAAATTGGTCAGTCATGAGCTATAGACAGTTCAGCAGGTCTCTGATTGCACACAGGTTTCTATGGTAACCTGCAGACCAGAATGACTGTTATCTGATTGGCTGAGCGCAGGAGTGACCTCAGTAAGCAAAATGTGTTGAGGACTGAGAAGGATGGCTTTACATGTAATTGTGTTAGAGATCACAACCTCCTGCTCTGTCGGAATAAGTTAATATATGCTAATAACTGCTGGAGACCCACCCACAGCCTGAGGAGACAGTGTGAGTGCAAACTGCCTGTCAGCCAGTGAATCAATGTGCTGAGAAAACTCCTTTAAGGCAAGTACTTCTTAGTATATCTAAACTTTCAATAAACTGTGCATAAATCACTTGTCCAGTGCATGTTTTCTCTGTATGCATTATGTTTCCTCTGAGCTCATGTTTGGAGAGGTTATCTGCTCTCATGGCTCATGGCTATATGCTGCTGATGTAAAACACCTAGGGCCTTATGTATGAAAACTGTCTAGGTGTAGAAGTTTCTTTGTTGCCTATAGAAACCAATCAGAGCTCCCCTTTCATTTCATATAGTGCTCTGGGGAAATGAAAGGGGAGCTCTGATTGGTTGCTATGGGCAACAAAGAAAGTCTTAGACCTAGAGAGTGTTCATACATCAGGCCCTTAGTGAGCTGTACCCAGAGAAGCCTGATACTGAAAGTTCAGAGTAAAGTTATCTAGTAAAACATATATTACATTTTTTTGTCATGAAATATCTGTACTATTGATTTATGCAAAGTTTGTTTAAAGTTATCACTTAAACATGTGCCATGTATGAGGGAGTCGGAAGTCGGAGTCAGGGGAAATTGAGGAGTCGGAGTCGGGGCTTTGGCTTACCGACTCCACAGCCCTGTGCACAAGGGCACTCTGACTGGTCTGCACAGCCCCATAGGCCTCAAGCTGCGGACATTTTTCGGCAGTTTTTGTGGGATTGTCTTCTGTGGGATTGGACCAGGTGAGCTAGCCTATGATCACCATGTGCATCTATGACCCAGCTGTCCTTCTTTGTACGTCTTCTAGAAGGTACTAACCATTACATACTGGGAACACACCAGACTTGTTGCTGTGACCCAGTTTTCTAGCCTCCATAGATCCTTACATTTGCCACTTTTATCTGCTTCTGGTACTTTGGCTCATATTTAATGTGTCTGCCCCAAAAATACATCTAAAAAGTGACACAAATTGCCGCTATTTCGCAATCCAGGGTTTCTACATTTTTTTCCTTCATGCTCGATGAGATGGTGGAGCTTTGCTAGAAATTGTGCGGGGTCTAAAGTATCTTCCCCAGTGCCAGATTTATCATCCAGCCTGAGCTCCCTGGTGCAGGTCTCCACCTACATCTATAGGATTGGTACATTTGGGCCTTTCTTTTCATCTGAGGCTTTAACACCATTGACTGCTAATATAAAAAAATGTATGCCACAGCCAGACGGCTTCTTCCGGGACATGAAACTTGAGTTGGGCCACAAGTTAGATTTTTGATGTTCATCTGATTCTTTTATACAAGATAAGACCTTGTCTAGATTACAGTAGATTCTGGTTTCAAAAGTGAGTGGAGTCATAGCGGTATTACACAGTTGGAGGCGCGTGTCTCCGTTTTTCAATTATAGAGATAGGTTTAGAACAGGATAATGATATGTTCAATAGCAGAGCAGATCCTTGAAGACATGTCCTGGAAAGTGTTTTTTAGACTTTATTTGTGGAGACCCTTGTGTCGAGAATGTTTTTTTTTTTTCTCAAACTAGTTGCGGGTTTCCCAAATCTAAATTTAGAGGCTGGGATCTGCTTCTGGGGTTTAGCTGCACGCAGGAATACATAGCAGGCTTTGACTTTGATGTTTTGCCTTTTCACTCACAATGTGAATTTGGCCTAAGGGCTCATGCAGGCAGCCACATTGGGACTGCTATAGAGATACATGCGGCCTCTATTGCAGTCAGAGGTCGCGCTACGTTTTTTTCAGAAGAGTAAAAATACTCCTCTGACCATTTTTGAGGAGTATTTTTATCCGAGGAGGAGTACGAAATCTGCGGTAATTAAAATACATAATACGCAGGCCTGCACTTGCTCACATCTGTGTTGGAGGCTGCATGTGGAGCCTCTGCTGCAGAATCTTTAGACCAGACAAAAAAGCCTTGTATGCAGGAGTTTTTTGTCTGGGAAAAAGACAGATTGCAAATGGAAACTGAACGGATCCCATTGTAGTCGGTGGAGTCTGTTCAGCTTCCCTGTGGGGTGACAGAAGGAGGGGGAGCAGGGTCACTAGAGGGGCGACAGGGGGAGCAGGGTTACTAGAGGGGCGACAGGGGGAGCAGGGCCACTAGAAGGGGAGAGCTGGGTTATTAGTGGGGTGACAGGAGGAGGGGGGGCAGAAAACTGGGAGACTGGACAGAACCATGGTTGGAGGAGGGGGAAATCACTCACTTGAAGATGGACAGCTTTTCACTGCCACAACTCTCCCATCCCTCTCCACCTGGGGGACACAGGCCGAAGGCAGCTCTTCTCCCAGGCAACAGTGACATCAGTCCGCAGCCCTTTACCTCTCCAGCCGCCCTGTTTTGTTCCCCAGGGTCCACGTTCTGCGCGCCCGCTCTCCTTCCAGCCCCGGGAGCAGGCCCCTCCTCCTTCCAGCTCCCGCCGGCTTCCTCTGCCTCACCCGATCTGTATTTCTCTGGTGCACCAATAACAAAGCTCCTTGCTGTAAGGAGCTTTGTTATTGGTTATTTCAGGCACAGGCAGCATTGCTGTGCTGCCTGTGCCGTTCACTGCGCTCACTTCGCTGATAAAAAACTGGGAAAAATCTAAGGCGTAGTGGTACGCCTTAGACTTTTTTCAGGGAGTAAAATTGCCTGAAAACGCGCCTATGACGCATTTTTATGCGTTATTGCGACCTCTGATTGCAGTCGTACGTTTTCCTGGTATGTCTGGGATGTGACATGTAATACAGACACACAGTGCACACAGGTATGTCTGGGATGTGACATGTAATACAGACACACAGAGCACACAGGTATGTCTGGGATGTGACATGTAATACAGACACACAGTGCACACAGGTATGTCTGGGATGTGACATGTAATACAGACACACAGTGCACACAGGTATGTCTGGGATATGACATGTAATATAGACACACAGTGCACACAGGTATGTCTGGGATGTGACATGTAATACAGACACACAGTGCACACAGGTATGTCTGGGATGTGACATGTAATATAGACACACAGTGCACACAGGTATGTCTGGGATGTGACATGTAATACAGACACACAGTGCACACAGGTATGTCTGGGATGTGACATGTAATACACACACAGTGCACACAGGTATGTCTGGGATGTGACATGTAATACAGACACAGTGTACACAGGTATGTCTGGGATGTGACATGTAATACACACACAGTGTACACAGGTATGTCTGGGATGTGACATGTAATACAGACACACAGTGCACACAGGTATGTCTGGGATGTGACATGTAATACAGACACACAGTGCACACAGGTATGTCTGGGATGTGACATGTAATACAGACACAGTGCACACAGGTATGTCTGGGATGTGACATGTAATACAGACACACAGTGCACACAGGTATGTCTGGGATGTGACATGTAATACAGACACACAGTGCACACAGGTATGTCTGGGATGTGACATGTAATACAGACACAGTGCACACAGGTATGTCTGGGATGTGACATGTAATACAGACACACAGTGCACACAGATATGTCTGGGATGTGACATGTAATACACACACAGTGCACACAGGTATGTCTGGGATGTGACATGTAATACAGACACACAGTGCACACAGGTATGTCTGGGATGTGACATGTAATACAGACACAGTGCACACAGGTATGTCTGGGATGTGACATGTAATACAGACACACAGTGCACACAGGTATGTCTGGGATGTGACATGTAATACAGACACAGTGCACACAGGTATGTCTGGGATGTGACATGTAATACAGACACACAGTGCACACAGGTATGTCTGGGATGTGACATGTAATACAGACACACAGTGCACACAGGTATGTCTGGGATGTGACATGTAATACAGACACACAGTGCACACAGGTATGTCTGGGATGTGACATGTAATACAGACACAGTGCACACAGGTATGTCTGGGATGTGACATGTAATACAGACACACAGTGCACACAGGTATGTCTGGGATGTGACATGTAATACAGACACAGTGCACACAGGTATGTCTGGGATGTGACATGTAATACAGACACACAGTGCACACAGGTATGTCTGGGATGTGACATGTAATACAGACACACAGTGCACACAGGTATGTCTGGGATGTGACATGTAATACAGACACACAGTGCACACAGGTATGTCTGGGATGTGACATGTAATACAGACACACAGTGCACACAGGTATGTCTGGGATGTGTCTGCACTCTTATGTGGGGCAGTGCTCTTAATTATATAAGTGAAAACAGGTGAAAGACTCCCTCCCAAGTCTCAAACCCCGAATTTGCAGTTTTTTAACGCCATTTTTTTTTGGCATGCAGACATAAGTCTCCCCCATTTCACTGTATTAGAAAGGGTAAATAAAACACCCCTTTAAAGGGATTTTGTGAGAGCTTTTTTTTACTGATGAGCTGTCCTCTGGATAGTTCATCAGTATCTGATCGGGGAGGGTTCGAAACCTGGGACCCCCGCCGATCAGCTGTTTCAGAAGGCAGCGACGCTCACAGTAGCGCCATGGCCTTCTCTCTGCTCACCAACCTCAGCGCTGTACATTGTTTAGCGGCTGTGCTTGGTATCGCAGCTCAGCTATATTCACTTCAAGGGGGCTGAGCTGCTCTTAGGCCACGTGACCGATGAATGTGTCGTCACTCGGTCTAGGAAAATCTGGAGAAGTCCACAACGCTACTGCAACCGTCGCTGCCTTCTCAAACAGCTGATCGGCGGGGGTTGGGGGGTCAGACCCCCACCGATCTGATAATGATCAGTTAAAAAAAACTCTCGGAAAACCATTTTAAAGAGTCTGTGCCAAGTTATAAATTCTCATAGCGATAAGTTTCTGATCATTGAGGGTCCACACGATGGGACTCCTGCTGGTCATGAGAACAGAATGGAGCTGCACGTGCTCACTGCCGTCCTGTTCATTCTCTATGGCAGGGGTAGGCAACCTGCACGCCAGATGTTGCAAAACTACAACTACCAGCATGCATACTTGCTCTTCTGTTCTCAGAACTCCCATAGAAATGAATGGAGCATGCTGGGAGTTGTAGTTTTACAACAGCTGGAGTGCCGAAGGTTGCTCTATGGGAATGCCGGAGATAACTGAGCGCAGTGCAGGACCATAGGGACTGAATGGATCCTGCTACTCCATATATAGTGCCTTGCAAAAGTATTTGGACCCCTGAAACTTTTCAACCTTTTGCCACATTTCAGGCTTCAAACAAAAAGATATAACATTTTACATTTTTGGTGAAGAATCAACAACAAGTGGGTCACAGTTGTGAAGTGGAATGAAATTTATTGGATCATTTAAACTTTTTTTGTAATAATAAAACTGAAAAGTTGGGCATGTAAAATTATTCTGCCCATTTACTTTCAGTTCAGAAAACTCACTCCAGAAGTTGATTGAGGATCTCTGAATGATCCAATGTTGTCCTAAATGACTGATGAAGATAAATAGAATCCACCTGTGTGTAATCAAGTCTCCGTATAAATGCACCTGCTCTGTGATAGTCTCAGGGTTCTGCATCATGAAGACCAAGGAACACACCAGGCAGGTCTGTGATACTGTTGTGGAGAAGTTTAAAGCCGGATTTGGATACCAAAAGATTTCCCAAGCTTTAAACATCCCAAGGAGCGCTGTGCAAGCGATCATATTGAAATGGAAGGAGTATCAGACCACTGCAAATCTACCAAGACCCGGCCGTCCCTCTAAACTTTCATCTCAAACAAGGAGAAGACTGATCAGAGATGCAGCCAAGAGGCCCATGATCACTCTGGATGAACTGCAGAGATCTACAGCTGAGGTGGGAGAGTCTGTCCATAGGACAACAATCAGTCCAACACTTCACAAATCTGGCCTTTATGGAAGAGTGGCAAGAAGAAAGCCATTTCTCAAAGATATCCATCAAAAGTCTCGTTTACAGTTTCCCACAAGCCACCTGGGAGACACAAACATGTGGAAGAAGGTGCTCTGGTCAGATGAAACCAATATCCTACTTTTTGGAAACAATGCAAAACGATATGATTGGCGTAAAAGCAACACAGCTCATCACCCTGAACACACCATCCCCACTGTCAAACATGGTGGTGGCAGCATCATGGTTTGGGCCTGCTTTTCATCAGCAGGGACAGGGAAGATGGTTAAAATTGATGGGAAGATGGATGGAGCCAAATACAGGACCATTCTGGATGAAAACCTGTTGGAGTCTGCAAAAGACCTGAGACTAAGACGGAGATTTATCTTCCAACAAGACAATGATCCCAAACATAAAGCAAAATCTACAATGGAATGGTTCAAAAATAAACGTATCCAGGTCTTAGAATGGCCAAGTCAAAGTCCAGACCCGAATCCAATTGAGAATATGTGGAAAGAGCTGAAAACTGCTGTTCACAAACGCTCTCCATTCAACCTCAAAGAGCTCGAGCTGTTTTGCAAGGAAGAATGGGCAAGAATTTCAGTCTCTAGATGTGCAAAACTGATAGAGACATACCCCAAGAGACCGCAGCTGTAATCGCAGCAAAAGGTGGCGCAACAAAGTATTAATGCAAGGGGGCCGAATAATTTTGCACACCCCACTTTTCAGTTTTATTATTACAAAAAAAGTTTAAATGATCCAATAAATTTGTTCCACTTCACAATTGTGACCCACTTGTTGTTGATTCTTCACCAAAAATGTAAAATGTTTGAAGCCTGAAATGTGGCAAAAGGTTGAAAAGTTCCAGGGGCCTGAATACTTTCGCAAGGCACTGTATGTGGGGCATGGGACACCTTTTTTTTTAAATTGATGGGTATCCCTGTACTTAAAGGGTTATTCCCATCTCGGACAATGGGGGCATATCGCTAGGATATGCCCCCATTGTCCTATAGGTGCGGGTCCCACTGCACCTATATAGAGAACAGGGCCCCGAAAGTCAAGGAGGGCGCACCGCGCATGCACGGCCGCCCTCCATTCGTTTGTATGGGGCCGGCGAAAATTTCCGTCAGTTCTATATAAATGAATGGGAGCTGGGCCGCGCATGCGCGGTGCGCTAACCTTCATTTCTATGGAGCCAACGGCTCGGCTATTTTCGGCGGCCCCATACAAATGAATGGAGGGTGTCCGTGCATGCGCGGTGCGCCCTCCTTGACTTTCAGGGCCCCAGTCTCGATATAGGTGCGGGTCCCAGCGGTGATTTTAGCGATATACCCCCATTGTCCGAGATGGGAATCACCCTTTAAGGGAATCATTTATAACTTGGCACAGCCTCTTTAATTCTACCCTGACTTCTTCTGGCTTTTCAGGTGAAAGGTTCCCTTTACGGTGGAATTCCCAGACAATGAAGAATATAATGTGCAAATATATAAAGACATGTAATGCGCTTTCATGTTCTGCAGATGGTGAAGATTCATGCTTTTTATGGATATTCTTGTTTTATGGCGTAATCTCCGTTTCCTCTTCCGTGGGGTAGCTGTGTTGCTCGTTTGCTCACACACCTCCTTTGCTCGATCCCTAACAGGCCTGGCACAGTTGTGTGCAGCATTTTGGTACGCCTGTTCCTCATTACGGCCCCACCTTGAATAGTTGGGGGCTCCTGCCCATGTAGCCGTTGAGCAGCAGAGAGGAGTTTGCATTCTTCAGCCTATAACATTAGATCTCTCAGCATCAGTTGCTGCCCCCCCCTGTATTTCACTTCTAACACTTCGCATTCACACTTTGGCAGAGGTTTATCTGTTTCATCAGCTGTGTCAACACATCTCATGACTAAAAAAGAAACACACATACGCACACGCACACACTCTTTATTTAACACATCGCAACGAAAAGAGTTAAGCGTTTATGGGAAATATTTGCTTGTCGATAGATATGTGGCTTTATGCATATCAGGCCTGTTTGGAATATTTCTGTCTTTCACCGACCAGAAATGCTGCGATGCCTCTCTGGTTTTTACGGTAAGACATCTCCCCCGATTAGGCTGGCACTCGCCCAGTTTTGGGCTGCGATAGAACGGTTTGTACGGCAATAGATATTTCTAATTATAATATTGGAACAAAAGCTCTGCGTACACAGTCGGCACATCCTGACCATTGCCGTCAGTGATCAGTAGGGCCGGGGGATAAACCTCAGGGACTGTCATTGATCTTTTGGACACTGAGCCCCATTCACTTTAACAGGGCAGTAAAGTAAGTACAGACGAAAAGAGGACGTGGCGCTGCAGATCACCACACAGGAGTAGGTATTTTGAAAAAGCTTTATTAGTTGTAGAAATGAACAACGCATTTCAGGAATGAAACGTCCCCTTCGTCAAGTTCACTACCAACATAATGCTGTTCTTAAAGGGGTTTTCCGGTATTTTACTACTGATGACCTATCCTCAGGATAGGGCATCCGCAGGGCTGTGGAGTCGGTAAGCCAAAGCCCCGACTCCGACTCCTCAATTTCCCCTGACTCCGACTTCCGACTCCCTCATACATGGAGCATGTTTAAGTGATAACTTTAAACAAACGTTGCATAAATCAATAGTACAGATATGTCATGACAAAAAAAAGTTTGTAATATATGTTTTACTAGATATATTTACTCTGAACTTCCAGTATCAGGCTTCTCTGGGTACAGCTCACTAAGGGCCTGATGTATGAACACTCTCTAGGTCTAAGACTTTCTTTGTTGCCCATAGCAACCAATCAGAGCTCCCCTTTCATTTCTCCAAAGCACTATATGAAATGAAAGGGGAGCTCTGATTGGTTGCTATGGGCAACAAAGAAACTTCTACACCTAGACAGTTTTCACACATAAGGCCCTAGGTGTTTTGCATCAGCAGCATATAGAAGCCATGAGAGCAGATAACCTCTCCAAACATGAGCTCAGAGGAAAAGCATGTCTTCTTTTTACTGTCCATTTATGTAGAAAGCTAATCTTTGTAACTAGTGAGAAAACCCTTTAATCCTGTTTTTTTCAGCAGATCTGAGACTAGTGCAGCCATTCCTTCCCAGTGCCTTTTTCCTCTGATCTGTTGCAGAGGAGTTTCACTTCTGAGCATCTACATGAAGGGCAGCACACAGTCATCTCAACTGAAAGCCTAGATCCTTAGTTCAGGAATAGAACAGACATTTATAGGACATTTCATCATTTTCCTAAATTCTTATGAAAATATATTCAGCACATACTGCACTGAACTAAATGTACCAATTTATTATATATTTTAGGAGTCTGAGCCGTTCCATTTTATACCGACTCCACCAAAATGGACACTGACTCCACAGCCCTGGTCATCAGTAGTTAACTCCTGGAAAACCCCTTTAATAAACCCGATGAAGGGGATGTTTTGCTCCTGAAACGCGTTGTTTGTTAGGAAAAGTGTTTACTAATTGTGCTAATACCTACTTCTCTTGGGTGATCTGCAGAGCTGCATCCTCTTTTCTTCAGTACTTGTTGATTTCAGGGCGTGATCCGGACCAGATGGAGTGTATCAACAGACCCCTAACTGGCCATAGACCCTACACGGAAATTTCCTGCTGGGCCGATGCCCAAGGGGTCACCTGAGCCCTCTTCGTTGACGCCAGCTGGGGGCATAATGATGCTCTCAGCATTAATTAATACTCGTAGCATCAGGTACTTATACACCTGGTCAACAACTCCATGTGTCCTTCTGAATTCACCTGTATCACCGTTAGAGTTGAGCGAACGTGCTCGTAACGAGCACTGTACTGCTTGGATCCCCTGCGCTCGCATGGCCGCAGGCATCCGGATCCGTCGGGTGCAGTCGGGTGAAGAGGACGAATCCGGATGGCGGCGCCCATGCGAGCGCAGGGGATCCGAGCAGTACAGTGCTCGTTAAGAGCACGTTCGCTCAACTCTAATCACCGTCCTCAGGGTGGTGATTCAGGTGAATAATGCCGCGAGGGTGGCAGTATTTTGTGCTGCACTGTGGTATTGCCCCGCCTATATCTGCTGCCCCTGCTTACATGTGTTTCCCCTCCTTCTGTCAGTTTGGACCCGCCTACAACATGGGGCCGCTCTTAGGCTTTTTTCCAGGTCCATTTCACGTTCCCAATCCATCCCTGACCCCTACTGTTGGGAGCTGAAAGCTTGGAGAGGTGTGGCAACCTCAGTGCAACACTGTAATGTGAACAGGAACTGTGTGTCATATTGTCGCACCCCCTGTCCTACACATGGTGCGTCCGTTTTCTATTTTATATGCTTTAATTGGACTAGGCAATACTACCTGACCTAGCTGCCGGCACATGGACCACCCTACCTCTTTGTTTTGCCATTGGGGGGCACACATTGATTGGCTATCCTGTTAAATTTGTCTGCCATTTGTCAAGGCTTTTACAATGGGGGCACCATACATTAGTGTGTAGACTATCTGGAGGGCTGCTGACCCATAGGCAATCTGTGTGCTGCCATATAGAGTTCATGTACGCGGCATTGTCCTGTGCATAACATTTAAAGGGTCTCTTTGGGTCATGCCGCTGTCTCGTGTGGTGGCCACTTCTGGGATCATTTGCCATACACTGGGCTCATGATCCTGGGGTTAGAACGCGCAGCGCATGCGTTAATCTGAATCTCTGTCACAGCGCCAGCGAAAGATTCAGACTCACAAATAACCCCTTTAAAGCAAATGTTTCATCAGGAAATGACCCATTGTTTAAATCAGGTTTTTATGTTTACCATATTTTTTAGAATTTTTTTGTTGACTTTTTTTTTTTTTAATTTTGCATGTCAACATAAAAAAACCTATATCCTGCAATTTTGACACTGGCTATTAAGCCTCATAATATGTTTAAACTTCCTGCTCTGTAGCGATCACTTCTCAGCAGTCATCTCATTATCATCACATGCAGGATTGATCTTCTCTGCAGCATGAGGCAAGAGAGATCACTATGACATCACTCGTCCCTATGCTGTGTAGTGGTTTGCCAGCGGTAGATCGCTATTACACAGCACGATCTGCCGCCAGCAAACAATAATTTTGTAACATGTCAAAAGATTTGGATTGACTGATGATCGTTTGCTCGTTCATTGGGCAATCGGCGGAAGTATTACACTGCCAGATGATCTCTAACGAGTGTTACTAAGAACACTTGTTAGCGATCATCTGCCGAAAATCGGGCAGTGTAATACAGGCTTCACCTTCCCTGTACAGTGACCTCTGCACAAGTCACAGAGCATGCCCACAACACCATAGAAGTCAATGAATTATCTCTTCTGTATGGTGTCTGTGGTCTATGTGGCTGCTGGTGCAGGGAGATATCAGGTATTACAACTGATCAGTTCTTGAATTTGTTTTCCTCCATTGATTCATTACCACACTGGAGAAAAATGACAATGGATGGGTATGTGGGAGCAGACAAATGTAGTAATATTACGGTATATTTTTTTGTGAAAATGTAATGCAAGCCAGATGTTTCTGTGTGATATATAATTAATCAAGGTTACACATTTGATTACTCATGTGTAAAAAATAAAAAATAAAAAAAAAAATCATTTATCTTTTGCCTTAGGTTGTGACTTGCGAGTAGTGTCACGCTGGTTTTACGCTTTGAGCCATCTTATTATATTGCAAAGTCAGATGAAAAGGTGGCACCTAAAATGATTGGCACTTTAAAAGATGGGCTCTATGAGATTAAAACTGAAGGGATTGTCTTCTAGGCCCCTATACATGGACTAATACACAGGGTAGTGATTAGAAACTGGTTATTTATTCCCGAATGTTGCCCCCTTGTTTAGGACTGGTTCACACGACCGTGATCTGCCGCATCTCCTGGGCCGACCGCGGCTCCCCTGACCCAAACTGACTGCATCACAGTGATTTGTAATGCAGATCGTCATGAGAGTACATTGCAGTAGCCCTTAATCAGATATGGACTGACTGTATCATAATTACTATGTACAGTGAGTCAGTTTGCGTCAGGGGAGCCCTGCTCGATCCGAGAGATGTGGCCGACACGTGCGCTGTGTTTCCCTGGCCAGTCATGGTTGTGTGAATCTAAGCTGCATTTACTACTCTTTTTGGGGATGAACAATCTTTAATACGATTGTTCATCCACGTACAGGTTCATTGTATGTTAGTAGCATGTCCCCGATGTGCTGCTGACAATGATTTTTTTTTTTTCATGCGGCATTGGATCTCATCTTTACCCTATAGAAAAACAATATGGTGTATTCCATCAGATGCCATCAAAATAAGCATTGCTTACCTCATGGATCCCCCACTGCTGCCGTTCTGGAGGTTATTAAGTGCTTGCTGCTTTCATGGCCGCGAGGAGGGGCAGTGATTGGCTGAGCAGTCATCTCTTGTCGAGCAGGGGCAGGAAGAAGAGGTGGGTCAGGACCCAGAGGGCATCAAAACAGCATTGCTGGGGGATCGGGGAGGTGAGTAATGCTTCTTCTGCCCTTTACATAAAAATAATTTTGATCCGACAGATAACTCCTATTCGAGCTAACATGGTTCCTTGGACACCCAACAAATAGCTGTTTTTGCTTCAGTAGCCCCCCCTCTCTGGAGTCCTGTTTCTGGCATCCTCAAGACCTGAGGCCAAGATTAGAAAATAAGGAAAAAAAAATCTTTTCTCCATTTCAAGGGTTACGTTGCAGACCACCAGATTTGTTTGTCCATCTGAGGGTCTCGGCTGACACACTCTGAACAATAATGACGTTCGCACATTCGGTTCCCCGAAGTATTTTTTTGTTTTTGTGGTTGAAAATCTGCAAAAGGAAAAAATGTTCTCAGTTTCCTCTTGGTAGAATACATATTCATTTGGTTAAATATTGAAGGGGATGTGGACCGTGAAATCATGAATAAGCACAAAAAGTGGAAGACTACTCTGAGGGCTCATGCACACGACAGTTGCGGTCTGCAAATAGAATGGCCCCGATAGAACAGTACTATCCTTGTCCATAATGTGGACATACGGACACGGAATGTGCATGGGGTTTCCGAATGCGGGACGCAAAAAAAGAAACTGAATAGACCCGAAATTTCCGATGACATTTTAAACAACATTTTTTTTAGGTAAAAAATTCTGCATTGTATAGCAAATAGCAAACTATTGAAAATTCTAATTTCCTGTGTTGATAGTGTTTTTTTTTTTTTTTATTGCACAGTTCGGGATGCTCTGGGGATGACATTTTTCTCCCCTTTTTTTCCTATAGCCTTCTTAATAGGACTTGAAAAACAGCACAGATTTTTATTTTCATTTTTTTGCAATTCTGGGGTTGCTGTGCGTCGTGCTATGACCCCATTCATTTCTGCGATCCTTGAGCACTGCCGTGTAGCCAAACCCCTAGGTTTCTACTCGGTTTGAGGTGCTGACTTTAACAGTCTTAAGAATTTCTGGTACTTTCCTTTTTCGGAGCGGAGAAATGTGGCATCCGTCCACTGGTTTTGTAAATAGTTGAAATTCCCCTCAATTTTTTTTTTCTTTGCGTTCTCAGAAATCCTGCCATAGGATGAAAGCAGAGAGCTCTGATGTTCTGCTCCTTGGAGGGCTCCATGACTTTACTTTGCTATTTCGTGGTTTGGCCAAATAACGTACAGTAAACGGTTTTTACATTAACCTTGAAAATGAAATCTCCCCTTTCCATTCTATTTTTAAGCCGTAAGATTATAAAAATGTCTGTGGTTTAAGTCCAATTAGAAATCCAAACTGTACAAAGTTTAGCTTCAACTTTGCATATATAATCTGGTTTTGATAGTAAGGCCTCATGCACACTACCGTGTGGTGGCCTTGCCCGTGCTGTGGACGTGGACCCATTCCCTTGAGTGGGGTCTGTGATCTGTCATGCACTACTTTTTTGCGGTGCGGACAGAAAATCCATGGAAGCACTCCGATCTGTGCCTCCGCTCTGCACAGCACGATATCTCCCAGATTAGGGGAGTTGTTTAAGTGCGGTGCGCACACGACAGGTGCCTGTATGTTGCGGATCTGCTGTTTGTAGGCCACAATACGGATACAGGCCGCCGATGGTTGGGTGCATGAGGCCTAACACTGTATTTGGTGATTGCTGTGTAACGAGGATGTCACCACCCCTGATATCTGGTTCAGTAAATAATTGTATTCCACATGAAATGACATTTTTGGAGCATTTATTCTTATGACTTTCCTGTGCCATTCCTCTATTATTCCTGCAAGATTTTTTATGAAGGTGGAAGTGTAATGGTTACGCCCACTTGTCAATTTTTCCAGTGGTTATTTCCAGGATGAAAGTGGTCCAGCATTATTATTTCACGGGGAATGCATAGGGATAGCTGATAGGTCATCTGACAGACCCCGTTAAAGGGAATCTTTCACCTGTTTTTCACCAATATAACTAACAGCAGTGCCCACAGAAGATTGTATACACATCCCAGACATACCTGTGTGCACTGTGTGTCTGTATTACATGTCACATCCCAGACATACCTGTGTGCACTGTGTGTGTGTATTACATGTCACATCCCAGACATACCTGTGTGCGCTGTGTGTCTGTATTACATGTCACATCCCAGACATACCTGTGTGCACTGTGTGTGTGTATTACATGTCACATCCCAGACATACCTGTGTGCACTGTGTGTGTGTATTACATGTCACATCCCAGACATACCTGTGTGCACTGTGTGTGTGTATTACATGTCACATCCCAGACATACCTGTGTGCACTGTGTGTCTGTATTACATGTCACATCCCAGACATACCTGTGTGCACTGTGTGCCTGTATTACATGTCACATCCCAGACATACCTGTGTGCACTGTGTGTGTATTACATGTCACATCCCAGACATACCTGTGTGCACTGTGTGTCTGTATTACATGTCACATCCCAGACATACCTGTGTGCACTGTGTGTGTGTATTACATGTCACATCCCAGACATACCTGTGTGCACTGTGTGCCTGTATTACATGTCACATCCCAGACATACCTGTGTGCACTGTGTGCCTGTATTACATGTCACATCCCAGACATACCTGTGTGCACTGTGTGCCTGTATTACATATCACATCCCAGACATACCTGTGTGCACTGTGTGTGTGTATTACATGTCACATCCCAGACATACCTGTGTGCACTGTGTGTCTGTATTACATGTCACATCCCAGACATACCTGTGTGCACTGTGTGCCTGTATTACATGTCACATCCCAGACATACCTGTGTGCACTGTGTGCCTGTATTACATATCACATCCCAGACATACCTGTGTGCACTGTGTGTCTGTATTACATGTCACATCCCAGACATACCTGTGTGCACTGTGTGTGTGTATTACATGTCACATCCCAGACATACCTGTGTGCACTGTGTCTGTATTACATGTCACATCCCAGACATACCTTTGTGCACTGTGTCTGTATTACATGTCACATCCCAGACATACCTGTGTGCACTGTGTCTGTATTACATGTCACATCCCAGACATACCTGTGTGCACTGTGTGTGTGTATTACATGTCACATCCCAGACATACCTGTGTGCACTGTGTGTCTGTATTACATGTCACATCCCAGACATACCTGTGTGCACTGTGTGTGTATTACATGTCACATCCCAGACATACCTGTGTGCACTGTGTGTCTGTATTACATGTCACATCCCAGACATCCCTGTGTGCACTGTGTGTCTGTATTACATGTCACATCCCAGACATACCTGTGTGCACTGTGTGTGTATTCCATGTCACATCCCAGACATACCTGTGTGCACTGTGTGTCTGTATTACACAGGTATGTCTGGGATGTGACATGTAATACACACACAGTGCACACAGGTATGTCTGGGATGTGACATGTAATACAGACACACAGTGCACACAGGTATGTCTAGGATGTGACATGTAATACAGACACACAGTGCACACAGGTATGTCTGGGATGTGACATGTAATACAGACACACAGTGCACACAGGTATGTCTGGGATGTGACATGTAATACAGACACAGTGCACACAGGTATGTCTGGGGATAAGTGATGTGACATGTAATACAGAACACAGTGCACACAGGTATGTCTGGGATGTGACATGTAATACAGACACAGTGCACACAGGTATGTCTGGGATGTGACATGTAATACAGACACACAGTGCACCACAGGTATGTCTGGGATGTGACATGTAATACAGACAGTGCACACAGGTATGTCTGGGATGTGACATGTAATACACACCACAGTGCACACAGGTATGTCTGGGATGTGACATGTAATACAGACACACAGTGCACACAGGTATGTCTGGGATGTGACATGTAATACAGACACAGTGCACACAGGTATGTCTGGGATGTGACATGTAATACACACACAGTGCACACAGGTATGTCTGGGATATGACATGTAATACACACACAGTGCACACAGGTATGTCTGGGATGTGACATGTAATACACACACAGTGCACACAGGTATGTCTGGGATGTGACATATAATACAGACACACAGTGCACACAGGTATGTCTGGGATGTGACATGTAATACAGACACACAGTGCACACAGGTACAGGTATGTCTGGGATGTGACATGTAATACAGACACACAGTGCACACAGGTATGTCTGGGATGTGACATGTAATACACACAGTGCACACAGGTATGTCTGGGATGTGACATGTAATACACACACACAGTGCACACAGGTATGTCTGGGATGTGACATGTAATACAGACACACAGTGCACACAGGTATTTCTGGGATGTGACATGTAATACACACACACAGTGCACACAGGTATGTCTGGGATGTGATATGTAATACAGGCACACAGTGCACACAGGTATGTCTGGGATGTGACATGTAATACACACACACAGTGCACACAGGTATGTCTGGGATGTGACATGTAATACAGACACACAGTGCACACAGGTATGTCTGGGATGTGATATGTAATACAGGCACACAGTGCACACAGGTATGTCTGGGATGTGACATGTAATACAGACACACAGTGCACACAGGTATGTCTGGGATGTGACATGTAATACACACACACAGTGCACACAGGTATGTCTGGGATGTGAGATGTAATACAGGCACACAGTGCACACAGGTATGTCTGGGATGTGACATGTAATACAGGCACACAGTGCACACAGGTATGTCTGGGATGTGACATGTAATACAGACACACAGTGCACACAGGTATGTCTGGGATGTGACATGTAATACACACACACAGTGCACACAGGTATGTCTGGGATGTGATATGTAATACAGGCACACAGTGCACACAGGTATGTCTGGGATGTGACATGTAATACAGGCACACAGTGCACACAGGTATGTCTGGGATGTGACATGTAATACAGACACACAGTGCACACAGGTATGTCTGGGATGTGACATGTAATACACACACACAGTGCACACAGGTATGTCTGGGATGTGATATGTAATACAGGCACACAGTGCACACAGGTATGTCTGGGATGTGACATGTAATACAGGCACACAGTGCACACAGGTATGTCTGGGATGTGACATGTAATACAGACACACAGTGCACACAGGTATGTCTGGGATGTGACATGTAATACAGACACACAGTGCACACAGGTATGTCTGGGATGTGACATGTAATACAGACACACAGTGCACACAGGTATGTCTGGGATGTGTATACAATCTTCTGTGGGGAATTGCTGTTAGTTATATTGGTGAAAAACAGGTGAAAGACTCCCTTTAATGAAGGGCAAAATATAAGATGCACCTGCCGATTCTGTCTTTTTTCTCAGTTTTTTTTATCATGTTAGACTTTCATGGGACTGCTGCTGTGATTAAAGAAATCGTTAGCGGTTTTGTCATCGCGCTGCAGTCTCGGATTAAGGGGTCATTCACACGAACATAAGGGCTCCATGCCCGTGTTGTGTATCATTGACTTGAATGGGTCTGTCATGTGCAAAATACGGCAAAAGATAGGGCATAGAGCGGAGGCACGGATTGGAAGTCCACAGAAACACTCAGAAGTGCTCCCATGGGCTTTCAGGTCTGGGCCCCTACACCGCAAAAGATGTGGCCTATCTTTAGTTGTATTTTGCAGATGGCTGACCCATTCAAATCAATGGGTCCGCACCGCAATACGGGATTCACATGACCGGTGCCCATGTATTGCAGACCGCTGTTTGCACGGGCAAGGGCCTTTAAGTTTATGAATGAACCCTAACAGGAGGTTGCAGTCAGGATTGTGTGGAGTCGATGAAACTTTGCAGCTGTAGAAGATTTTACGTGATATTAATAAGTGGCCCCCATTCTCCGCATTTCATGCTTCTCATGGTTAGTGCAGCTTGAACCTGACAAGTTTCCTTTAAGACAAACATAGGGGGTCATTTCCAAACTTTTTTATATCAGTTTTTGGCTCGCCACTTGGGAGTGATGGGATCCGGGACATTGGCAACAGCAAATTTACTATCTTTTATGCCTGAAAACAGGTGTAACAGAGGTGCAAAATGACTCCTCAGAGGCTGGAGTATTTTTTCACTCCAGGTGCACGGACTGCTGGAGGTGCACCCCTTCTCATAAATTAAGGCAAATCCTCCAACAGCGCAGGGGGGAAACAAAGAGCGGAGTAAAAAGCTAAGCTATATTTACCATAAAATGGTTGATTTACAGGAAAAGTCAGGATAGCAGAGGTTGTTTGCACTAGCATGTCCGTTTGTTGAATCCTGCATTAACATCTTGGAAGTGGAGCCTTTTATACCAACCTTGTTATTATAAGCAATCTGAGATTTCATCGGAATAGCACATACCATGAACACCTCAGCTTGCTGTGACTCATCTGTGCACCATATGTCTCCTGAAATCACTGCTCCGCATTGTCTGGCTTGGCTTTACTGGCTGTTTGACATACCGAAGCAGAGGATGCCCTCTATATAACTGCGTACCGTTAGTGTGTTGTGTGATTTTCTTTATACTCGCCTATGTTTGCACCTTTCATTGATTTTTTTTTTTTTGTTGTTGTTTTGTTGAATTAAGCAACTTTACTTGTAGGGTACACTCCGCTGATGCTGCCATCATTGTTGTTTCTTTTAATACCCCTCGCATGCCCTGTTGTGCCACCCTAGAGTTTTCATGCCCAGTATGTAAAAGGGGTTTTCCCATCCCAGACAATGGGGGCATATCGCTAGGATATGCCCCTATTGTCTGATAGGTGGGGGTCCCAGAGACACTGAGAATGGAGCCCTGAAATTGTTGGAGGGCACACTGCACATGCGCAGCCGCCCTTCATTCAGTTCTACAGGACCACCGAAAATAGACGAGCGCTGGCACGGCTATTTCCATCGGCCCCATAGAAATGAATAGGTGCAGTGGCCGTGCAAGAGCTGTGCGCTCCCATTCACTACTATGGAGAGAGCGCTTGGTGGTGGCCGGACCCGGGAAACTCAAGGTCCTCCATACACCACCTTCCCCGCTCCGTTCTCGATATAGGTACCAGTCCCAGAGGTGGGACCCACACCTATCAGACAATGGGGGCATATATTAGTGATGTGCCCCCATTGTCTCAGATGGGAATACCCCTTTAATACTGAACATTGGTACAGGGAAGAGGAGATGCCAGGGTTTCTCAGTGGGCGTCCCTGGCTGCGATTGGACTGCGGCACCGCCAGGCAGAAGGAGACGCCCACTGAGAAACCCTGGCATCTCCTCCTCCCTCTACCGATGCTGAATATTAGCATACTAGGTGCGAAAACTGCAGGGGGCACAACAAGGCATGCGAGGGGTATTTGGAAAAAAAGAAAAAGCAAGGGTTCCCCCACAAGTAAATGCCCCTTTCACATGAGCGGGAGACTCGCATGTCTCCCGCAACGCATCTACAGGGCTGCATTCGGCACTGACAGGGATCGCATAGCATTATATGCGATCCCAGTCAGTGCCGGAGTCCAGCCCTGTAGAGGCGTTGCGGGAGACATGAGAGTCTCCCACTCGTGTGAAAGGGGCATAAGGATACCTACAGCTGGGGCAGCAATGATATGGCATCGTGTAACATGATGAGCCTGCATGTATGTATAAGAGGAGTACACCTCTTACAGAAGTTATCCCATGAGTACATGTACATCTAACAAAGCCAGAACCAGCCCTGTACCTCACTTGGATCCAGAGATCTCCCCATTCATTGCTCCAATTGTTCTGCTAGATTTATTTCAAGCTAGAAGCTCTGAGCAATTGTCCCTTTCAGAGGGTGTGTCCTTTCTGCTGCAGCTGGTGGCAGATGAAGGAAGGAACTGAGCATGTGCTTCCGTCTCAGTCAGGTGGACACAAAAATAAACAGCAGGGGGTGCTATACAGATAGAGTTTTATACTAAATTTTTAATTACATTCAAATACAAAAGTATTCAGACCCAGGTGCTGGTTTGAAAAATGTAGAATATTTTTCGTGTTTGTCTCTTTCTGGGAAACAGGTCCGTGTGTTTGGCTTTTCTTCTTTCCGTTTAGGTTTAGTTTGAATAATTTTGTGCAAAATTTTGTTTGTACAAGTGATTGGAGAAAAGTTTACATCTCCCACCACTTGTGGATGGAGAAGGGCTGGAATGTGCCGGCCATTAATAATGGTCACGTATACCGCCACCCTGGGAACATGACGCATAAAGTATCATTTCTGCCTCTGTGAGCTTACACATGGCATTCCTTCTCTTTGTGCTCTGGTATTCCTCTGTGAAAGGATTTTGCATGTGTCTGTATATGTGTTCTCATGTCTGTGTTCACACACAGCCACATTCCATGACTTTGGCCCTTAGTATTCCAAAAATTTCAGATTGGTCCAGCCAAGAGGAATTTCCATTTCTCTAGTAACCCTTCAGGCAGCAAGTGTTAAATTCCCCCGCGGTGTGTTAATCTAATGGCGGCGGTGGACCCTCTAAGCTGCCGTCCGAACGGCCGACCATCCAGTGTGTGCGGGGGCTCCCGACCAGTTGTCGAGGGAGCTAAGGATTGGGCACTTGGATTTTAACTGCTCGATCCTTTCGTGCTCGAGGACGTAAGTTGCCGCCAGACGTGTTTATCAGCGGCTTTTTCACGTCTCCCTGTTAGGCTCCATTCACACGTCCTGTTTTTCTTTCCTGATTCGATCCTGATTTTTTCAGGACCCATTGAAATGAATGTATCCAGATCAGGATCAGGATCGAATCAGGAAAGAAAAACAGGACGTGTGAATGGAGCCTTAGAGCGATTTGTTGTGCCATTCCTCTGTTATTCCTCCTGAAAATGTATGAATAAATGGACAACTGTGTGTTACCACTTGGAGATTGCGTCCCAGATACTGGCAGCACTGATTGGACAGTGTCAGACTGTGTAGTGATGCACCATTTTTGACAAGGGGGAAGCTATAATCCAATTGCCAATCTATTCATCTATTTCTAGGAGGATGAATAGAAGAACAGTACAATGCAGTGGTCTAAAAACATGATCCGTCGCTGTAATTTCACGGGGATCACATAAAGACGTATTTAGGTACGTCTCATCACGAGATGCTTACAACCTGTATTGCAGTAAATGGCAGTGATCCGGTCACACTCCATTATCATTGCTAATATCTTATGTGCAAACATTTTACACAGTTCTGTTCATAACAGTTGGAACAGTTATAAATTTGGCTGTGGCAGTGAGACAATGGCTTACGTCCAAAGGATGCTCAAGTTTCATAGCGGCTAGACGAGCCTTGTTCACGGTGAATCACAGCATTGATTTCCTTAGTGACTGATAAAGGTTGGAATTCATCATGAGGGCTGTGACCGTTAAAGGTATATTGCCCTCTTGTAGAGCGATGGCATGTCACCAGGGGCACAGATTTTCCTTGCACTTTAGTGCTGCAGGTCCCTGCTGTTCATCCATCTTCATTCACTTGGAGCTGTGGCTGGCTGGGGGCTCTCCTGTAGGGGCGACGCTGAATCAGCACTGCTGCCTCTTCATTCTCAAGGCCAGTGAGGGTCCCAGAGGTTTGACTGCCACCAACAGGGGCGGACCCAGAACCTATAGTGGCCCTGGAAAAAAAATGAAAAAGTGGCCCCGTGTAGGCGGGTCCAAATTGACAGAAGGTAGAGCAACACAAGTAGGCGGGTCCAGCAGCACAAAATACCGCCCAAGCAGAACCAAATACCACAGTGCAGCACAAAATGCTGCCATCCTCACCACAATAAACTGTATCACTGCCCTGAGGATGACAATACAGTTGAATTCTGGAGGGCACCTGTTGTAGTAAAGGGTATTCCAGTAGGTAAAAGTTATCCCTAGGATAGGGGATAACTATTAGATCAGTGGGGGTCCACCAATCACGAGAACGCGGGCTCTGTAACCCCTGCTTCCCCCCTGAAATGATCGGCGCGCTGGTCGCACATGGGTGAGTACAGTGCTCACCTATCTCTGGAACTCCCCTAGAAATTAATGGAGGGGCTGGGCACATATGCGACCAGCGCTCCGACCATTTCGGGGGGAAGCAGGGAGTTCGGTGCCCACGTTCTCGTGATTGGTGGGGGTCACAGCAGTAGGAGCCCCACTGATCTGCTGAGAGCATCAGATCATTATGTAGCTGGCCAGCGGTGGTGAAGAGAGATCAGTTTCCCTGTAGGGTCTATAGCCAGTCCACCCCGGTCACCAAAGTGAAGACAGGGTGCAAGAAGTATAGACGACCAAAGGATATAGGATATTTGCCATATCTTTGTGGACCAAGTATTAATGGTGCTGTGTGCGGGTGTAAGGACTGTGCGTGGTCTCTTACTATAAGACGCAGGGTCTTACAGTGTATAGAAGTAAGCAGAGCTCTGTTACTGGGGAGCTCCATCTCCTGGTGACGCAGAGACCCAGGGGTCTGTGCTCTTGTTGCAGGGCCATGGACTCATCTAAGAAGAAGGTGTGCTATTGATGAGCCCTTGGGATCCATGCTGCTCCTGTTCAGAGGGTGACGTGATAGTAGTGTCATCCATGGTGTGATGTTTTGGGGTGTCTCTAGCTGCATGTCTGAGAGCCTTAGGGTACCTGCTCCTGTTGCGGAATACACCCAAATTTTGTGAGAGTCATTTCTGGGCAGAAATTGACCTGCTGTGCGGATTTCCAAATCTGCAGGATGTTGGTTATGTTTGCAGTTTTAGCTGTGGATTTCACCCTTTTCAAGTAACGGGTGAGATCTGCAGCAAAAATGCAACAAATCCGCACTAGAAGCTGAAATTAGCGTTTTTTTGGGTGTACAAAAGCACAAAAATAAGCGCAGATCTTCTGCACATTCGCTCGTACCCGTGTGCAAGTATGCATAGTATTTTTAACCCTTGTTTGACTTGCTTATTTTACCTGTAGAACAAGACGCCCATTGTAATTAAAGGGTTTCCATGCGAGCCACAGTTTATTGTACGTATTGGACCTGCATCGCTTTGAAGAGGACCTGGCGGGTCTGACATGGCTCTTTTGAATAAATAATTGCATTCCTTATAAATTAGCATGTTTCCTGAGAACTCATTCTTAGAACTTCATGTGCCGTTCCTCAGTTATTCCACCCGGAAATCCATTAACAGGTTGACAACTGGTTGTTTCTCCTCCACTTGTTTCTTACACTGTCTGACACTGTCACTGTGGTGTTAACATGTCTAGGGACGTGTCTGAGAATTGAAGCAGCGAGTTGTCAGTTATTTCCAGGAGGAATAACAGATGAACAGCATATAGAACAGTTATAAGAAAGGATGCACCAGAGCTGATATTTTGTAACCATTACAAGTACTTATTAAAACAGATACGCAAGGAGAGCTGTCTTTAAAGGGGTTGTCCCATTGCAAGAACTATGGATACAGGAAAAGTGACTGATTGGCCGGGGTCTGACTGCCGGGGCCCCTGCCGTTCACAGCTGCAGAAATGCATGTGTGCCCATCACTCTGTTCAGTGCTAAGGGACTGCAGAGTACAAGTGCGCAGCTATCTCTGGGCCCAGGTTGTCTTGATCGGAGGGGGCCCCAGAGGTCGGTCCCTGCTGATAAGACACTTAAAAGGGTGTTCCGGTTTTGTGATATTATGTTGGCGATGGGGGAGTCTACTTTAACAGATTTTTCGCATTCTCTGCATACACACCATTAAATCAACCCAGCGCTTTGTGTGAGCACATTGCTTCCTCTTATTTCCATCCTTACACCAAACGTAACAATGGTCCAGCAAAGCACCCAGTCATTTACACTATTGTGTGTCTATTGTATGTAGAGGAGGTTTTCTAGACCAACCAGCATTTTACGGGAGTCCAGCTTTAGGGTATGAACGTACAGTGGTTTTTTGGCTCTGGTTTCGGCACATTTTCACAGCGGAATTCCACGGCAAGAGACTGAAGATTAACTGCCCATTGGTTATAATGGCAATCTATGCCGTAGTTCGGGACTGCGATGAGTGGTCGTGCATGGATCAGAATGTGGCTAAATCTGTGGTCGGATCCACAGCATTTAAACTGAAAATCTGCTGCAGAAATTTGATGGGCAAAATCAGTGTTGCACATTTTCTATCGTATGGACATTCCCTTAAAGAGAGACTGAAGAATGCAACGGTTTAACAGATGGCAGTCTTTTACAAAAGCAGCAAAAATGCTTAGCTTGTGGGATTTTCCTTAAAGGGGTTGTCCCACGAAAAATATTCTACAGTTTTCAAACCAGCACCTGGATCTGAATAGTTTTGTAATTGCATGTCATTAAAAATTTTGTACAGCTACTGAGTTATTCAATAAAATGTATCTCTATAGGACCACTTAATTTCTTATTTCTTTGACCTGCTCACTGAGAAGGACGCACATGCTCAGTTTCAACTTTTAATTGCCTCCTGAGCTGTGATAGGCAGAGCGGAGACACGCCTCCTGAGCTGTGATAGGGAGAGCGGAGACACGCCTCCTGAGCTGTGATAGGGAGAGCTGAGACACGCCTCCTGAGCTGTGATAGGGAGAGCTGAGACATGCCTCCTGAGCTGTGATAGGGAGAGCTGAGACACGCCCCCTGAGCTGTGATAGGGAGAGCTGAGACACGCCCCCTTAGCCCCTTAGCTGCAGCAGGAAAGACACTCCCCTTGAGCTGTCAGCTTGATATAAATCTAGTAGAGCAATGAATGTGGAGATCTCTGGATCCATGTGAGGTACAGGGCTGGTTCTGGGCTTTGTTAAAAAGGGGTTGTCATGTACTGTATGATGTCTGATTTTCATTTTTTACGTTATTCGTGGGATGGCCCCTTTAAGGCACAGTACACTTGAAATTTACAGGAATATACTTGTTGGTTGCAGAAACAAACACAATGTGGTTTCTGAGTGGTTCTTGACCGGGGACTGTGAGACGCTCCAAACAGGTCCACCAGTTTCATTGGGGGTCATTTATTAAGACTGGCGTTTTAGACGCTGGTCTTAATAAGGTCCTGTGCTGTCTTTGGATCCGCCAAAGTTTTGTAGAGGTACCGGCCTCTGCATAACTTTGGCAGATCCACTGCCGCTTCTAAATCAACACCAGTTCCCTTGCTGGCGTAGATTTAGACCATTTTCTATGCCTAAAACAGGCATAAAAATAATGAATGAGACGGGGATCATGTAAAAGTCCCATTTTGCTGCGCAAGGAACCTTTGCGCCCTAATCTGCCCCAGAAGTAAGCCTAATATAAACGTATTTCTGTTAGTGAATAACCCCCATTGTTCCCATAGTACCTGACACCTTCTTAACATGTTTTACCACAGCTCCCCTTACCTAGTCCTTTGTTTGCAGTTGCACCAATAACTCTCTACAGGTCTCTCTGCTCCTTTGTGGGTCCTCCTGGCCACTTTGCCGCTATCTTTTACCAACTTGCCTAATTCCCCATTTCAGCGAGTGTGCAACATGCAGGCTGCCCAACACTCAGGAAGAGTAGTCGCTAGGCCACAGTGCAGCCAACATAGTGCCATCTCTTGTCTTCTCTTCAGAATGGGCACCGTCTCTAGAACTGCTCAACTTTAACATGCAGCATAAGAAACGTAGCAGTACAATTGTAGCAGTACTTCTCACAGGGTAACTTTACCCACGAACAGACCAACTATGGGTCCTAGCTATGGGACTCGCTCCTATCTCCAGAATGCAGCCACCATGAAGTATCTTAAGACTGCATGAAGAGTTAGCTGCCCAGTCCGCTCTGGGACCGCACAGATTGTACAGTCAGCTATTTTCAGAACTCCCATAGTGGTGACTGAAGGGTGGCCCCACATGCTTGGATGCTTTCCCTTCACTTTGAGGGCCACGTTCATGAGATGGGAGTGGGTCCCAGCTGTGAGAACCCCACCTGTCTGTCCTAGGGATATGCCGCAAATGTTGAGGTGGGAAAGTCTCTTTAAATGCTGCTGCAGTGTTTGTATCCAAAAATACAAAAAAAAAACCTGTAATGCCAAATGTCAGTTAGTAAATCCAAGAAATTGACGAACCAGTCGCCTCCTTACATAATCTGTTGTTCAGGAAACGTGAGTGTGGCTTTTGACAGGGTTCCCTTCCTTTATGACTGACACCCCTTTTCCTGACATTGTCTGAGCTGTGCGTAGATCCCAAAGGAAAACAAAATCCTTACCGAAAAAAGGCCTTTTAATGAAAATTCTGCAGGTTCATGGGGCAGAATTATCAACCAATTATCAGAATGATTTTTGAAGTAAATTATATTAAAGCATGCCAAAAAATATATGGACTAAACTGACAATTTAATAAAATTCACAATAAAGCCCATTATACACAAGGAAAGTACTCCGTGCCCAAATAAACGTACAGTGTAAAGTATGTTCCCTCAGCTGTCGTCTCGTGTGAGGTCATTTGTTATTCTATTTCGTTGTGGTCACAATTGCAATTGCGTTAGAAAATGTTGGAAAATATAGGACAGCCGTAACATTATATGCTCCCTGACATTTTCAAACCACTCTTTATTTACCGATGTAGCTCAAAGTAGCACTCCCACAAAAGTTTTTACTCCCTGACCTGTTAGAAAGGTACATGATGTAAACTGTAGTGAAAGTAATCTTATTACCAGTGACTATTTGTGAGTTATAACCTCCCTTCTGACCCTCAGCTGTGTCATGTGACCAGCACTCTGATCACATGACACAGGACAGGAAGTCAGTTACTTCTCTATTCATTCCAATGAGACTGACATTGAGTCTTCCATAGGAATACATACAGAAACTGACTTCCTATCCATACATAAGATGCTGTGTTATTTGGAAAGTCACAGCTGAGGATCAGAGTGGAGGGGATAACTTACAAATTCAGTCACTGTCAGGAAAATTACCTTCACTACAGTTTACATCATGTACCTTACTAACAGGTCAGAGAATAAAAATTTTTGTGGGAGTTCTACTTTAAAGGAGTTTTCTAGGACTCAGGTTCCCAACGCCAGAGCTACTCTAAAACAGCTGATCGGCGGGAGGGTGTGGTGTTGCACCCCGCCAATCAGATAATGATGGCCTGTCATTAAAGTATTTATTTATTATACACATTTATATAGCGCTACTATATTCCGCAGCGCCTTACAGACATTAGCATCAAGTTTCCTATCAGTATGTTTTTGAAGTGTGGGAGGAAACCAGAGTACCCAGAGGAAACCCACACAGACACAGGGAGAACATACAAACTCTATAAAGATGGTGCTGTCTTTTCAGCTAGTTTTGTAATATAGTGTAAGGACAGGATGTTAAAGGGAACCTGTCATCAACTTTATGCTGACCTCACTGAGGGCAGCATAAAGTAGTGACAGAAATGCTGATTTCAGCGGTTTGTCACTCATGAACTAAAAGTAAGTGGTTGCCGAGAACCGGCATCATAATCATTGCAGCCCAGGCTGAGAAAAGAGTCAAATATACCAGAGAAGATTTATGATTATTCATAATCTCCTGCTCTCCCACCCATCTACTGATGATTGGCAGTTCTCTCCTAGACAGAAAGGGAGAAAACTAGGTAGGAGACTGTCAGTCATCAGTAGGTGGGCAGGAGAGCAGGAATTTATGAATAACCAGGACTCTTCTCAGGTGGCCGGGACTCTTTTCCAGGCCCAGTCTGCAATGATTGTGATGTTGGTTCTCGGCAACCATTTACTTTTAACTTATAAATGACAAACCGCTGAAATCAACTCACCTGTATGTACTTTATACTGCCGTTAGTATGGGTAGCATAAAGTTGATGACAGGTCCCCTTTAAACAGTTTTGTAATGTACTTTATTAGGGAAAGATGTTTCTTTGCACTAGAAAAGGGTATAAAGAGTCTTCTCAGCAAAGCTCTGATCTTTACTAAGGAGAGTCCGTCTTCAGTTCTACTGAGCTCTGAAGACGGCTGTGTGTAACATTCAGAGGCTTCCACTACCCCAGTCCCTATGTACATGTGCACTAAGGCTGGGATGACATCTGTGCCAATCATTTCCGGTTTTCTGTTCCATCACTTGAAGAGAAGACCAAAAAAAAAAAGCTTCCAGACTGTTCTCTATTGCTTAAAATTGTAAGATGGCAGATAAAAGAGGATGTCAGAAGAATTTGAAAATTGTGCTATCCTTGTCCAAAGGCCATGCCAGGGATTGCAATCTCATTTTTTCTTGTATTTATTTTTTTTGCAACTAAGTTTATGGTAAAAGCAGTGGTTCATTAAGGGTGCTTTCACACAGTCAGTGTTTGATCAGTGATTTCCATCAGTGATTTTGAGCCAAAACCAGTTGCGGATAAAAAATACAGAGCATGTGCAGATCTTTCCCTTATGGACGCTTTCACATGGCCTCATTATGTCAGTGTTATCCTATACATTCCAGAACTGTAAGGGTTACACAGTATCATAAATCAGTATAATGCTATGCGACCCTGCAGTGCTAGAAGGTCAGGACGGGTGCTGTGTTACACTCACACTCCAAGTCCGGACGGTGCAACTCGCGCATGTGAAAGCGGCCTATACCACATCTCTGTGCAGGCTTCACAACTTGCTCACAATCATTGATCAAATCCTGACTGTGGCCTTAGGGCTCATGCACACAACCGTGGTTTTTGTCCACGTCTAATCTGCATTTTTGTGGACCCATTCCCTTCAGTGGAGCTGCAAACAATCAGTGTGTCCGTTCTGCGGCACCCGCAAAAAATAGGTCTGTTCTCTAGAGAGCAGAACTGTCCATTCCACAAAATGCGGAATAGACGGTGTTTTGCAGATTCGCAGTTTGTGGACTGCAAAAACGGCAACAGCCGTGTGCATGAGCTCTTAGTGTGAGGGAATGGGTCATTCCCAGCTGAGTGTCTGTACTGGGCTGATGATTGTATTGCACTGGGTTCACAGGACAGCTGACCCATCACATCCTGCATATCACTTCCAGGGACTAGGCAGGAAGTCAGTTACACAGACGGCCAAGGATCTCTGCCAGATCGGTGTCAGGTTAGATGTCAGGAAGTAGCGCGGTCACATTGGACCACAACAAGACAAAGTTATCACTGCAGTTTTGGCATTGAGTGTCAGTCTTCCTGTGTCATAGCAGAATCCGAGACCGAGTCCATCTGTGGATAGGCTTAAGTTGGCTTCTCTATAAGGAATGTCTGGAGGCCTTTGTACACAGCTTGTCTGAGAGATAGGAGACAAGACTCAGCTTCACAGATTGCTACTTGGTTCCTTGCTGCTTGTGATATACACAAGGCAAGAGTATTTATTTATTTTTTTATTATGGGTAAGGTATTATGCATGCTGCTCTTCTGTAAATGTACTTTTAGTATCGTAATAGAATACCCTTATATATTACAAAAGTGAATCCAACATGGCTGATTTGTCACTGGCTGGACAGCTGCTATTGGGGAATGGTGACGAGGTCCCCAATACACATCAGATGGCTGACTGATCCCATGAAATCAGTAGGTTTGGAAAATACTGTATATAAATATACTCATTTACAAAAAAAACCCAAAACAACGTACCCAGATAGAAATATCTGATTGCTGCAAAGTTTGGCGTGCAGTTGCGTCTTAGCAGATATGTAAATGATCACAGACACTGGGTCTTACAACAAAGGGGCATAAAAGTGCTTCCCCCACTGCCGTGTAAAAATACTCTCAGAAGCTACTTTTGGGTAGTGTACCTCTTGGTGAGAAATGGTTTACTGCTAGACGTTCCTCTACAACACACTTGAAGACGTTTTACCCAGTTCACAAACTTTCAGAGGAGGTGCATCATTGGCTTGAGAGGAGCAGAATGGTCATTTCGACCATCTAGGCCTTTCTGACCTAGTTATTAGGAGGTGGCGACAGGCTTGGGACGGCCCAGAAGAACCAGCAGTAGAAAGAATTGTTTAATCCGCTGACCAGCACGAGCAGCTCCCACAGTTTCATTATCCACCATCCAGACACAGGTGGCACCTTCATTACACCCCTCCTGTCTCTGCCCGGATATTTGTTCTTATGCTGCCCATTATGTGACCTGCCGCTGACGGCCAGACACTGTCACCTTCATTTACAGTGGTGTCGTAAACAAGAAAACCTGGACTGCTGTGGACTGGAACCTTATTTTCTTTAGCAACAAATCCAGGTTCTGTTTATGATCCAGGTGACAGTCTGGTTCTAGTGTGGAGGCCTCATGGTGAGCGCTTCAATCCTGCCCCACCCCAACTGCTAGTGTGATAAGCCGGGGAGCCACCACATATGACAGTCAGTCACCTCTAGTAGTTATTATATAGTGCAGGGATGGGGCTGGCACTAGAGCCGAGCCTTCGCCATCTGCAGCTGACACTCTGCTGCAGTGGCCAGGATCCCAGACAAACTCTGAATCCTACTGTTTAACCCTCTTGATGCCACAGTCACTTATCACCGTTGCATTTAAGTGATAGGACAAAGGGCGAAGACTCCCTGTGTCACTCCCTCAGCACCCCTGCAACACGGTTGCTGGGTGCTAGTGTGTTATGTCGTGCCAAAGGTGTAATACTCTGCAGTACATTACACAGAAAAAAAAGCAAAAATAAAAGCCTCCTTTATAATGTAAAACATATAAAGTGCTGTTTTTCATCCTCCGCCTCCTCAGATGATTGAGCAAAAAGTATGTACTCACAGGAACTGATCACTCGTTTAGTCACTGGCAGGAGTGGAAATGTCATCAATCTCAGGTCAGTGGGGTCGAACACCCCCACGGGTCATCTCATTCGGGCAGACACCATTACTGAAAACTATACTGTGGATGGAGTTGGAAGCCCAAGGCTCTGTCCACTGTGACAGGGGAGGACTGGCCATAGACCCTACAGGGAAATTTCCCAGTGGGCCAATGCCCAGGGAGTCGCCCAAGCCCTCCTTAGAGCCTCTGGTCTGGTCTGATGCTCTCAGCATTAATTCATACAAGGATCTGGTACTTATGGACCTGGCTGGCAGAAGAAAGTGCCCTCCTGAATTCAACCGTACTCAGGACTGTGATCGAGTTGAATGCTGCAGTGGGGTGCCAGTATTTTGTGCTGCACTGTGTATTTGGTTCTGCTGGGGCAGTATTTTGTGTTAGAGTATTGCTGGTACCACCTTCTTGTGTTGGCCCTGCCTACTTATATTGACCCTGCCTTCTGTCAATTTGGACCCACCACTTTTTTTTTTTCCAGGGCCACTTTAAGGTCTGGGTTCTGACATATTCCCTTCTTCATCCAGGCAGCCCTTTGGAGTTGAGCATCAGAGCATTTCATCCTGTTTTGTTTATATTTTTACTCTGTTAGCAATGTTCCCGATGACGTCACCGGCACAAATTGGCGGGCTGTAGTGCTGCCCTTGCCTGTTTAGCAGGCAGCCCATTAGTGCTGGTGGCATCACCGGGCTCACTGTTAGGCTGAAGCCTCCGCCTAGCATTCCAATAATTAGAGCCGGTACGTCACCGGATCTGCTGATAAAGCCCTTGCCCTTCATGATTCTGCACAGGGCAAGGGAGCGCATTGGAGCATGAAATGCTCTGATGCTCCACTCAGATGGGCTGTCTGGGTGAAGAAGGGGATATGTCCGGGTTCAGCGCTGAACCTGGACGACCCCTTTAAGTTCACAGTCTACCCATTGTGCAACTGCTACGGATACTGCTTCCAGCTCCCTCCACTGTATAGTTTTTTGCCAGTCTGATATTAATGATCTATCCTGAGGACGTGTCTGACAGGTGATAGGGGAGTTTACACCTGAGACCTGCACCATCAGAGGAATGGGAGTCACTTGCACCCTGTTTTGTAAGTTTTAGTAGCCCTATCTAGGAGGAGTTTGGAGATGTGCTTGTCCCTCCATTGAGGCCTTACAGAAAATATTCTCCAAGTAGGTTGGAGTGGGACACCTCAGCTATTAGACATTTATACAGTATACTAAATGTCTAAATTGGTTAAACCCATTTAAGACTTGATGATTTTTTTCTGCCAGTGTCCTACAGTCTGTCTTTTATGTGTATGGACTAACTATAAATCCTCACTCCGAGGAGTGAGTCACAGAATGATTAACACTCTTGCTATGTCAAAGACCTAGAAAACCTGTGAATTAGGGGAATTCAAAGACATCTACCACACCTACCAGTAATACATTCATTTAGTTTTCAATCCCGTGGTTAGACTGGTATTCTCAATTTCCTCTCGACAATCTCATCTTACTTTAGAGGTTTTGAATGTGTTTTTTTTATCTATGTTATTAAGTAGGACAGATGTTTAGTTAATTATATACAAGCCGTCAGCCGAGTTTGGTGCTTGTCTGGTGTCATCTCGGCGTTGCCCCAGTGCAGCTGCCTGTCATCCTGGGGAGCGATAATTCCTGCAGCCCATGTTATTTTCCAAGAAGATTTCACAGCATATAACAAGGAGTAAATTAAAACATGTAACCAGATGTAACACTTTGAAAGTTTCATCACTGGTGGTTAAGTTTTGCCTGGCATCATTTCGAAAAGTTAATGATAAAATCTTTTGGTCTTGTTTGGTCATGAGACTGAGAGCAAAAGGGCTGTGTGGTTGGAGTAGAAGCTAGTTTTGGGTGGAGTCGGTAGAAATGTACTGAGTCCGACTACAGCTTAAAAGAAATATCTGTTAGGCTACTTTCACACTTGCGTTGTTGTTTTCCGGTATTGAGATCAGGCAGAGGATCTCAATACCGGAAAAAAACTGATCAGTTTTGTCCCCATGCATTCTGAATGGAAAGAGATCCGTTCAGGATGCATCAGGATGTCTTCAGTTCAGGCAGCTTTCAGTTTTGTGAGCGGACACAAAACCGCAGCAAGCTGTAATTTTGTGTCCGGTCATAAAAACCTAAAGAAACTGATCAGGTACTGAAACCAATGCAAGTCAATGGTGACGGATCAGTTTTTTTAGGAGACTAAAAAAACGGATCCGTCACCCATTGACTTTCAATGTATTTAGTGCCTGATCAGTTTTCTTCAGTTTTGATATCACACAACTGCATCCCAACTGAACTGATGCATCCTGATGTGCAAAATCAAAACGGATCAGTTCAATTCAGGTATAGAGATCCTCTGCCGGATCTCAGTACCTGAATCAACAACGCAAGTGTGAAAGTAGCCTTATTTATATTGTGTAATTTATTAACTTTAATATAAATTTACAAACGTTTAAAATATTAACCCCTTCGCGCCCAGCGCTGTACATGTACGGCGCTGGGGCAATGCGGGCACATGGCGCCTGCTCGCGGGTGCGGCGGGCGTCATGGCCGGCAAGTCTCTGCTGTTTCTAACAGCAGAGACTTGCCGCTACCTACTACATCGGCGGCGTCTTCCGGGGTGACTAGATGCCGTGATCACACGTGATCACGGCATCTAGTTGCGTCTAAACCCGGAAGCGTTCGCTTCCGGGTGGTGTACAGACACCCCGTGTGGCCAATCGGGGTGTCTGTACACCATATGAAAACTGTAATCCTCGCTGGTGAGGATTACAGTTTTCAAAGTGCAATTCTTATTCTGGCCACTAGATGGCAGGCCAGGATAAGAAATGAGCAATTCATGGATTTCTGAGTCTATAAAACCCAGAATTGCTCATAAAGAAAAAAAAAAAGCCACAATATATAAGCCCATATTTGAGCTTTCTAATAGTAAAAAAAAATTTAAAAAAATGTTAAAAAATATATAAAAAATAAAAAAGATGTAAAAGTTCAAATCACCCCCCTTTCCGTATAAGTAAAAAATAAATACCTAAATAACAATAAATATAGACATCATGGGTATCACCGTGACCGAAAACGCCCGTACTTTTAAAATATAAAAAAAAATTCCAATACGGCGAATTGTGTGGCGGAAAAAAGCGTCCAAATGGCGATTTGCCGTTTTTTGTCGCTTTTTTAAAAAAAAAAAAAAATTAAAAAGTGATCAAAAAGTCATACACACCCCAGAATGGTATCAATAAAAACTTCAGATCGTCCCGCAAAAAATGAGCCCCCATACAGCTCTGTACACATAAATACCAAAAAGTTATAGGGGTCAAGATTTGACAAGGGAAAAAAAAAAAAAAAAAAAAGGGCAACTTTCTAATTATTTTATCACTATGAAAACGCAGGAAAAACTATACATATTAGGTATTGCCGGATTCGTACTGACCAGTAGAATGAAAGTAATGGATCAGTTTTAATGCACATCGAACGCTGTAAATAAGAAACCCGTAGAACTGTAGCGGAATAGCGTTTTCTTTGCAATTTCACCCGGTTTGGAATTTTTTTCCCGCTTCCCACTACACCGTATGCAATATTAAATGGTGGCGTTGGAAAGTACAACTTGTCCCGCAAAAAACAAGCCCTCATACAGCTATGTGAACAGAAAAATAAAAGAGTTATGGCTGTTTGAAGGCAGGGAGCGCAAAACGAAAATGCAGAACCGAAAAAAGCTCCGGGCGCGAAGGGGTTAATCATAAATATATTTTTATGTTCCATTAATCTAAGGCCTTTGTTTATTAAAAACAGTTCTCCCCTCTTCCGTGGTCCCTCAGGGATAAGCAGGGTGTTCTTGTACTGATAATCAGTTCTCCCATTTTCTGTGTTCTCTCCTGTCCCCTATACTATAATCTGTGATAAGCAGGGTGTTCTAGTGGTGATAGAGAATCAGTTCTCCCCTCTCCTGTGTTCTCTCCCGTCCTTATACTATAATCAGTAATAATCAGGGTGTTTTAGGGGTGATGAATATCAGTTCTCACCTCTCCTTTATTCCCTTCTGTCCTTATACTGTACACAGTGATAAGCAGGGTGTTCTAGTGGTGATAAATAATCAGTTCTCCCCTCTCCTGTGTTCTCTCCTGTCCTTATACTATAAACAGTGATAAGCAGGGTGTTCTAGGGGTGATAATCAGTTCTCACCTCTCCTTTATTCCCTCCTGTCCTTATACTGTAAACCGTTATAAGTGGGGTATTCTAGTGGTGATAGATAATGAGTTCTCCCCTCTCCCGTGTTCTCTCCCGTCCTTATACTATAATCAGTAATAATCAGGGTGTTTTAGGGGTGATGAATATCAGTTCTCACCTCTCCTTTATTCCCTTCTGTCCTTATACTGTACACAGTGATAAGCAGGGTGTTCTAGTGGTGATAAATAATCAGTTCTCCCCTCTCCTGTGTTCTCTCCTGTCCTTATACTATAAACAGTGATAAGCAGGGTGTTCTAGGGGTGATAATCAGTTCTCACCTCTCCTTTATTCCCTCCTGTCCTTATACTGTAAACCGTTATAAGTGGGGTATTCTAGTGGTGATAGATAATCAGTTCTCCCCTCTCCTGTGTTCTCTCCTGTCCCCTATACTATAATCCGTGATAAGCAGGGTGTTCTAGTGGTGATAGATAATCAGTTCTCCCCTCTCCTGTGTTCTCTCCCGTCCTTATACTATAATCAGTAATAATCAGGGTATTTTAGGGGTGATGAATATCAGTTCTCACCTCTCCTTTATTCCCTTCTGTCCTTATACTGTAAACCGTTATAAGTGGGGTATTCTAGTGGTGATAGATAATCAGTTCTCCCCTCTCCTGTGTTCTCTCCTGTCCCTTATTCTATAATCCGTGATAAGCAGGGTGTTCTAGTGGTGATAGATAATCAGTTCTCCCCTCCCCTGTGTTCTCTCCCGTCCTTATACTATAATCAGTAATAATCAGGGTGTTCTAGGGGTGATGAATATCAGTTCTCACCTCTCCTGTGTTCTCTCCTGTCCTTATACTATAAACAGTGATAAGCAGGGTGGTTTAGTGATGATAATCAGTACTCTTCTCTCCGGTGTTCTCATCTGTCCCTTATACTATAATCAGTGTTAAGCAGGTTGTTCTAGTGGTGATAGAGAATCAGTTCTCATCTCACCTGTAGAGTTGTCACGATACCAAAATTTTGATTCGATTTCGATACCAAGAAAAAGTATTCGATACTCGATACCATTCGATACCACGCCTAAAAAATAAAACACAAAAAATCTGTGTGCCCCATCAGACCTCAGATCAGCCCACTGTGCCCCCATCAGACCTAACATCAGCCCACTGTGCCCCCATCAACCTCAGATTAGCTTACTGTGCCCCATAAGACCTCAGATCAGCCCACTGTGCCCCCATCAGACCTCAGATCAGCCCACTGTGCCCCCATCAGACCTCAGATCAGCCCACTGTGCCCCCATCAGACCTCAGATCAGCCCACTGTGCCCCCATCAGACCTCAGATCAGCCCACTGTGCCCCCATCAGACCTCAGATCAGCCCACTGTGCCCCCATCAGACCTCAGATCAGCCCACTGTGCCCCCATGAGACCTCAGATCAGCCCACTGTGCCCCCATCAGACCTCAGATGAACCCACTGTGCCCCCATCAGACCTCAGATCAGCCCACTGTGCCCCCATCAGACCTAACATCAGCCCACTGTGCCCCCATCAACCTCAGATTAGCTTACTGTGCCCCCATCAACCTCAGATTAGCTTACTGTGCCCCATAAGACCTCAGATCAGCCCACTGTGCCCCCATCAGACCTCAGATCAGCCCACTGTGCCCCCATCAGACCTCAGATCAGCCCACTGTGCCCCATCAGACCTCAGATCAGCCCACTGTGCCCCCATCAGACCTCAGATCAGCCCACTGTGCCCGCATCAAAATAAAATTAAAAAAAAAATCTCTTACCTGTCCTGCGCCGCGGCTCCCCTCCGGGTCCGGCGCTCCTCTTCTTCTCTTCCCGGCGCTGCAGCGTCAGGTCAGAGTGCTCGCACTACGTCCTGACACTGTACGCGGTCAGGACAGTGCAGAGCCGCGGCGCAGGACAGGTAAGAGAATTTTTTATTTTAGTATCGCAAAATAGGAAATTCCGGTACCGAATCGATACTGGTATAAAAGTATCGATTCAGTATTGAATTATCGATACCCGAGGCAACCCTACTCTCCTGTGTTCTCTCCTGTCCTTATACTATAATCCGTGATAAGCAGAGTGTTCTGTCGGTGATAGATAATCAGCTCTCACCTCTCCTGTCCCTTATACTGTAATTAGTGATAAGCAGGATGTTCTAATGGTGTTAGAGAATCAGATTGGAATCTGCGGGATGCACATGGCCGGTATCCGTGTTTTGCGGATCTCCGAATTGCGGACTGCAAAAACTGATATGGTCATGTACAGAAGGCCTGTTCTGCCCACTGTACCCTTCCCCATGGCATTCTTATCGTATGTCCTAATAGCACTTATGAACAGGTACTATCTAGTTGAGAAGTTTCCTCTGTTCAGCTTTGACCACGCTGGTGGTCTGTAAAGGAGGAATCCGTGTCCGAGCCACCGTGATGTCACTCTGTCCAGATGCTGAGTATGAGAGGCCATGTGTTTGCCTAATTTACGAACTGCTGCAAGTTATAACCCGATTTTCTGAAGTGTTTTCATACTTGGAACAATAATGGAACTTTTGAAATTTTTTTTTCTTTAAACCATTTGAGACACACTGACATGTCGTGATCATGCCTCGCCTTCTGCTTCTTAAGAGTTCAGAAACAATGTCTGCATACACAAAATTAATAGATTTCTGGAGCTGCTGAATATTTTAATTAAAAAAAAAGTCCCTAGTAACTGAAACATTATGGGGGACATTTATTAAAACCGTTGTTTTTCATGCCGGTTTAGTCTCTCTGCACTGCCGGAGGAAGCGCCAAAGTTATGTAGAGACTCAGGCCTCTTCATAAGTTTGGCACTTTGTCCAGCAGGCCATGCGACAGAGTTAACCCTTTGCTAGCTCTCTTGCTGGTGTACATTTAAGCAATTTTCCACTCCAATAAACCGACATGGAAAATGATAAATGAGCCGGGCCTATCTGCCTACTTGCTTCCCCACCCACATCACCTCATCCCCCCCTATTCTCGACACTTTAGAAAAGCTAGGTGCACAGGGAAAAGATGCTAATTTTACCGCACAAATGACGGGCGACAACATTTACAACCTTATTATGCCACAAAAGTTGCATAAATAGTAGAATAGTTTCATGTTTATCGTATTTGATATACAGCACCATGGAATTATCAGTGCTTTCAAATAATAATAATTTGTAAATGTCGCCCTATATCTTTTTCTTAAAGAGTAACTAAACTTTTAATCAACTTAACTTTTTTAAAAATGTCCCAGATGCCCAAATTGTCACTAAAGAGTCATGCAGTCGTATTAATGTACCAGACCGCCGGCTACCTTTACCTGTCTTAGTGCTGTTTGAGTAAACCTTACAGTGCAAAGCGTTCTCTAGATAAGCTATTCTTTATTACTGGTGCCACGGAAATTATGTTATTATATGACAGAATTCGAGGCTACTGAGTAACTCGATAAACTTTATCCCAGCTAGTTCATGTGTCATAAGGCGACAATAAAGCCTTCACCATTAACTCTGCACGTCTCTTCTTACTGTAATTACTACAGCAGTGTGTTATGCATGACACAATAATAAAGGAGGGAGGTCTGAACAGGTTTCTGTAGCTCGGGGCTGTGCTGTATTCAGATCTTTGACAATCCTGTAAGTTACATATTTTACCCTGTGAATTAAAGGGGTTGTCCCATTTCCTGCATTGATGGCCTATCTTGATAGGAAACTGGCCGGCCCCTTTAACAGAAATATATTCATTAATATTCCTGCTTATTCTGGGCTTTGAAGTCAAGGAAGCGGTCCTATCAGTGATTGACAGCCTTCTCTCTATGACTCTGTATACAGAGATCGCTGTCAATCACTGATAGGACCGCCTCCTTGACTTCAGTCAGTGATTGACAGCCTACTCTCTATGACTGTGTATACAGATATAGCTGTCAATCACTGATAGGACCGCCTCCTTGACTTCAGTCAGTGATTGACAGCCTTCTCTTTATGACTGTTTATATAGAGATAGCTGTCAATCACTGATAGGACCGCCTCCTTGACTTCAGTCAGTGATTGACAGCCTTCTCTCTATGACTGTTTATATAGAGATAGCTGTCAATCACTGATAGGACCACCTCCTTGACTTCAGTCAGTGATTGACAGCCTTCTCTCTATGACTGTTTGTTTATATAGAGATAGCTGTCAATCACTGATAGGACCGTCTCCTTGACTTCAATCACTGATTGACAACCTTCTCTCTATGGCTGTGTATACAGAGATAGCTGTCAATCACTGATAGGACCGCCTCCTTGACATCAATCAGTGATTGACAGCCTTCCCTCTATGACTGTGTATACAGAGATAGCTGTCAATCACTGATAGGACCGCCTCCTTGACTTCTAAGCACAGAATATAAATGAATATTTTCCCACTGTACATCAATCTGTTCCTCTCTTCCTGCTCTACAAGATGCTGCCTGCAGCTCAAGCATCATGCACAGGGGGACATGTCCCATTGACATATCAAGAGGGCTGACAGGTCCTCTTTAACGAGGACTTACGGTTTTACACCCCGCTTCTCCCCGGCCGTGCTTCATTCACCAATAAGAGAAGTAATAACTTGTACCAAAGAGGTAACAAGGTGACGGTGAGTGATGAGATCCTGTTCATGTTACATTACACCTTATACAGGGTTAGAGACAGGTAGAAAAGCACCTGGCCCACCAGCCGGCTGAAGAAAGCAGCAGGAGCTTCTATCATTAAAGGGCTTATTTGAGATCTGAACCATTTTAGCTGAAGCATTTATATAAAAAATAACACTCTTCACCTTGTCGGAGCATCCCGGTTACCTTACATCACCTCTGGTCTTGGTGGACCAAAATTTAGACCTGCAATCTACATGCTCGTCACAGCTGCTGACCAGTCAGTGGAGATGTCAGTAACATCATGTGACTGCTGACCCTTAGAGGTCTCGTGGCATTCCTGCACACGTCATCCCAGAGGCCCAGCAGTGTAAGGGTCCGTCCACACAATTCAGAATTTTGACACTAATTCTGCATCAAAATCCTAGCAGCATCCGCGTGGTGTATGTCTCCCAATGTTTTCAATGGGAGACCGCACTGCTTTTTGCATATTAAAGCCATGAGGGGAATGTCCCTTTTTGGCGCAGTGTCCGGGTGGACGCGGCTGGAATCCGTGGCAGGTGTCCACTCACGGTTTGGCTTTATTCAATGGGCTAACCCGCAAGCAAGTTTGATGCAAAAAAAAAAAAAAAAAAAGAAAACAAGAGGTGAATTTTGTGAACCTTTTTTTATTTTAAGATATCGGCAGCCCCTTTAACAGAATATAATAAGCCTCAGCAAAGTGTGATAAAGATAATTAAATGCAGTAATTTATACATTATTGGTGCTGACTTGCCTAGCTGAGCGCGGTGAAGAACTTAGATTATTTTAATCAGCATGCCTTGCATTCTTCTTTTGCATTTCTTGGCCATTGTAACAGTCACAAGTACAGCATGGGGTTTCATTCCTCTTCCTTCCCTGTAAATGTCTCCCTGATCTGAACTTTTCTTTTAAGATTTCCTTACTGACCATATGCTTCAGTTATCCTGTTTGGAGGCTAGACTATGGTGCACATATGTGATAACATCCCATCCAGTGGTTTATAGTTGGGCTGAGTGTGTATTTACTCTGATGAACGTGTAGTACTAACATAGTGGAGTTAATGTTAAAGGGGTTGTCTAAGATTTTTTTTTTTTTTTTTTACTGATGGTGTATCCTCTGGAGAGGTCATCAATATCTAATCCGCGGTAGTCTGAAACCTGGGACCCCCCCAATCAGCTGCTTGATAGTGCCACGGTCTACTCTATTCTTTTCCTAGGCCGAGTGATGACGTCACTTTCATGTGCCACATGGCCTAGGCGCAGCTCACCCCCATGGAAGTGAATGGGGCTGAGTATGATACCCAGAACAGCCGCTAAAGAGTGTATGGCGATGTACTTGGCAAGGTGTGAGAAGGCTGCAGCGGTCACAGGAGCACTGCTGTCTTCTGAAAAGAGCTGATCGGCGGGGAGTCTCGGGTGGCAGACCCCCACTGATCAGATACTGATGACCTATCCAGAGGATTCGGTATAAGGACTGACGCACACAGCCATATTTGTGGTCTGTATCAGAACTGCATTTTTTGTAGATCAGATGCAGACCCATTCATTTCATTGAGGCCACAAAAGATGTGGACAGCACACTGTGTAGCCTGCAAAAAATATAGAACATGTCCTTTACTTGTCTGTTTTGCAAACATTTGTACAGGGGTAAAAAAAAAAAATGGCGCATGCGCACAGCTGGGATCCGTGTTTTGAGGTTCCACAAAACTGATACGGTAGTGCACATGGGGCCTTACTTGTATTTCATTTATTTAAATTCCTGCTTATTCTGGGTCTGAAGTGAAGGAGACGATCCCATCAGTGATTGACAGCTATCTCTGTGTACACAGTCAGGGAGAGAAGACTGGAAAATACATACAATGCAACGGCACACTGCCAACCAGATAAAGCACCAACACCCCCTGATTATACGGAAGCCAAGGTTGGCACATAACAGGTAGTAAATAGTGTTAGGTTCCTGTCCTACAGAGATCACCTTGACGATTTGGTGAACGGGCCCAGATAATTTTGTACAAAATATATTTGCCAAGAATCTCTAATTTTCGAAACAAGCATAGCATTAGCTCCAGAATACTTAATATCTCTATGGCATTTTGTGCTTTAGCTGGTCAGCAGTGTGCCGTTGCATTGTATGTATTTTCCTTTCCTTGTGCAATCAGCCATAGCAACGTGCACCTGCGCACTGGGATGTGCTGACTGAAATCCCCTTTTTTTCTTTGTAAGGGAGAAAGGGCTGTCAGTCACTGAATAAAGTCAAGAAGGCGGTCCTATCAGTGATTGACAGCTATCTGTATACACAGTCATAGAGAGAAGGCTGTCAATTACTGATTGATATCAAGGAGGTGGTCCTATCAGTGATTGACAGCTATCTGTATACACAGTCATAGAGAGAAGGCTGTCAATTACTGATTGATATCAAGGAGGCGGTCCTATCAGTGATTGACAGCTATCTGTATACACAGTCATAGAGAGAAGGCTGTCAATTACTGATTGATATCAAGGAGGCGGTCCTATCAGTGATTGACAGCTATCTCTGTATACACAGTCACAGAGGGAAGACTTTCAATCACTGATAGGACCGCCTCCTTGACATCAATCGGTGATTGACAGCCTTCTCGCTATGACTGTGTATACAGATAGCTGTCAATCACTGATAGGACCGCCTCCTTGACATCAATCGGTGATTGACAGCCTTCTCTCTATGTCTGTGTATACAAAGATAGCTGTCAGTAACTGATAGGACCGCCTCCTGGACTTCAAACCCAGAATGATCCGGAATTTAAATGAATGAATTACAAATTTTATTGAATCTTTTCCCAAAATACTGTCAGTCTGCTCAGCTCCTCCTGCTCTATAATATGCTGCCTTCAGCTCAGACGCCATGTTCAGTGTGACAGGTTCACTTTAAGAATCATGGGGGTCGTTTTAGATGCCGGTCTTAATAACCCCTTGCGCTGGCGGTGGATCCGCTGAAGTTATGTAGAGGCGCCAGCCTCATACATAACTTCGGCGCATTCACCACAGGTCTAAATGTAAGCGAGCTTATCAGCTGGCTTAAATTTAACCCGTTTTCTACACCTAAAACAGAAAACTGGCATATATCTGATAGTAAATGACCTCCTATGTTCATATACTTTTGTTGGTTTTAGTTGTGGGGCAGACATTACCTTGTCAAACAAGTTTAGTTTCCTCCTCCTGTCTAAATGTGTTTAAAATCAAGAAAAAGCTGGACTTTCCCTAGATGTTAGTTGTATTTCCTCAATGACTATTCTGTTTTCAAGAAGTCATAATATCACTCCTCCTATACCCAGTGAAATGACGGGCACAAGAAGGGGCACTGTGTTGTGAGGCAATTATATAGCCGGTGCCTTTACAGGGTGCATTCCTGGCATTTGCATAATCCGGCCGTTTCAGTCCGTGATAAAATGAGTTTCCTGCCTTCACCAGCAAACGTTCATGACATACTAAAAATGAGTTGTCATTGTATCGCTTCCATGAAATCAGTTTCACACCAAAAGTGTTCTTTTTATGAGCTTTCTTGGAATTCTGCCATAATGTCGTCTGATTGATGGGTTAAACGTCTGCATTAGCAGAAGAGACAGAGTCACATTTCAAGAACACAGACGTCATATCCCCTTCCCCACCGGAGCTGTCCAGCTCAGGTTACTACCCAAGCAAAGACTCAAAGAAAACATATCCGCAAGCATCTGCTCTTCCATGGGTTGCCTAGACCTAGCAGAGGGCATCTCAAAACCACATACTCAGATCGCGGGATGAAGTCTAGAATTTAAAAACTCTTTTTCTTCTAACCTTTTAGGCGCTATTGAGGTTTGTGTAAACCAGATCATTCAAGAAGTACAATCCTGTGCGTGGACTGCCTAGAGGAGTGTGCTCCTGACTCTGAAGAGGTCCAGCCTGGCCTACAACATCAGCTGAAGAACCTTCAATAAAAAGCATCAAGAGGAGGACAATGTGGCCATTGGGATAGGCCTACGTTCTGACCTTACCGCGTCGCTAAAGGTACAAGTGGGTAAGTGTCACATTCCTTTACTACGTAGCAGAACACTTTGTATATTGTGCATATTGCTTTCATACTTGCATTTGATGGCAGGGTGTAGACCTTCACAAGGATTGACATAGCCACCAGGAAAATAGGATAGAGCACTTCTTGCTGTGACTTGTCAGTGTTTTTGTCTCTTTATTCTAGATTTGCCTGGGTTCACTTAGTTATATAACTCTTCTGAATAATGCCTTACATCATATAACATGTTTATTTGCTGGTAGATGCACCACAACACCGTATGGTCTCTGAAGTGTACGAAGAGGTTGATGAATTCATCTAAATCTCACAGTGAATGGGTTTTCAAGGGTCAGAAAGGGTTAAAAATTAAGTATGCATTACTCACCTCATCCATTTCTCCGTCGCTGCCGTTCTGATGCTGCTCTCCACTTACTGGCCCCCGCACAGCACACAGGAAATGGCTTGGATTGGCCTAGGTGGGACACCGTTGTGACTGGCTGAGCGGGCGTTCCAAGCCGCTTCCTGTGTGTCAGACCAAGACCAGGAAGTGAAGAGCAATGTGTAAATAGTGCCAGGGGTAATGTTGTGGTGAGTGATGTGTATTCTTTATTATTTTTATATCTGCACCCACCACTTTTTTTTAGTCTCCCTGGAAAACCCCTTTAATTTGGGCTATAAACTGGTAATAAATTACTCAGTAAGTAATATATGTTCAAGTAATGGCTACATTGACCTGTTATTTGGATAAGGCCTCATGCATTCAGCTGTACGGTATTACTGCTCCGTATAACCTCTGCATTTCATGTTTTTCTTTTCTTTTTTTTTTTTTTTTGTTTTGTTTTTTTAAATCGCCACCCAGCAGGACCTGTAACGGGAAGTTTGGTGCCACCTCTGGTCCCTGCATTTCTGGTTCATGTGCAGCTGTAGCCAATGACTGTCCTCTCTGGTGACATGTCCTGCAGCAGCACATCACCGCTGAGGCCAGTCTGAGCAGTGGGGAACAGGAAAGTATACTTCCCGTCGCCAGGCTCAGTGGGTGGGGAGGGGTGAAGGAATTTTGGGAGAAAAAAAAGTGAACTACCCCCTTAGTGTAACAAAAAACATTGTATTGCCTCTTTTTTTTTTTTCTGTAGCAATTTGTGTCGCTAGTGATATGATAAAATGATATATGGTTACAAAGGGATTAAATATATTATAAAGAAGTAGGAATTATCAGCTTCTAACTGTGTATAAGGGTTCTTCAGACGCTATAAACCTGGAGCACTTCCATTCCTGTGGGTGTCCTCCTTGTAACATAGTTTGTAAGGCAGAAAAAAGACATCTGTCCATCCAGTTCGGCCTGTTATCCTGCAAGTTGATCCAGAGGAAGGCAAAAAAACCCTGTGAGGTAGAAGAATAAAACCCCTGTGAGGTAGAAGCCAATTTTCTTCACTTTAGGGGGAAAATAATTTCTTCCCGACTCCAATCAGGCAATCAGAATTACTCCCTGGATCAACGACCCATCTCTAGTAACTATAACCTGTAATATTATTACCCTCCAGAAATACATCCAGGCCCCTCTTGAACTCTTTTAGTGAACTTACCATCACCACCTCCTCAGGCAGAGAGTTCCATAGTCTCACTGCTCTTACCGTAAAGAATCCTCTTCTATGTTTGTGTACAAACCTTCTTTCCTCCAGGAGCAGAGGATGTTCCCTCATCACAGTCACAGTCCTGGGGATAAATAGATGATGGGAGAGATCTCTGTACTGACCCCTGATATATTTATACATAGTTATTAGATCTCCCCTCAGTCGTCTTTTTTCTAGTTTTTTAGTGAGTAGACCTAACAAGCCCCTAAAATCACGATCCCATCAGATACTGTAGGCAGACACTATATATTTTCTGCTTTTAGATAAAGCTTGATCACATAGTCCTGAAGAACCTTCTTTATCTTTGAGTTGGCCTCGTGTTTAGTTTTTGTTTGTGCTTTTCTAATGCGCTCCCAGAGGACGAGACGATTGATTACACCACGTTCATGAGCTGGCGATACAGCTATGTGTTTTACCGTACAGATTCAGTTTAGAAGGCAGCGCTCAGCTTTTCAGTAAGTCCTGATAGGTAGAGCTATTACGTTTTACTTATTATAGGTTGTCTACAGGAGTCGGATTTCCTCAGACATATCCTACTCATTAGGAAAGGGAGAAGCATGTTTTCCCCAGGCATTGGCAGGACAGATTTATGGCACTTCCAGTCATTTCTCCAAGAATAAAAATGTAGGATGTAATGACAACATAATAGTATCCTATACAACCAAAAAAACGAAAGCGAAAATATTTCACGTAAATTATTCCCGTGTTAAATGAGCTGCTTGTACTGGCATTTATGATATCAGTCTGAACGGAACCAGGGTCTTTATGTATGAACCCAGCCTTAAAGGGGGAGTCTCACCTTTCCTGACATGTCTGTCTTTTAGTACCTACCTGCATTGTTCATGTAATAACAATTCTGAAGCATCTATTCTTATGACTCTGTGGTGTTCCATTTATATATTATTCCTGTTAGAAGTTATGAATGCATTATTAGTAGAGTTGAGCGAACATGCTCGTAACGAGTACTGTACTGCTCGGATCCCCTGCGCTCGCATGGGCGCAGCCATCTGGATTCGTCCTCCTCACCTGATGGATCCGGATGCCTGCGCCCATGCGAGCGCAGGGGATCCGAGCAGTACAGTACTCGTTACGAGCACGTTCGCTCAACTCTAATTATTAGCATTTTGTAATGAAGGTCCAGCTGGGTGTTACCAGTTGGAGGTGTCTCTGACGCTATCCAATCAGTGCTGCCAGTGTCATAATGTGCAGGGACACACCCCCAGGTGGTAACATCCTTCTGGATCTTCATTGTGAACTGCTAGTACTTTATTCATAACTTCTAGCACATCATTGTTTTGTGACTTCTTAAACACTATCAAAATTAAGTTTAGTCGCTACTGATGTTTTTACACCGGCCTCGCCGGTTTCTGAAAATGGGGCAATGTGACGATGGATTGTATGCGGGGCCATAAGACTTGGTACATTTTTCATCATTTGCTCCAGAAACAGGCGTAAATGGTAACAGAAATCTGTGGCAGCTACAAACTGGGGTCTGATACACAGACTGCCATTGGCGCATATAAGTGCCAGATTTTGTAGCACGCCATTTTGCGGCAAAATCTGTGACTTTTCCCTGCCTACGCCAGTTTTCCGACGTGGCAAGAAAAGAGGGAGTGGCATGAGCAGGGAAGCCGGTCGGCCGGAAGGCTCGGCTCATTTATCATTTTCCACACCAGTTTTTGGCGTAGAAAATGGCTTAAATGTACCCCAGCAAGGGAGCTTGTGTAGATTACCTCTGGTGCGCAGCCTTCTGGAGGAATGCCAACGTTATGTAGAGTCCTGTGCCTCCACATTAACTTGGTGCTTCCTCCAGCAGTGCAGGTCTATGCCTCGTCATAAATGAAATTCCTCTCCTGGCGGTGCAGACCCGATCAAGAACGGCATAGCACTTGCTGGTCTTGATAAATTAGGGCCACGGTGTCTTAGTAGGTGTACACCCTATCAGCCCAAAAAGCCCACTCAGATTATAGACCAAGGCAGAGATCGACCTACGATTTGTTGTTTTATCCTGTGACATGTTTGTCCAGAACTTTTACAGACCAAACTTTAAAACTTGTGTCTGAAATCTCTATTGCATGGCCTTTGATGGGGAAGTTACACTCCTCAGATTACTCGTCTGATTATGATGTTTAAAGGGATCTTTTCTGATGATTCTCAAAATGTTAGGCCTCAATGCCCAACATCAGAGATAGCACAGCCCCCAACAAAGTCATGGATTCATCTCCTAGAATGTGTGTTACAATGTGATTCTCCTTTACCAATGTCATACCCCGTTCTATGAAATTATAGAAGTGTTTTTCCTCATAGCAAAACACACCCTAGAAGTCTGGTGGACATTGTTCATACCTGACTGTGGTGTACAGTGTAATACTAAGGTTCAGTAAGGACTTTAGCACACAAGACGTAACCAGCTGTCTCTGGATTAAGGTTTTATTTCTGTGCATGTTATATAATCCTGTTTTACCCAGTTTCATTTCTTTCCTTTAGTATTTGCTTCTCTCTTTAAGGCCAACGTTTGTAACAACAACTGAAGGAGGTTATCCTCAGGTTATCCCTGATGATCACCACTCTGCTTTTCCTAGGCAGAGTGACGACAAGTTCATCGATCACACGGCCTAGGAACAGCTCAGCCCCATTCAAGTGAATAGTGCTGAGCGTGATAGCAAACACAACCGCCATACAGTGTACGGCGCTGTAATTAGCAAGCTGCGTGAAGGCAGTGGCGTTCACAGGAGCGCCGCTGCCATCTCAAACAGCTGATCTGCGGGGGTCCGGAGTTTCAGATCCCCACTAATCAGATACTGATGACCTATCCAGAGGATAGGTCAACAGTAAAAATTTCTTTGAAAACCCCTTTAACCACCTGTTTTGTCCGAGTCCATCTCTGGCAGTGTGAAAAGTAGCTAACTGGAGGGGGGCTGCTTAAGATGGTGATATCTCCTGATTGGTATCATCTAGAAACATGCAACTGGTTTTGTTTGAAAGCTGACAGTCCAGGCTTTCATAGAAGAACAAAATGACGTCTAAAGTCCAAGCACCAGAGGAGCAATCACTGTTAAAAATTAAGTTGGGAATAATCCGGGTAAAATCTGTTTTATTTTCACTTTTAGCTGCATTCACAGCAATCCGATTTCTATCAGTGATATCTTCCTCTGTCCTGAACATATTGCTGTCATGTTGGTATTGTCTGAAAGCCTGGAATGTCTGCTTTCAAACAAGACCAGTTGCATGTTTCTAGCTGCTTTTCCCACCGCTGGAGCTGGACTCTGGCAAAAAGTTAGGGGTTAAAGGAGATAGCTGACGACTGTACTCGGCTATCTCCAGAACTCCCATAGAAATTAATGGAGCGGCCACGCACTGGTCATTTCAGGGGAGCAGCAGGGGGCCTGCAAAGGGTACGGGGACCCTGTTCTCGTGGTTGGTGGGGGTCCCAGTAATAGGTATGGTAGACTGAATTGCTCAGTGTCTTCCCTGTGGTGGCATTATAGTCCATATGTATCTCTGAGGCTATATATGAGGGACTGTTTTCTATTCAGCAGAGGAAGGAGGACTTTTCAAGGAATTTTTTTAAACTAATACCTTAGTAATTAGTCCACCTGCTGTAGATGCTATTGCTTTTTTTTGTTTTCAGATAGTACCCGCTGTTGCACCACTATGCCCCCTGTGTTTTCGGGCACAAATATGGTAATTAGTACCATTGGTACATGGAGCAGGAGATCGCAGCTTTCCTCATTGGGCATCTCCTCCCTGGCTGTGACGCTCCAGTTGCAGCGGACTGCTTCAAAGCCAAGGAGAAGACAAGTTGTTCTCGTGAGATTTTGTAAGTCTCACGTAAACAGGCTATGTAAGCGGGTATAGCACTGTTCTCACTTACAGTCTCCTCCTCCCTCTACTGATGGTACTAATTAGTATATTTGGCGCCAGAACACGCGGGAGGCATAGTGGCGCAACAGAGGGGGTTCTCTGGGGAAAAAAGTGCCCTTGCATCTGCAGCAGGCATTAGTTTAAAAAAAATCCCATGAAAAATCTTCTTTAACAAAAGCTAATCGCAAGGCTTTCTGGGAGGTGTTTTTTGAGCTGTTGCCCATTCACAAAAAAACGTTTTAAATTCGTGGGAGAACCACTTCTTTAAAAATGTTTGAAGGGAACAGCCTGCCGAATCCATTACTGCTGGCCGATGCCATTCACTGCCGGAATTCTGTCCGGCCCCTTTCACTAGAATCGAGACTGGCGGAGATCCAGCTGCAACCCGGCAAATATGCGGAGAGGCGGCCGGACAAATACTGCCGGACGTGCTTAATGCAGATGTGAAAGAAGCCTTAGAAAATTGTATCAAAAACTGCAGTGGCTTTTTATTTATTTTTTAAAACACCATCAGATAAGCAGATAAACCACCAGTGAGAAAAAGTTATGGAATATGAGCCAGTTAAACTCCAGGGTGTGCTGGAGATGCCCTCTAGCCAAATGTCCTGTTTTTGGTGTCGATCAATAAAGTGTAAGCCTCCTTGTTTCGGTTTTTGTTTGAGTGTAAAGATAGGGGAAAAGCTATCATTTCATTTAGACTAGAATTCTGACGGGTAAAATTTTTTTGGCATTTTTGTGCAAAAAGTTGCAACATTTTGCGATTTTGCGCTGCCCGTGGCAGTTCTGAGAAGCGAATGAAAAAGTGGCTGTGGTTGGCTGTGCAAATTAGATATAGGCCACATTTATAAAGTGTCACTTCCAAAAAGACTGCAGTCCTCTTGCAGTGGTGTCCAAAACCTCCTGACGAGCAGAGGCGAAACGTGCATCGAGGTTGTTTCTCTGACACCGGGTAATACCCCTGATCATGTCTATGTGATATGATTGATTACCTTGATGGTTATGTGGGGAGGTGAATACATTTATTTGATATTGAGGCCAGTGATAAGTGGCTAATGTCTCTTTTCACCATCTCACTCATAGTAGATGTTTAATATCTTTTTTGGGGGTCATTCTACCCGTTGTCTGGGTCTTGGCTCAGCTCCATTATAATTGGTCTGACTGTTTTTGCCCTATATATTTATTCGATGTATTATATGTATTCTGATATTTTTAATGCTAATCAATAAAATTTGGATATTTTTATAGTATATCCTGTTGTTGGTGTGCCTTTTTGACCCTGTTTGAGGGTATCCTTTTAGGTTGGTATTCGTTGTTTTAGACACACCTAATATAGTAATATGTGAGGCATTTTATGGTATGTGTTGTTCCAGATTTATAAAGTGTTACTTCCAAAAAGACTGCAGTCCTCCTGCAGTGGTGTCCAAAACCTGGAGTAATGTCTCTAGACTAAGGGGTTATGTTTAAAGGTGCACCAAAGTTTTTAGATTAGAACATTTGATAAATGCTAATTACTGCAACGCTGACTTAAAGGGATTACCCAAAATTTTTTAACTGATGACAGATCAGTATCTCAGTAGCACTATGACCTTCTGGCAGCTTTTCCTAGGCCATGTGATGTCAAGTTCACCGGTCACATGGAGTAGGTTCAGCTCAGCCCCATGTGATACTGAGCACAGCCGCTATACAATGTACGGCGCTGTGCTTGGTGAGCTGAGAGAACGCTGCGGCACTACTGCGCATACCAATGAGGGTCCCGGATGTTGGACGCCCACCAATCAGATACTAATGACTAGAGATGAGCTAAGCTACATCCGAAGTCGCTTTACAAAAAAATGTGTTGTATGGAGATCCTTTTCCGTGCAGCATTAGACTGTACTGCCTCCGATGAGGTGATGTCCGTTATATCAAAGTTGAATAACTTCGGTAATTGATTATTACAGTGAAAAACTGTGGAAGCGAACTTCGGTTCCAGGTTTAGAAGTGTTTTTTTCACTGTAATAATCAATTACCGAAGTTATTCAACGAAGTCTCGTGCCACGTCATGAATAACTTACTTCGGCTCATCGGAGCCCATACATTCTAATACTGTATGGAGACAGATCTCCGTACAGTATTATAACGAATCATTCAACGAAGTGGCTTCGGATGTAACATCTTATTCGCTTATCTCTACTGATGAACAATCCCCTTTAAAGAAATCTGAATTAAAAAATTCCCCTCGTAATAAATTCTCCCTAAAGCATTTGCAATTTGTTTAACTCCTATTATCCATGTGGATACAGTCAGCAAGTGCAGCTACTCAGTTTCTGATCATGACTATTGACTTGTCTAATCACTGCCTGCTTCTTAATATATACGAAGACGTGCATCCTAAGAATTGCTTCTATACGTCCATCACAGGAATGCACATACATGGTGGTAGCCCCTCTTGGTTAACGCTTGCCCACATATTTGAGTCATGAGCAGTGAAAAAGTCAAGTAAAGCGCTTATTTCAATTTTTTTAATGTCCAGTATTTGCAACTTTTTTTACACCAGAAAACTGCGGCAACACCCTTGATAAACCTCTTCCTTTGTCTATGTAGGACACCATATTATGGAGATATCTTTACCCAGAAATGATGGCCGTAAGGGCTCATGCACCCGACCGTATGTGGATCTGCAAACAATACGGATGACGTCCGTGTGCATTCCGTATTTTGTGGAACAGAATAGCCGGTCCCTAATGGAACAGTTCTAGCATTCTCCGTTATGCGGACAATAATAGGACATGTTCTATTTTTTTGCGGAATGGACATATGGAAATGGAATGCACACGGAGTAACTTCCGTCTTTTTTTAATGGTTCCACATACGGTCTACAAAAAACAAAAAAACTGAACGGACACGGAAAGAAAATACGTTCGTGTGCATGAGCACTGAATGAAAGGTGTATGATTGCGTTCCCCCGGGGTGAGCTTTGGTTGCTTGACTTCCGTGTTATCACATGCAGCTTCCCCACCCCTTGTATGTGACAGTCACACGCAGTATCTCATGAAGCTCTGCCTCTGGCACGGCGCCATGTTTCCCATGGCCTACAACCCTTCAGCTTTTTAAGCATTTCATCTGTACAGCTCCTGCCTAGGGACATCATCCAGAATATTAAGACAAATATCTGGCTAAGAAAGAGGCTAAAAATATCCAGATTTCATTATGCACGAGTTTATTACTTTGCTAAAAGCGGCCCTTAACAGCTTTTGAATGCTGACCAGGAAAGTAGCTGAAGCCTCCTGATGGTCGCTTTCCATCTGAAGTTTTGTAAGCTGAGTAATAATTATCCAGTTCTTCATCACAAGAGCCATACTTCTCCTCCGTAGCTTTCTTCACTTTTCCTCATGTGCAAATGACATTAACAGTTCTTAATTGTTGGCCGCGCCATATTATCATGTCTAAAATTTGGCAGATAAAACCATTTGACTCATGCAGTTGCCCTTTCCTTTTGGCGATATCAGTCGTCCCCATCCCCCCCCGCTTTATATTTAGTACGGCGCTAAATCTGCCCCCGCCGGTTTTGCTCCATTGATGCAGAACCTCTGCTGGGATCCCAACGCACTATTCTTTCATTGCTTCCTAAGGCTGAGAACTTCACAGGGTTGGCCGCCTGTTCTGACACTTGTGGTTCAATGTAAACGTTGTATTTTTTTTTTTTTCACAGGTACATGTCTATTCTTTTACATTGCAGGCATTGTGCAAGTATTTCACTTTCTTCTGGCAGGCAAACAATGACTTTACTGGCATCTCAAGGCACCACAAAGTCTGAATCAACAAGGAAGGGCATTCCATTGATATGCAGGACAATGCGACTGTGCCAGGTCACATTAATTGTAAGGTGGTGAGCGGACGAGGTTTCGCTGGTTTTCAAGCGCCTTTTTTTTCTCATTTGTACTGCGAGGCTGTGCATGGTATATTTGATTGAGCTCGTATGTATTTAAGGAAATGGCGAAATGGAAAGAGATGCTTGGTTTTTTGACCTATGAGGTCCTCCAGAGAGATGTTGTTTTCATTGTAGCCCACTATCCCTTCTGGTTAATTGATAGACCTTGTGTGGGAGACACCCTTGTAAGGGCGGGTTCACATCAGCGTTACAAATTCCGTTATAATGGAAAATAATGGAATTTGTAAGATGGAATTCAAAACGGAAACCTTTAGAGGCGTTTAGTTTTGATCCGTCATTATAGAGGTCTATGGGCAAGCATAACGGATCCGTCTGTTTTTCGTTATCCAGGGCATAAAAGAAAGTCCTGTCGGAAATAACGGAATTCATAGTGGTGGTGTGAACCCGCTCTAATGTATATTGGTCTTACAGTATATAATTGTTGCAGGCTATGGACACTATATTACAATAGACGCTAAAAGTAAGCCCAAATGGAGGTGAATGGAACTTAAAGGGGTTGTCTCATCTGGGACAATGGGGGCATATCACTAGGATATGCCCCCATTGTCTTATAGGTGCGGGTCCCACCTCTGGGACCTGCACCTATATCAGGATCAAAGTGGTGGCTGGAGGACCCAAGTCCGGCCACCACCAAGCGCTCCCCCCATAGAAGTGAATGGGAGTGCACCACGCATGACCGGCCACCGCTCCCATTCACTTCTGTGGGCTCGACGGAAATAGCCGAGCCAGTGTTTGGCTATTTTCGGCGGCCCCATATAAAAAGAATGGAGGGTGGCTGCGCATGCTCAGTGCACCCTCCACCTCTTTGGGGGCTCCGTTCTTGATATATTGCTGAGACATGCACCTATAAGACAATGGGATGGGGGGGGGGGGAATTCTAGCGATATGCCCCCATTGTCTGTGGTGAAACAAACCCTTTAAAGGCTATGGACATCTGTGGGGGCATTTTTTTATATTGCATTCTACTCATTTTGGGCTAAAAATAATTTTTTCTGTTGGTCTTTATTCTAAATTTTCAACAGTTTTCCTCTTCAGCTTCCCATTTCGGTTCATCTGCAGAGTGTTATTTCTCCCTCTCAGTGAGCTGGGCTGATGATTCTATCTGTAGCTCTTATCTCTGACCTCTTGACAGCTCATAAACGCTCAATGAGTCTTTAAGACCTGTTAAGGCTGCATTCACATCTTTGGTTTAAAGTCAGTTAGGACTTTTTGTCCAACTGAAAGCCGTCATATATGCTTGAAAGCTGCCGGATCCTATTGTAGTCAATGGGGATCCAGTGGTGCATGGCATTATCCAGCTATGCCGGATACGGGAAACTCCGGTAGTCTGGTTGTTTCCGAGCTGACACATTCCTTTAACTCTGACAGATTTATGGAGAAGGAGAATCAACAGTCTGCAGAGGTACTTTCGCTGGGTCGTTGGGTGATCTGCGGCACCTTGAGACGGGCAGATAGTTGGAAACATTCATTCCCAATAATCGGCTTAAACATCGAACCGTGTAAATCTAGCTTAAAGGGGTATTCCCATCTCACAAATGTAGTTTGTATAGTTAGATATAGTCATACCAATATTATTACTAATAGAATGTATTTATATAAAATGTACCGTTTAGAAGATTTTCCTATTTGTATATCCATTGTCCCACACACATCAGTCAGGCCGTTGCCCCTAGTTACGGCCATCATGGCCATGAAGTAGTGGTGACCGGCTTGCTCCTTTTCAAACCCGCTCTGAGGTAACTGCTGTATTGTGAACGCACATTGCATGAGCATGCGGAGACACATCTTAGGGTACTTTCACTTTTGGTCAGGATCTGTCTAAAACGCAGATTTATAAACGGATCCTGCTCCATAGAGATGAATTGATCTTGGAACAGGATCCGTTTCTCTGCGTTTTGGAAGCGCAGACAAAAATGCTACAACCCTAAGATGTGTCTCCACATGCTCATATAATGTGCGTTCCCAATACAGCAGTTACCTCAGAGCGGGTTTGAACAACAGCAGGCCAACCACTACAACTACATGACCACGATGGCCGTAACTAGGGGCAACGGCCTGACTGATGTGTGTGGGACAATGGATATACAAATAGGCAAATCTTCTAAACAGTACATTTTATATAAATACATTCTATTAGTAATAATATTGGCATGGCTATATCTAACTATACAAACTACATTTGTGAGACGGGATTACCCCTTTAAGTCAATTTCAGACCCATGAAAGAACCTTGAAACCTTACTGGGGATTGCAGCCTAACCAGAGACACCTATTCGTAGACAGCTTTTTTTTTTTGCGTTCTTCACCCTCTTCAGTACAGAGCAGCGTACAGATCGGCTGTCGAAATGCATTAGACGGGACTTTTGGTTGATAATGATTGTCCTTGACCAGAAAGTATGCACAAAGAGAACCAGTGTTCCCCAGCTGCTGTGTCACAGGTATCTCACCCAGCCCACCAGTACCTGCTTCGGAAGTGCAAGAACCCTGGAGACCCAAAGGAAACCAACTGACCCTATTTTACATCAGTGAGATCCCTTGGAAAAGTGATCTGTCATCGCTGTCAAGGCTTCTTTTTTGAAGAAAAGACTTGACCAGAGCCTAATGGAACACTGCATGGCCCCATAGAAATGAATGGGTCAGTGTGCCATCTGCACACGCATGAAAAATATGATTGTGAGTATGAGGTCTTAGTATAACCGAACTAGAAATCTGCTCTGCCTACGGCTTCAGCCATTTATTTGTCCTGTATATCATGAGCACATATAGTTGTGACGAAGCCTAAAGACGTTATATGTATTTCTTAGACGTGGAGAATAGGTACATTTACATGATTTACTTCAGTTTTGCTTGCACAGTGAGAAGAAGAATTATTATGGTGATAAGATGTCTCAGCATGAGAATGTCAGGGATCGCATAAGGCTAAATGTTTTACAGCAGGTAGGTGAAGGAGCAGGCTGCTCTGAGGAAAATGAGCCCAGAGGCAGTATAAGGGTTACAGGATTGTGCCGGGAATGCGGTAATATAATCCAGTGCAAATGTAGTGCTGCTGCTACATGTTTTCACTTCTACTGACTAACTTGGCAAGGAGGCTTTCAAAAATGTATATTCTATATAGTGGCTGGATCAGTAATTCTGGCTTGTGAATTTTTGAGGAATTCAGGCAGTCAGCCCAGAAGAGGGGAGAGTTTCCTGGCTCTGCGAAATTGCGCGTTTCTTCATCCCGTGGGAGTATCCATAGAGAAAGAGACTTTGCACAGAGCATTTGGAGAGAGGGCAGTATGAAGCATTGTTTTATTACCAGTATGTGCTGTATTATTTTGACAGACTACTTTTTACATTTTTTTTTTGCTGCCTTCCTTATACTCTATAAATGTGATGTCAAATGTGTGGCTAGCGTAAGGGTAAAGGTATTTTCCTGCACTCATCACTTTCTGTGAAATGTTTCTGAAACTAACTGAATGAGTGAATAAAGGTGGTACAAGTCAAGATCAGATATATACACCAGAAAAGATTAAAAAAAATAAATTGGGGCACTTGGGTCCAAGCAAAGAAAAGTAGCGAGGATCACAAGGTTTTTCGGAGGCAGCAGTATTGGTGGCACCATCCTTAGGATAGGGCAGCAATATGAGATTTCTGGGGGTCCGACTGCTGATCAGCTGATTGAGGACTTCATGGTACTAAGGACAACTCTGGAGCTTTTTCATTTTTTATATCACCCGTACCCAGGAACACCATGCACTTAGAAGCAGCGATTCTGAGTACTACATCTTTGTCCCATTCGCTTGACTGGGATAAAGCTGCAATGCCCAGAAGAGCCTCTGTTAAAAGGCTTGTGCCAAATTTTTCAAGTTATCCCCTTTGCACAGTGTTGTACTCCACAGCTACCTCTGGTACTCCCACAGAGAATGAGTGGAAGAGCAGGGTGCATGCTTGACCTGTCAGTTCATCAGGAAAGGGGGAATGTGACCTCTGTTTTCAGGTTCGGTTGGACTCCCGCTGATCAGTTAGTTATGGATAGGGGATAACTTGAAAACTTGGGATAACCTCTTTAAAGTATGACGTTCCTAGGTACGGAGGAGTCTCAACAGTGAAGATGGCTTCTTCAAACAGTTGATCAGCAGAGGTGCCGAGAGTCGGACCTTCACCAGATTGTCGCCTATTCTAAGGATAGGCCATCAATATTATTATCTTTGAAAACCGGTTTAATTTTCCATTATTCTGCCTATTCTCCACGCAATTCTCAATACCCTAATGCTGGACATACACTTTAGAGGGCTCTGATGGATATTTCTCTGTAATGCCCCATTAATCTACACGCTTAGTTCCTTCTTTCTCACTATGGAAGATATGAGAGGACAGTTGCGAGGCCCCATTACACTTTCACACTAGCCCTAAACTGTTCTGGCAGACTGTTCCAGCTCATCACGTCCAACATAGCCAGAAACTGCCAGAGCCTGGGACCCGGCGAGGAACCTCCTTGTTTCCGGCATTAGTGACGAGATTTGACCAGAGAAATACCATTGCTTGGTCTTTGACTGTCCAGATACCCACCGGGTCCCATTATGGTCAATTGGCTCTGGTGGTGAATGTTAGTATCCGACTATGCCGGATATGATGAACTCCGGCAGGCTGCTCCTCTACTGGACTAGCCTGCCAGAACTGATTAGTGCTAGTGTGAAACTACCCTTAGATTTCAGAATTGTTATAAACCAATGCATAATGGTGCATAAAATGGGAAAATGAGTTATTCATTATGGCATAACGCACACTGGACCCTTCCACTCAACCCCTCTTCCACTGCCTGCCCCCTGGCTGTATCCTCCTCTGGGCTGACACTGAAAGCATACAGTGCAGATAGAGGAGACTGCCCATAGCTGTGCATTTTACTAGGGAAATGTCATTTTCTGTATCATAAACCAGTAGCTGGTAGTGTCTGACGCATTCCCAGTTTTTGCTGTGCATCCCTGTAATCTGATTTTACCGCGGTATAAGTGGCACGCTGAATGTTATGTCCGCCAGGCTGCAGGCCTAAGTCTTCGTATCCAGTTTCCTGGTCCTGTTTTCCAGACAGCAAAGCGAGCTGTTTGTGGAGCCGCCAGACACCGGAATTATGTTTCCTCTTTTGGAGTAATAGATTACATGGTGCATCCTTACATTTGTCAGAGACACCTGTGGCAGCAATGTAATAATTCAGATACGTGTGTGTCCGATGGTATAATACCAGGCAGACAAGGCTTTCCCGGGAAGACAAATGACCTTCTGGTGAAAAAGCTGACGCGTGCACAATTCGGGCCAGCAAGATTACTCGGTTATTGAATGTTTGCTCTAATCACGCCGGAATTAGCTTATCTAGTCAAAATAGTTTCTGAGGAAAAAGGATCGCTTACATCGCAGGAGATTACCTTCATCCTTCTAGCAGTATATTAAAAAACTCCAAAGCAGTCTTTCTTGGGATTTGTAGAATATACTTCAGAGCTGGTGGCGGTGTTTTGTATATTATTATTTTTGATATTTTTCAGATGCTGGTTCAAGTGACCATTTAGGGTGAATTCACTTGCAGCGGATTTTCTTTGGTAGAAATTCCTGCAGTTTGTCTCATTTATCTAAATGGGCCTTGCAGAAATCCATCCACCTACATAGGGTAACTGTAGCTAGTGTAACTGATTGTCAGTCACAGACATTTCTGCAACAAATCTTCTGCAAGTGAATCCACCCTTAAAGGTGCTTTTAGGCAGACACCCACCCCCCTCCAATGTGGCCAGATCTGCGGTTGGAAGCAGCTGGCTTCCACCTCCTTCGCTCCCCCGGCACAACTGCTGCGCTCTGGTCCCCGCTTGTCAACATCCTCCTTGACAGCCGCTGCAGCCAATCGCTTCTCCCTTGCATCATGTGACCCACTGACATGAAGCAAGGTGGATGTGTCACCACTGCGGCCAGTGATTGGCTGCAACATCATTGAACTATATTTTGACACATGGCAGCAGTGACAGGTGAGCGAAGGAGCCAAGAGCCTGCATAGTGGAGCTGGTAAGTATGCTTCCCTTCTCTTCGGGGTACTTTCTGTTTGGATATGGAAAGACGCCTTTAAAGTATCACCACATATGGGGTCATTTATTAAGATCAGCATTTTAGACGCTGGTCTTAATAACCCTGCGCTGGCGCTTGATGCGCCTAAGTTATGTAGAAGCGCCGGCCTCAACATAATTCCGGTGCATCCACCACCAGCATACAACAGCCTTAAATCTATGCTAACTCCCTTGCTGGTGTAGATTTAGATAATTTTGTACGCCAAAAACGGGTGTAGAAAATGATCATTGAGAGGGGCCTGCTGACCCGCTCTCTTCCCTGCCCATGCCACACCCCCATTTTTTAGAACTGGTGTACGTGGTGTGGAACGGGAAAAAGTCGCAGATTTTGCCGCAAATTACCCTTGCTGTGAAATCTGCACCAAATATACGCCAAATAGTGGCGTATATTTTGTCATCAATGACCCCGATAGTGAGTGAGAGAGACTATGGTCAGCCATTGTGTACATAGCTGTGTAGTGCTTCTAGAGAGTGATGATTATTACTTATTAAAGGGATTTAAATGGAGTTGAATAATGACTTCTATACGCAACACACATGGTGTATAGAGCTGGAAGCATGCAGTTCTGTACACTGTGTAATGGCTGTGCTCCCATTGTAGAACCACAAAAAACCTCTGAAGTGGGCTGTTTTTTGCTGCGGCGGTGGTGGAGGAATTACGACCGGTCGCCTGCAGCTTTCAACCTTTGTATTATTAAGGGTGCAAACCGCCAATAAAACCCTAAAGCATAAATTGACATGATGCGGATTGAAAACCTGAAGAGCAAGTCAGTTTATGCTGCAAGTAATTTCTCGCAGGATGTGGAGGAGATTCTGAAATCTTATCCATTTCGCTGCTAAACTAATTGCTGCAGATTTTCTGCGAGCAGCCGCGTTGCGTCATTTACATCCTTGCAATGAAAAGGAACCTATAATGTGCACAAAGTCATATTTCACCAGTGCATACATTTGACAACATAGAAGCCTTTATGCGCTGTTACCATTCTTTGCCGGGCAAATCAATGACATATTTATTTTAGCAAGAATTTCCTGAAAAAAATTGCTTACTTATGATTTTTATGTATTTATTTTTTTACTAGCTTAATCTATTCAGCACAGAGAAAGCCTGGATAATCCAGCTAGAGCTCTCCTCACAATTGTGCCTGTTTGTTTAGCAGCTCGAGCAGAACATGTTCCCTGTGTTTCTGTCTTAAAGTGATTTTTGAACTCTAGGAGTATTTTTGCAGGTTATGTTTCTGTATAATACTGCAAAGTTTCACAAAGCTTAAAGGGGATATCCCATGACTAATGTAAAAAATGAAAATCACACAACATATAGTACATGACAATCTCTTTCTAACAAAGCTAGAACCAGCCCTGTACCTCACATGGGTCCAGAGATCTCCACATTTATTGCTCTGCTAGATTTATATCAAGCTGACAGCTCAAGGGGAGTGTCTTTTCTGCTGCAGCTAAGGGGGTGTGTCCATGCTCTCCCTATCACAGCTCAGGAGGCGTGTCTCAGCTCTCCCTATCACAGCTCAGGAGGCGTGTATCAGCTCTCCCTATCACAGCTCAGAAGGCGTGTATCAGCTCTCCCTATCACAGCTCAGGAGGCATGTATCAGCTCTCCCTATCACAGCTCAGGAGGCATGTATCAGCTCCCCCTATCACAGCTCAGGAGGCAACTGAAGGATGAAACTAAGCATTTGCGGCCTTCTCAGTGAGCAGGACAGAGAAATAAGAAATTACGTGGCACTATACAGATAACTTTTTTTTTTGATAACTCAGTGGCTATACTAAATTTTTAATGACATGCGATTACAAAAATATTCAGATCCAGGTGCTGGTTTGAAAACTGTAGAATTTTTTTTTGTGGGACAACCCCTTTAAATCCACACCCCAGAACTGTAAACCCCTGACATGGGTAGGTATTAAGGGGCTTTCAGGGTTATCGGTATTAATGACTTGGGCTAAGTTCACATCTAGGTTTCTGTTCAGGGGATCTATTTTGTAGTGGAGGCAAAAGTCCTGCATGCTGGACTGTCACTATTTTCTTCTACTTTACATACAGACGGTGGAGAACCACGTGAATCAGCCAGAAGTGAGGGTACACCCCCGTGACACATTAGCAGCGTATTCTGTATGCACTAGGGTTGTCGTGGGTATAGATATTTCGATACTGAATCGATACTTTTATATTAAAAGTATCGATTCAGTACTGGGATTTGCTCTTTTGCGATACCTTTGGCAGATAAAATTAAAAAAGTCTCTTACCTCTCCTGCGCCGCAGCTCCGCTCCACAGAGTGGGCTCATCTGAGGTCTGATGGGGGTACAGTAGGCTGCTTTGAGGTCTGATGGGGGCACAGTGGGCTGCTCTGAGGTCTGATGGGGGCACACTGGGCTGATCTGAGGTCTGATGGGGGCACAGTGGGCTGCTCTGATGTCTGATGGTGGCACAGTGGGCTGATGTGAGGTCTGATGGGAGCACAGTGGGCTGCTCTGAGGTCTGATGGGGGCACAGTAGGCTGATCTGAGGTCTGATGGGGGCACAGTGGGCTGATGTGAGGTCTGATTGGAGCACGGTGGGCTACTCTGAGGTCTGATGAGGGCACAGTAGGCTGATCTGAGGTCTAAAGGGGGCACAGTAGGCTGATCTGAGGTCTAAAGGGGGCACAGTAGGCTGCTCTGAGGTCTGATGGGGGCACAGTGGGCTGCTCTGAGGCCTGATGGGGGCACAGTGGGCTGCTCTGAGGCCTGATGGGGGCACGGTGGGCTGCTCTGAGGTCTGATGGGGGCACAGTGGGCTGATCTGAGGTCTGATGGGGGCACAGTGGGCTGCTCTGAGGTCTGATGGGGGCACAGTGGGCTGATCTGAGGTCTGATGGGGGCACAGTGGGCTGATCTGAGGTCTGATGGGGGCACAGTGGGCTGCTCTGAGGTCTGATGGGGGCACACTGGGCTGATCTGAGGTCTGATGGGGGCACACTGGGCTGATCTGAGGTCTGATGGGGGCACACTGGGCTGATCTGAGGTCTGATGGGGGCACAGTGGGCTGCTCTGAGGCCTGATGGGGGCACAGTGGGCTGCTCTGAGGCCTGATGGGGGCACGGTGGGCTGCTCTGAGGTCTGATGGGGGCACACTGGGCTGATCTGAGGTCTGATGGGGGCACAGTGGGCTGCTCTGATGTCTGATGGTGGCACAGTGGGCTGATGTGAGGTCTGATGGGAGCACAGTGGGCTGCTCTGAGGTCTGATGGGGGCACAGTAGGCTGATCTGAGGTCTGATGGGGGCACAGTGGGCTGATGTGAGGTCTGATTGGAGCACGGTGGGCTACTCTGAGGTCTGATGAGGGCACAGTAGGCTGATCTGAGGTCTAAAGGGGGCACAGTAGGCTGATCTGAGGTCTAAAGGGGGCACAGTAGGCTGCTCTGAGGTCTGATGGGGGCACAGTGGGCTGCTCTGAGGCCTGATGGGGGCACAGTGGGCTGCTCTGAGGCCTGATGGGGGCACGGTGGGGCTGCTCTGAGGTCTGATGGGGGCACAGTGGGCTGATCTGAGGTCTGATGGGGGCACAGTGGGCTGCTCTGAGGTCTGATGGGGGCACAGTGGGCTGATCTGAGGTCTGATGGGGGCACAGTGGGCTGATCTGAGGTCTGATGGGGGCACAGTGGGCTGCTCTGAGGTCTGATGGGGGCACACTGGGCTGATCTGAGGTCTGATGGGGGCACACTGGGCTGATCTGAGGTCTGATGGGGGCACACTGGGCTGATCTGAGGTCTGATTGGAGCACGGTGGGCTGCTCTGAGGTCTGATGGGGGCACAGTAGGCTGATCTGAGGTCTGATGGGGGCACAGTGGGCTGCTCTGAGGCCTGATGGGGGCACAGTGGGCTGCTCTGAGGCCTGATGGGGGCACGGTGGGCTGCTCTGAGGTCTGATGGGGGCACAGTGGGCTGCTCTGAGGTCTGATGGGGGCACACTGGGCTGATCTGAGGTCTGATGGGGGCACAGTAGGCTGATCTGAGGTCTGATGGGGGCACAGTGGGCTGCTCTGAGGCCTGATGGGGGCACAGTGGGCTGCTCTGAGGCCTGATGGGGGCCCGGTGGGCTGCTCTGAGGTCTGATGGGGGCACAGTGGGCTGATCTGATGTCTGATGGTGGCACAGTGGGCTGATCTGAGGCCTGATGGGGGCACGGTGGGCTGCTCTGAGGTCTGATGGGGGCACAGTGGGCTGATGTGAGGTCTGATTGGAGCACGGTGGGCTGCTCTGAGGTCTGATGGGGGCACAGTAGGCTGATCTGAGGTCTAAAGGGGGCACAGTAGGCTGATCTGAGGTCTGATGGGGGCACAGTGGGCTGCTCTGAGGCCTGATGGGGGCACGGTGGGCTGCTCTGAGGTCTGATGGGGGCACAGTGGGCTGATCTGAGGTCTGATGGGGGCACAGTGGGCTGATCTGAGATCTGATGGGGGCACAGTGGGCTGCTCTGAGGTCTGATGGGGGCACACAGATTTTTGGGTGTTTTATTTTTTCGGCATGGTATCGAGTATCGCAATACTTTTTCTTGGTATCGAAATTTAATCAAAATTTTGGTATCGTGACAACCCTAGTATGCACCAAATTTAGTGTCCAAACTCGCGAATTCTGTCTTCGCCACGCGATTCGAGAATATCTAGTGGCTTCACTGCTAGCCGATGCAGACCACTTTATGGTAACCATTTCTCCAAGTCCACAACCTTCCTGATGCCATTTGTGGGTCTCAAGAACAAGCAAAGGGAATATCAAGCATACTGCAGGTTACTCACAGAATATTAAGGCCTCATGCACACAACCGTATCTGTTTTGCGGTCCGCAAAACACAGATCTTGGCTGTTTGCATGAGGCCTTAGCTTGAGAAAATGTCATATCCATGTCTACAAAACAGGCACGAATAGGACGTGTTCTGTCTTTTTTGCGGGCCGTGGAACAGCCATACAGATGAGGACAGCACATGGTGCTTTTGCAGCCCCTTTGAAATGAATGGGTCCCCATCTGATCCGCAAAAAATGCAGATCGGATGCAGCTCAGACATATAGTCGTGTGCATGAGCCCTAAAGGGAATGATTCAGACATTGTAAAGGGGAATTGCTGTTTAGTCAGTTTGGTAATATTACTTTGTGTGGCCGCAAACTGGAGCCGCATTAGAGATCCAGCCGTTTAATTTGTCTGGGAGTGAGCAGGGTAAAAATTAACAATGGCGTGTTTAATGTGGAGAGCGAGCGCATTTATCTTACCACCACATTGATTACACAAGCCATAAACATAAATCATCCTCTCTTCTTGGCGCTTGTCCTAGGTGCACTTAATAAGTCTAGGGCTGATCTGGCATGGTACCATCAGTATGAATGGATTTACACTTTACTCATTAGGGTCAGAGAGGTCATCAAGAAATACATAGCTGAGGCTGCAGTCTTACACATTGATTTTTAGCCCTTTAACCGCTATGTCTGTTTTTTTTTTTGTTTTTTTTATGAAAATGCTGACAAATGTAGACAGATTGGTACCTAAAACAGAATAGCTGGAGGTGATGGAGACAGCAATAACACTGTTGTCATTGCGCTGGTTGTTACCGCGCAAATGGGGGATTTTTTTCCCAACTTCTGAAAAACAGAACTTAAACTATATCTCAGTCTGAGAAATCTTCTAACTGTATGAGTTTTCGTTAAAGGGGTGGTCTCACTTGAGCAAGTGGCATTTATCATGTAGAGAAAGTTAATACCAGGCACTTACTAATGTATTGTGATTGCCCATATTGCCTCCTTTGCTGGCTGGAATCATTTTTCCATCACATTATACACTGCTTGTATCCAGGGGTTATGGCCAACGCTGCAGGGCAGATATAAGGTGGCCAGGAAGGGAGCTGCTGCGCATGCGTTCCTATGAACGCTGGCATGGTCCTGGTCACCAGAGAGGCCAGTGCTTTTTCCTATAATGTGCAGTGACCACTGCTGGATTGCAGGGTGGTCATAACCATGGAAACAAGTATTGTGATGGAAAAATGAAACCAGCCAGCAAAGGAAGCAATATGGACAATCACAATACATTAGTAAGTGCGTTGTATTAACTTTCTCTACATAATTAATGTTATTTGCTGAAGTGAGACAAAAAGGATGCAAATGTTCTCTTAACAAGCTCTGCCTCTAATGCCACCAGATGTAAGGCAGGTATCCTATAAGTCAGTGTTCGACCCCTTAAATAGGCCTTCAGATATTAGATAATCCAGCAGCTCATCTGCAGACAGCTGTTTCGGGGTGATTGCCCCTAATCAGTGCAGAAAATACTGGCCTAACTGGGTGAGGGTCAAAGTGCTCATGCACACGGCCGTTGCTCGGCCATTCCGTTTATTGGGACGTAATTTGCGGTCCCCAATGCACAGGCAACATCTGTGTAGATGGGCATGGCCAGGCAAGGGCTGTGTGCATGAGTCCTAAGTCAGGTGCTCTCTCCCCAAGGAGAGATAGTGCCCCCCAAATCTTGAGTTAGGTATCTCACCCAGTTAAGGAAACGGCAGGATTTTATGTTTTTTGTTTTAAGTATAGAAATTGACATGAAAATTTAAAATAACATCACCAAAAATGATTTTAAAATGTTTTACATAAGAACGTGATTTAAAATATAAGCAGTTTTCTGATGACCCATTTCCTTTAAGCTCCAGAAAGGACAGTTACTTTAAAGGGATGTTTTTCCGAGATTTTGTTACTTTCTCAGGACAGGTCATCAATATCTGATTGGGGTTCCGACACAGGAGACCCCCGCCGATCAGCTGTTTGAGAAGGCAGCGTCGCACCCTTCTCACTGCACTTTCATGTGCCACATGGACTACGAGCAGCTCAGCCCCATGTTACCGAGCACAGCCGATATACAATGTACTGTACAGCGCTGTGCTTGGTGAGCAGGGAGAAGGCGCCGCTGATCGGTGGGGGTCCCAGGTGACGGACCCCCACTGATCAGATACTGATGGCCTATCTAGAGGATAGGTCATCAGTGTGAAAATCCCGGGAGGCCCTTTTAATGATTTTTCTTGTGAAATACACTTTAAAAAAAAAAAAAAATCCCCATATATGAAGTGGCTGGTATAATCCCTTAGAATGACAGCGCAGCGAGGACTTAAAGCGAGATATATCAACTCCGTTCCTTCTCTGTTACAATTGTAAAACGTTGCAAAGTGATCCCTTAATTTCTCTGTCAACCACTAATACTTTTCTTGGTTGTGTTAAGGTCCTCTTGACATTTTCCACATCCGCAGTTAGAAAATGAGAAGCAGCCACTTACGTTCCAAGCAAAACAGGCGGTGATACATTGTTGGCAAGTCATGTTCACGCAGGGGAGCATTTTCCTCTTTCCCTCCTGACTAATATCGATTTCCTGCTGAGATTCCTTTTTTTTTTTACCCAAACATTATAAAAATGCACCCTGAAAAAGGTTTCATTTTTGAAAAGAATTTTCTTCAGGATGTAAAACGTTTTGTTGTGTGAAGAGTAAAAGTCCAGCAGTTCTGACATCAACCTGATCACTGCTTTCCTTGACCTACTGTAGGTGACAAAAATGGAGGAAATGGTCAAAACTTGAATTGACTCTGCTTTTCCACATTTGGGCCCTTTGCTCCGCGGCATTATCATGGCCTGTAGGCAACTTCAATATTTTACTGTAGGAAAAAAAAGCTTCAAGGAACCAGAGTTGGATTGTTTGGCAAATTTTGCAATGACCTCTGTAACTTTCTTTCCCATTAGAAATCCTATAAAGTTGGTAATGGCATTATTTAACCTAATCGAGAACTTATACTACCTGCCAGGTATTATTATTATGTGTGCAGAGGTAAAACTAGATTTGTCATCGCATTTCCTCCTGTACAATGTTTTTAAGGTGCCCATACATATAAAAGGATTTGTTCACCCCTAGGGACCTTTTCTGCCGATTCCCCAGCTTGGCCAGACCCATGGTGGTGATCATACCTTCCTGATTTTTGCCACTAGGTTCTGGCTCCATCGCTCCCCTGCCTGCTCTGCAGGTCGCCTGCGTCAAGATCTGGTTTGTCGTGGTTCATGTGGCCACTGCAGCCAATGACTGGCCGCAACCGTGACATATCACCCATGTGTCGTGTGACCCAGATATGACGCATGGGTGACAAGTCACTGATGCGACCCATGATTTGCTGGAGCACCCACTTGACTTGTGTTGACTGGATATTGAAGGGGGGGAGCGATTGAGCCACAACCCAGTGGTGGGGATTAGGTAGGTTTGCTTACCTCTGCGTGTATAGCCATACAGGGCATCTGCAAAAGTGCCCCAGGGCCAACCCCTTTAAGTAAGTCCAACCCCTCTAATGCCCAGGCCACTCACACTTACTTTGCTTCTGGCACCTTTGTCGCTTCTGATGCCCACACGGGCGCCACTGCATCTCCTCATCTCGTGGGTCAAAACATAAGGTGACGAGAGGAGCAGCCAATAGCAGGCCATGACAGGGATGAGCCTTCCTATCATCGTGGATAACCCCTTTAACTCACCGATTGTGCATGGTGATGTTCCAACTCTTCCAATGGTAGATTTTGCAGGGGCGAGGCTTGGTGGATTTCAACATGCCCAATCCTTTGTTTTCATGGGTGATAAGCTGCCCCCAGAGGGGTCCGGCCATTGTTTATACCCCTCTCTCCACTGAGAACACATGCACACTTGGCCAAATGATCATGTGTATTAGAGGGGGGAGGGTCAGAGGAATAGCTTGCGGCTGGGTGAGCGCTCATTTGTTTAAATGGTCGTGGCATTTGGGGTTTTAGCACCTGAACCTCCATCAGTCAAAACCTCTGACATGATAGGTAATATCAAGTATTTTCAAACCAATTCAGTATTCAAGCACATCATGGAAGTGGATGTATTACAGAATTTTACTCCCTTGACATGAATGCTGTTTTTTTACTATAACTTTATCAGGAAACAATAGAGAAGTACTGGACGGTTGGGCCTTTTGTGCTGTGACATGGGTGACCACAGCGGTTTTTGAGCCTGCAGGTGTTCTCCTAATCCGTGCAGTAAAAAGTTTATTAAAGCATTTATTTCCTTTTCTCCGGTCGCAGAAGAACTAGAAATGACGAAAACACTAGCTATCTGTGGAATTTGCTGATACATGTGTTATCAGACCTCTGCCCAGGCGTCAGAGCCAGATCCGTAGTAGTCTTCTGTTCTGCTGCCGTTGTGCTTCGAAAAGCTTGGCTGAAGTGTTAGCTCGCTGGGTGGCCCAGCGATATTGCATCTGATATTATTGTGATGGAAATGAGCACCTGCGAAAACAAATGTACGGTTTGGCTGGTTAGGTGAAAACGTGCAGAGCGTTGGAGAGTCTGACGGACCTACACCTACGATGAAAGATTGCCGCTGCCCAGGGATAGTAAATGTGTCCAGATCGAGCAGGTGGTGTTCGTGGAAAGAGTGTTTAAACTGGACAAGCGGCTCAGCAAATCAGACAATCCAGCGCTCCAGCAATGTGCGGTTCCTGAGAGGAAGAACAGATGTACGCAACTACCCGACACCTACAGCAAGTATTTACTGAAAAACGTGGACCCTGGTGCTACTGCCTACTTTGCTGCTCAGAGGAAGGTGAATGTCTGCTTTAGGGCTCATGCACATGAACGTGTACCGGCCGTTCCTTGCATTGGGGACAGCAATTTGTGGTTTCCGCAGACAGATGCAAACCCTTCCAACTTCCGTAACACATCTGCGGGACGGAGGCACCCTCTGAAATGCAGACCCATTCAAGTGAAAGGGTCCGTATCTGTGATGCGGTGCACAACGGCTGGGGCTCATATATTGCGGGCCGCAATAGTGGCCAGGGCGGCACACTTTCTTGTGCTTGAGCCTTTAGGCTGGATTCACACCTAGGTATTTTGTGGCGTTTTTCTGCACTTTTTATGGCGTTTGTTTTCACCTTCTGGTTTTATTTTTGCTAAAAAATTGCCAGCTCCAAATGAAAGTCTATGGGATATATACATATACAAAAGTTTTTTGCTGCTAGCATTTTTTTTCCAATTGGTGGCATTTGTGGTGTCCTTTTTGTTTCAAACACATAGCGTGATTCAGTAGTGTTTTTTTTTTTTTTTTTAATCCTATAAAGAAGTGAAAATGGCTGAAAAAGAACATTTGTTAGAAAGGAGGGAAAAAACTAAAAATGCCACAGCAAAAACCACAAAACAACACGTTATGGAAAGGAAATGCAAACGATTTCTATGGTGTTGTTTTAGTGGTCGGAGCAATTCATGTGCATAGGGCCCCTTAGGCTACCTGAACACATTGCAGATTACATGCGGTTTTTCCACAATTTATTGAAATTAGACAAATCTCATGATTATTTTCCTTCCAGAAATTGACCGGCCATGCGGATTTTGAAATCCACAGCATGTCAATTGTTTGTGTGATTTTTCTTTTTATGCTGAGTTCACCCTTTGCAATGCAAGGGGGAAAAAAAGCATTAAATCCGGTACAAAAACAGCAAGTAACACATGCAGGTTTTGATGTGGAAGCGCGCAGAAATCCGCATTTAATTTTGTGCAAATTTTCTGTTTGCAAAACTGCACCCATATGCTGTTAGCCTCAGACAGCTACTCTCTTATAAGGTTCCCATATACCTTCAAAGACTTGTTCAGCCAACAACAATCTCCACCCAACTTCCCCATACACACGTATGGTTGGCTTCTACTGCATGTAGGAAGAAAGTAGAAACAAAAGGATTGGGTGTTAAAATTCAATACTCTGATCTTTCGGGGAAGAGTCAGAAGCTCCCTCAACACATTTAAATTGTCTTTTCGTCCCACGGAAAATGGCGCAAGGCTAACTCTTCTAGTATAAAATCCAGAGGTCTTTATTTAGAGAACCTGGGCTTTATTCCTGGTGGGTACGAGAACTTTGAGTCAGGAGAAAGAAAGGCGTCGCAGATGCCTCCTAGTGGACGTCGCTACGAGGAGAAATGATACCCTCAGAGACCTACATAAAAGACCTGCCAACTAGCTATCCACTCAGTCCTGTAACATTCAACAGATGGGTTCCCCTTTAGTTTTAGAGAACACTCTTGGTTTGGCTAAGGACTGTCGGAATTTGACTATAGGCTAACTACCTCACCTAGATGGCAGTACAACTCTCTTTTTCTTGGAAGACAGCTAATCTGCACATCTTGCCTGGCCTTCAAGACTCCATGTGCCAGCTTTGGCACTCGCTAAAAGGGGAAACCGTACCCCTCGAGACCTGAGCCAAACAGGAAAGCTTCATGAATATATTGTATTGTTTGTCCTTAGATTCAATGATTTATGCTTTAACCTCACTCTGGTATTTTGTCCCTCTCCTTTGCATACAGGACATAGTTTTGCCGGCCAAAGTGGCTGAATATAAGTGTGCTTCCTGAGTGCCCGCGCAGGCCTGCCAATCCCAAATGCCACACATCTTAAATTGCAAAAGAGAGGAAGGCTGGTCTGCTGACTCACTGTGCAGGCATGTGCTCTGGGGCATTCATACATCGTTCAAAACCAAACCTCAGCCACAGCTATTTTTTCATCAGCGGAGCAGAGAAAATATTGTCAGAAAAGCTCTTTCTGGTGAACATTTTAAATATATAGAAGTATTAAAAAGTCAGCTTTTTCAGTGAACCAGAAAAGCAACTTCATCTAAAACTGGGTTGACGCAGAGGTGCAAGTTGCAAGTCGGGATGTCTTTCTTATGTTTCTGTGTTTTTATGTGATGGATAAGATCGCCTACAGATTTTATGTCTCTCTTAAAGGGTGACTGGCATAGAGCATGCAAGGAGGAGGAAGGGGGCACTATCCAGACACTGCTTCACAGAACATGGCGAACACCAATTCCCACGGCCTAAAGCAGTTATCCCGTGATTAATGTAATAAATAAAAATCAGGCATCATACAGACATCATATAGTACATGACAACCTCTTTCTAACAAAGCTAGAACCAGGCCTGTACCTCACATGGATCCAGAGATCTCCACATTCATTGCTCTGCTAGATTCATATCAAGCTGACAGCTCAGGGGGAAGTGCCCTTTCTCAGGGAGCATGTCCTTTCTATGGCAGCTGGTGGTAGTTGAAGGATCGAACTGAGCATGTGCGTCCATTGCATTGAGCTAGACAAAGAATTTAAAAAAAGAGCAAACAGCAGGTGGCGCTACACAGATAGATTTCATTGAATAACTGCTTTTTAATTACATGTCGTCACAAAAATATTCAGATCCAGGTGCTGGTTTGAAAACTGTAGAATATTTTTCATGGGACAATCAACAAAACATCACTGAAACAAATCCTGGGGTACTCCGTGCAAGCAAATCTATCCACAATAGATCCTGGATACTCCAGCAGTTGGAGGACGGCACCCCTTATCCAATGGTTTATTTTCTAGGGCTTTTGTAACAGTTTAAAACTGTATAAAACTTTATAAAAGTTTAGCTACACTCTCGAAAGTAAAAAAAAAATAAAAAAAATAACATGGGTCACGCATACCATGCATTGATCTAGCATTGCTTCTCAGCATAACTAATAGTATTCAGCCCCATAATCTACGTACTGTACACAAGGCATTTGTCTACATTTTGATCAAAAAGCATAATCCCGCTCCACCACAACACAAGTTTGCCTCTATGAGTGGGCACCAATTCTAATTTGGCACGGCACCACGAGGCGAGTATTGGTGCCACAGCACCGCACCAGCAGCCGACATGACCCCTACTGTAAAGGCCCTTTTACACGAGCCGATTATTGTTCAAATAATCGTTCAAACGTTCGGATTTGCACGATTATTGTTCCGTATAAACACGGGTAACGATTTAACGACGAACGAGATTTCGTTCGCTTCTCGTTGATCGCATCTTTTGTCCCGCCAATAAATTAATCGTTCATCGTTCGAAAAATCTTCCAGTTTAAACGAAAATCGTTTAGTCGTTGGCAGATGGTAATGGTAATGCTTATGGCAAGGAGCAAGGAACGATCGTAATAACGATTATAAAACGACCGAAAGTACGAAGATTGTGAACGACTTCTCTTTCAGTGTAAACGGTATTTACATTGCATCGTTCGATCGTTCATCTACGATCGCTAATACGATTTATCTTTCCATGTAAAAGGACCTTTAGACTAAGCCCCCTTGGCACTGATCAAAACGTATACAAATGCCTCATGTACGGTATTTAGTTATGAGGCTGTATACTATTCATTGCTGAGAAGCAATGATAGATCAGTGCACGGCATGTGGATGTGCGATCCGGGCTTTTCTCATTTTGCTGGAAATTGCTTTAAAAATTATGTAAGTTTATGTTAGATTCTGCAAAGAAATGACCTGTTAGCTCTAACCATTCCCAGGAGGTCCACATTGATTGCAGTTACACACCGAGGTTCGCTTACTAATAGCTTGATTTAAAACATATTTATCTTTCTACCTGCATTCACATTTTTCGTCTCCCACAATTCCACGGACCGCTGCACTCCTCCGTTTCAGAGGGACCTTTATCATCTTATTCATGAATACATTTACTATATAGCTTATGTCATAGTTATATTCTATATTGAGTATGTATTATTATATATGATAAATGTGATTATCAACAAGTTAGTTATGAACAAAAGTCCGGAACAGACAAATTAGAGCAATAGAAGAAAGAAAAGTAAGAAAACAATTCACACATGGCGGATATCGAAATTTTACATGGCATTACAGTACCAGCACAATGATCGAGGATTTACCAAATCTCATCCACAATTTGCAGAAAAAAAAAATCTACAGTGGAAATTGACCCGTGGTGCGGAGTTGATATCCATAGCATGTCGAGTTATGCTCGGATTTCGACCAAGGATTTCACACTTTGCAATTCATGTATACAGAGTGAAACTGCACCATCACTATGATCCAGACCACGAAGAGGCTGCAGCGCTCACACGAGCACCCCTGCCCCTGTAAACAGCTGATTGGTGGGGGTGCTGATAGTCAGACCCCCCCCCCCCACAGTCTCTGTGGGGCCAATCCCAAGAAGATGGGAGTGTGATATTGGGCTCCCTTAAAGTGAGGAGAGATCAGCGGCAGTCTCTAGAGGGCATGGGCCCTTGCATTCGGGGAGGGACGTCACTGGGCACTGGCATGTCTTTAAAATTAGCAACATGAAATACACAGAAAAGAGAAAGAAAGGTACGATCTGGTAACTGTGTATATCTCCTACAGGGCAGCGATGTCAGTTTAATACGTGTAAAGTAGGTGACAGACTCCCTATAATGTATCATCAATGACTGCTTGGAATGACACAGGATTAAGTTGGTCCCGATCCATGCCGACATGACATGACATAATTACCTTCCTTCATCCCTTCCTCCTGTTTAGCATACGACGATGGTATAAAATTATATACTCTGTAAATAGCCAAAAAATCCTTGTGTGTTACATTTTGAATTTGGCACATATTTGGCCATTTGGCATTGCAATAGATGAAATCCACCGTGTATATGTGCTGCACGTAGGGCATGCTTTAGACTGTGGATCTTTTATGCTGCATGTGGGTGGCAGGATAGACCATTGTAAAAGAATAAGATAGGCCATTTTATTTGGTGTGCCGGTTGTCTGCCTTGATTCCTTCTTAAAGGGGTTTTCCAGGAGTTAACTACTGATAACCTATCCTCAGTATCTGATTGGTTGGGGTCCGCCGATCAGCTGTTTGAGAAGGCACCAGCACTCCAATGAGCGCCGAGGCCTTCTCTCAGCTTCTCTTAGGCCAGTGACATCACGTTCATTGGTCACGTGGCCTAGGATCAGCTCAGCCCTATTCAAGTGAATGTGGCTGAGCGCGATACCAAGCACAACCACTATACGATGTACGGCACTGTGCTCGGTGAGCTGAGAGAAGGCCTCGGCACTCACGGGAGCGCTGGTACCTTCTCAAACAGCTGATCTGAAGGGGTCCCAGGTGTCTGACCCTCACCGATCAGATACTGATGACCTATCCTGAGGATAAGTCATCATAGTTAACTCACAGAAAACCCCTTTAACCTCAGATATGGTTTGTCTAAAGAATCCTGCATTTCACACCATGGCTTTGCAGAGACCGAGGGGGCAGAGCATCACCACATTTACTGCTCTGTGTAATGGCAGTATCAGTTACCCAGAGGTGTTGTCCTTTCACACCGCATGGTCTTCCAATGTTATACAGCTTGAGCCTGTCTGCCCTCTCTGCCCTGTTATCTCTCTCTTCCCTGTCAGCTGGTACATGCAGGAGGCAGGGAGACCAGTGTGAAGCTGCATCTCATGCTGGAGAGTCAGCACACACACAGATAGTACAGGCAGTGTGAGTCAGGAATTTGAAGAGAGTGGAAGGGCCAGGAGGGCATGGTGAGTGATGGAGGAGGATGGTGATGATGTCATACTGTAGTTCAGAGAAAGTCAGCCACAGGGGAGAGACCAAGTTCCTGTTTACACACTAGAGCAAGCTCTGGGTGGTTGGTCAGACTTGTGGTCACATGACCAGGTTCCAATAATGGAAAGGTTCAAAATGTAAGAATGCAACGGAGTTAAGGCTCATTCACACGACCGTATTGCGGAACGGCAAAAAAAGGGGGTCAGTCTGCACATCCTTATGTGCAAGTGCACGCTGCCATGGCTAAAGACACAAAGAAAGAAACCAAAAACAAAAAGTGTTGCGGAACGGGTTGGGACCCATTCATTCGTTGTTCTGTTCCGTGGCCCCACAAAAAAGATAGAGCATGTCCTATTCTTGTCCCTTTTGCTGACCAGAATGGGCATTTCTTTAATGGGCCGCCCGTTCTGTTCCATGCAGACTGCAAAATACAGCGTGGTCGTCTGAATGAGCCCATAGGGTGAAAGAAGTCACACTGCTAGAATGCTGGTGGTGAGTTAGCTTCTTCAACCACTAGTGCGGTAGATTCACGGCAGTTCAAAATGAGATGTTTATTACCTTTTTTCTGTTTTCAGATAACTTATACCGGATTATTAGCTGTTATCGGCTTGAACAGGTGGTAAAATAGTCAGTTATTTCTGATCTTTTCAAGTCACATCAACGTCGAATCTGTTCTTTGTATGCCATATGAGTAGAAAATGATATAGTAATTGCTATAACCCTGAACTGAAAATATATGTGACAGTCCTGAGCAAATGTTAGCTTTTCTCTGGTCAATATTTGACTAGTTTACCATTATTTTTCCGCTGTGTTATTAATCAGTTGTTCAGTATAAGAAATGCTTGTACATCTGATATTAGCACTGACATCTTTTACATTTAGGTTCACAGTAAAAGACTGACAAAGTCCTATTCAAGAATAAAATATTATTTTATAAATCCGCAGCGGCTTCATTCTGTGTATGCTGTGAATCTGGTGCGGATTTCGCCCGTGTGGTTATGACCTCGTGTGGCAGGACTGGTGCAGATTTTCCATAGTGGAGGATCAGCCGCGATTTGGCCTCAGTGCTTGAATTTCTGTTCTTAAAATGCTGCAGATTTGTGAAAGATTTCCCTCTTTTTGTAGCAAAGGGTGAAATGTGCAGCAAAAATCCACAGTATAAATTGACATGCAGCAGATTTGTCGAGTTATCTGCGGATTTTATTGGGGAAAGTTTCTGCAGCGCATGGATAAGATTTCTTTTAACACATTTTCTGTACACAGGTCTGCAGCAGAAAATTGACTAAAGATTTTATAGGTACATTCACACGACAGTTAAAAAAAATGACCATTAAAAAAACGGACATGCTGTTAGTTTTTTATGACCAATTTGCATCAGTGTAGGCATCCATTTTTCTGGCTATCTTTCTGTTTTTACTGTCAATTTTTATCCATTTTCAACGGTGATTAAAATAGGATTGTGTTCAGTCGTTCCTCCTAGGATGATTCATGCCCCCATTAGTGCCCCAGTATGTTCAATGCCCCCATTAGTGCCCCAGTATGTTCAATGCCCCCATTAGTGCCCCAGTATGTTCAATGCCCCCATTAGTGCCCCAGTATGTTCAATGCCCCCATTAGTGCCCCAGTATGTTCAATGCCCCCATTAGTGCCCCAGTATGTTTAATGCCCCTATAGTGCCCCAGTATGTTTAATGCCCCCATTAGTGCCCCAGTATGTTCAATGCCCCCATTAGTGCCCCAGTATGTTCAATGCCCCCATTAGTGCCCCAGTATGTTCAATGCCCCCATTAGTGCCCCAGTATGTTCAATGCCCCCATTAGTGCCCCAGTATGTTTAATGCCCCTATAGTGCCCCAGTATGTTTAATGCCCCCTATAGTGCCCCAGTATGTTTAATGCCCCCTATAGTGCCCCAGTATGTTTAATGCCCCTATAGTGCCCCAGTATGTTTAATGCCCCCTATAGTGCCCCAGTATGTTTAATGCCCCCTATAGTGCCCCAGTATGTAATGCCCCTATAGTGCCCCAGTATGTAATGCCCTATAGTGCCCCAGTATGTTTAATGCCCCCTATAAGTGCCCCAGTATGTTTAATGCCGCCCTATAGGTGCCCCAGTATGTTTAATGCCCCCTATAGTGCCCCAGTATGTTCAATGCCCCATTAGTGCCCCAGTATGTTTAATGCCCTATAGTGCCCCAGTATGTTTAATGCCCCCTATAGTGCCCCCAGTATGTTTAATGCCCCAGTATGTTTAATGCCCCCTATAGTGCCCAGTATGTTTAATGCCCCTATAGTGCCCCAAGTATGTTTAATGCCCCCATTAGTGCCCCAGTATGTTCAATGCCCCCATTAGTGCCCCAGTATGTTTAATGCCCCTATAGTGCCCCAGTATGTTTAATGCCCCCTATAGTGCCCCAGTATGTTTAATGCCCCCTATAGTGCCCCAGTACTGTTTAATGGCCCCTATAGTGCCCCAGTATGTTTAATGCCCCCTATAGTGCCCCAGTATGTTTAATGCCCCCTATAGTGCCCCAGTATGTAATGCCCCCTATAGTGCCCCAGTATGTAATGCCCCCATTAGTTCCCCAGATGTTTAATGCCCTATAGTGCCCCAGTATGTTTAATGCCCCTATAGTGCCGCAGTATGTTTAATGCCCCCTATAGTGCCCAGTATGTTTTAATGCCCCCTATAGTGCCCCAGTATGTTTAATGCCCCTATAGTGCCCCAGTATGTAATGCCCCCTATAGTGCCCCAGTATGTAATGCCCCAGCCATTAGTGCCCAGTATGTTTAATGCCCCTATAGTGCCCCAGTATGTTTAATGCCCCCCTTTAGTGCCCCCAGTATGTTTAATGCATCCATTAGTGCCCCAGTATGTTTAATGCCCCCTTTAGTGCCCCAGTATGTTTAATGCCGCCCTTTAGTGCCCCAGTATGTTTAATGCATCCATTAGTGCCCCAGTATGTTTAATGCCTCTTATAGTGCCCCAGTATGTTTAATGCCCCCTATAGTGCCCCAGTATGTTTAATGCCCCCTATAGTACCCCAGTATGTTTAATGCCCCTTTAGTACCCCAGTATGTTTAATGCCCCCTTTAGTACCCCAGTATGTTTAATGCCCCCTTTAGTGCCCCAGTATGTTTAATGCCCCCATTAGTGCCCCAGTATGTTCAATGCCCCCATTAGTGCCCCAGTTATGTTCAATGCCCCCATTAGTGCCCCAGTATGTTTAATGCCCTATAGTGCCCCAGTATGTTTAATGCCCCCTATAGTGCCCCAGTATGTTTAATGCCCCCTATAGTGCCCCAGTATGTTTAATGCCCCTATAGTGCCCCAGTATGTTTAATGCCCCTATAGTGCCCCAGTATGTTAATGCCCCCTATAGTGCCCCAGTATGTAATGCCCCCTATAGTGCCCCAGTATGTAATGCCCCCATTAGTTCCCCAGTATGTTTAATGCCCCTATAGTGCCCCAGTATGTTTAATGCCCCCTATAGTGCCCCAGTATGTTTAATGCCCCCTATAGTGCCCCAGTATGTTTAATGCCCCCTATAGTGCCCCAGTATGTTTAATGCCCCCTATAGTGCCCCAGTATGTAATGCCCCTATAGTGCCCCAGTATGTAATGCCCCCTATAGTGCCCCAGTATGTTTAATGCCCCCTATAGTGCCCCAGTATGTTTAATGCCCCCCTTTAGTGCCCCAGTATGTTTAATGCATCCATTAGTGCCCCAGTATGTTTAATGCCCCCTTTAGTGCCCCAGTATGTTTAATGCCCCCCTTTAGTGCCCCAGTATGTTTAATGCATCCATTAGTGCCCCAGTATGTTTAATGCCTCTTATAGTGCCCCAGTATGTTTAATGCCCCCTATAGTGCCCCAGTATGTTTAATGCCCCCTTTAGTACCCCAGTATGTTTAATGCCCCCTTTAGTACCCCAGTATGTTTAATGCCCCCTTTAGTGCCCCAGTATGTTTAATGCCCCCTATAGTGCCCCAGTATGTTTAATGCCCCCTATAGTGCCCCAGTATGTAATGCCCCCTATAGTGCCCCAGTATGTTTAATGCCCCCTTTAGTGCCCCCAGTATGTTTAATGCCCCCCATAGTGCCCCAGTATGTTTAATGCATCCATTAGTGCCCCAGTATGTTTAATGCCCCCTATAGTACCCCAGTATGTTTAATGCCCCTTATAGTACCCCAGTATGTTCAATGCCCCCTATAGTACCCCAGTATGTTTAATTCCCCCTATAGTACCCCAGTATGTTTAATGCTCCCTATAGTGCCCCAGTATGTTTAATGCCCTCTTTAGTGCCCCAGTATGTTTAATGCCCCCCTTTAGTGCCCCAGTATGTTTAATGCCCCTATAGTGCCCCAGTATGTTTAATGCCCCCTATAGTGCCCCAGTATGTTTAATGCCCCCCTTTAGTTCCCCAGTATGTTTAATGCCCCTATAGTGCCCCAGTATGTTTAATGCCCCCTATAGTGCCACAGTATGTAATGCCCCCTATAGTGCCCCAGTATGGTAATGCCCCCTATAGTGCCCCAGTATGTAATGCCCCCTATAGTGCCCCAGTATGTTTAATGCCCCCTATAGTGCCCCAGTATGTTTAATGCCCCCCTTTAGTGCCCCAGTATGTTTAATGCATCCATTAGTGCCCCAGTATGTTTAATGCCCCCTTTAGTGCCCCAGTATGTTTAATGCCCCCCTTTAGTGCCCCAGTATGTTTAATGCATCCATTAGTGCCCCAGTATGTTTAATGCCTCTTATAGTGCCCCAGTATGTTTAATGCCCCCTATAGTGCCCCAGTATGTTTAATGCTCCCTATAGTACCCCAGTATGTTTAATGCCCCCTTTAGTACCCCAGTATGTTTAATGCCCCCTTTAGTACCCCAGTATGTTTAATGCCCCCTTTAGTGCCCCAGTATGTTTAATGCCCCCTATAGTGCCCCAGTATGTTTAATGCCCCCTATAGTGCCCCAGTATGTAATGCCCCCTATAGTGCCCCAGTATGTTTAATGCCCCCTTTAGTGCCCCAGTATGTTTAATGCCCCCCATAGTGCCCCAGTATGTTTAATGCATCCATTAGTGCCCCAGTATGTTTAATGCCCCCTATAGTACCCCAGTATGTTTAATGCCCCTTATAGTACCCCAGTATGTTCAATGCCCCCTATAGTACCCCAGTATGTTTAATTCCCCCTATAGTACCCCAGTATGTTTAATGCTCCCTATAGTGCCCCCAGTATGTTTAATGCCCTCTTTAGTGCCCCAGTATGTTTAATGCCCTCTTTAGTGCCCCAGTATGTTTAATGCCCCCTATAGATCCCCAGTATGTTTAATGCCCCCTATAGTACCCCAGTATGTTTAATGCCCCTTATAGTACCCCAGTATGTTCAATGCCCCCATAGTACCCCATTATGTTTAATGCCTCCTATAGTACCCCAGTATGTTTAATGCCCCTTATAGTACCCCAGTATGTTCAATGCCCCCATAGTACCCCATTATGTTTAATGCCCCCTATAGTACCCCAGTATGTTTAATGCCTCCTATAGTACCCCAGTATGTTCAATGCCCCCATAGTACCCCATTATGTTTAATGCCCCTATAGTACCCCAGTATGTTTAATGCTCCCTATAGTGCCCCAGTATGTTTAATGCCCTCTTTAGTGCCCCAGTATGTTTAATGCCCTCTTTAGTGCCCCAGTATGTTTAATGCCCTCTTTAGTGCCCCAGTATGTTTAATGCCCCCTATAGATCCCCAGTATGTTTAATGCCCCTATAGTACCCCAGTATGTTTAATGCCCCTTATAGTACCCCAGTATGTTCAATGCCCCCATAGTACCCCATTATGTTTAATGCCTCCTATAGTACCCCAGTATGTTTAATGCCTCCTATAGTACCCCAGTATGTTTAATGCCCCTTATAGTACCCCAGTATGTTCAATGCCCCCATAGTACCCCATTATGTTTAATGCCCCCCTATAGTACCCCAGTATGTTTAATGCCCCCTATAGTACCCCAGTATGTTCAATGCCCCCATAGTACCCCATTATGTTTAATGCCCCCTATAGTACCCCAGTATGTTTAATGCCCCCATAGTACCCCATTATGTTTAATGCCCCCTATAGTACCCCAGTATGTTCAATGCCCCCATAGTACCCCATTATGTTTAATGCCCCCTATAGTACCCCAGTATGTTCAATGCCCCCATAGTACCCCATTATGTTTAATGCCCTCTTTAGTGCCCCAGTATGTTTAATGCCCCCTATAGTGCCCCAGTATGTTTAATGCCCCCTATAGTACCCCAGTATGTTTAATGCTCCCTATAGTACCCCAGTATGTTTAATGCTCCCTATAGTACCCCAGTATGTTTAATGCTCCCTATAGTGCCCCAGTATGTTTAGTGCCTCTATTAGTGCCCCAGTATGTTTAGTGCCTCTATTAGTGCCCCAGTATGTTTAATGCCCCCTATAGTGCCCCAGTATGTTTAATGCCCCCTATAGTACCCCAGTATGTTTAATGCTCCCTATAGTGCCCCAGTATGTTTAGTGCCTCTATTAGTGCCCCAGTATGTTTAATGCCCCCTATAGTGCCCCAGTATGTTTAATGCCCCCTATAGTACCCCAGTATGTTTAATGCTCCCTATAGTGCCCCAGTATGTTTAGTGCCTCTATTAGTGCCCCAGTATGTTTAGTGCCTCTATTAGTGCCCCAGTATGTTTAATGCCCCCTATAGTGCCCCAGTATGTTTAATGCCCCCTATAGTACCCCAGTATGTTTAATGCTCCGTATAGTGCCCCAGTATGTTTAGTGCCTCTATTAGTGCCCCAGTATGTTTAATGGCCCCATTAGTGCCCCAGTATGTTTTATGCCCCCATCAGTGCCCCAATGTGTTTAATGCCACCATTTGTGCCCCCAGTATGTTTAATGCCCCTGTTAGTGCCTCAGTGTGTTTAATGCCTCCTGCCCTAGTATGATTAATGCTCCCGTTAGTGCCCCAGTATTTTTAATGCCCCTAGTCCCGTTAGTTCTTCAGTATGTTTAACCCCCCCATTAGTACCCCTCAGTATGATTAGCTCCCCGGTATAAATAATGTTCTCCTTAGTGGCCCCATTCTGCTTGTGCCCAAAAAAAAAATTATACTCCCCTCATCCACTTGCATGCACGGGGACACTGTTCCATTGATTTCAATAGGCACCATCTGGCCATGAAAACGACCAGCCGCTATTCCCTGGCCATAACAAAAATGGCCATGTGAATAGGCCCTTAGACTTTAGTTGGTTCTGAAAATGGTCATCACAGGGCCATTTTTTACATTTGTGTGAATGAGGCCTTTATGGAGAAATGTTATCCAGACCGTGCCCATTCTGTGTATCCAGTGTTGTGTTGCCCTTCAACAATGTCGGACAATCTTCTGGTGGGCCCAGGCTCTGACACAGTAAAGAACCTCACTGATTCAGCCCAAGATAACCCCATTCAGAGTTTGTCTAGGAGCGAATCACTTGGGATTTATTAGCTGTGGGATGATTCTCAAGTAGCCGAGTAGACCTGATATGGTCAAGACCATGAGAAGACAGATGCATTCTCAGATGTCGCTCCACGCCAATAGAATTGAAGTATATACGTTGCATTCAGACTTTGCAGGAGTGGAGAAGACGTGCTGGTGCCGTGGGTGACTAGTTTACACCAGGGACTTCTATCAGTGAATATTTGCATGTGCAGGAAAAGCAATAGGAAGTGACTGAGAACAGAGAAAATCTGTTATGTAATACCATCCCCCAAAAATGAATCTCAGAAAACTACCATGAGCTTTCACAATCATATAAGCTGAGGACCCAGGAATCTAGCGTCCTACGTACTGCTCCTCGGCTTCCTTCTCAGAAAACAAGCAGGTGGAAAACCGTCTCTCCTGCCTGTTATATAATCAGACGCTTCATGCCGTTGTATACATTTTGTGGTTAGGTACAAGCATGCAAAATGAAGCTCGAAACCCCACTGTAATCTCGTAATAGACGACCGCAGGGCTTGTTTTGGTTGAGGCTTCCTCCTGGCTCAGCTTCTCCGCACATTTTTCCGTGAACATCTGGGTCTCGCACACCCAATGTGTGCTGGATGTTTACATTTTTGAGGACTAGGGTTTTTTTTTTACACATACACTATATTTAGGGTTGAAATCTGGGAATGTTGAGAAACGAGGAGCCTATCCGATTTATCTGCTAGCGTAGTATATACAGTGTATTAAAAAAAACGTGCTGCTGTCAGTTTTGTTTTGGGGAAGATGGCGCTGAGCTTCAGGGGGACATATTTACAGAAATGAATGTCAGCTTTGGGATGCAAAGCCCTACAATCAGTGATGGTGTAAAATGGATAGATACAAGTACGATGAGTATATGTGAGAGTCCAAATACAGGCCAAAATTACGCCACGTGCCACGTTTTGACTAACTATAGCCTTTTTCAGTGACTCACACATTCTTACCTCCTAAGAACATACTATTGGTGGATTCCTCCCAACTTTACGGCGTTTGGAAAGAGAGTTGGTAAAAGGATAAAAGATAGTTTTTTTTCAGAATTCAACTTTCTGTTAAAAAATGCTCCAGTTGTGAGATTGTCTTTATTTCCTTATAATTAGGGATGAGCGAGTCGATGAAACATCTGAAGTCGATTCGCATGAAACTTAGTTCTAATACTGTACGGAGCCGGAGCTCTGATGAGCCAAAGTTATTACTTCGCAAAGTCTTGCGAGACTTCGCACAATCACTTCATAAATTCATTTCTACTGTAAAAAAAACATTTCCCGAACTCGGGTTCGGTTCCAAGGTACCACTTTTTTTTACCAGTTTTTTTCAAAGTAATAACTTTGGCTCATCAGAGCCAATACATTCTAATACTGTACAGCGCTCCGGTTCCATACAGTATTAGACCAAAGTTTTATGCGAATTGACTTCAGATGTTTCATCCGAAGTTAATTCACTCATCCCTAATTATAATGCGTAATCTGTATTTTAAAGGGGTTGGTCCATGAAAAAAATATTCTATAGTTTTCAAACGAGCACCAGGATCTGAATACTTTTGTAATTGCATATAATTAAAGATTTTGCATAGCCATTCAGTTATTCAATAAAATGTATCTGCATAGTGCAACTTGCTGTTTGTTTTTTTTCTTATTTCTTTGACCTGCTCACTGAGATGGCCGCACATGCTCAGTTTCATCCTTCAACTGCCTCCTGAGCTTTGATAGGGAGAGCTGAGGAGCGCCTCCTGAGCTGTGATAGGGAGAGCTGAGACACGCCTCCTGAGCTTTGATAGGGAGAACTGAGATACGCCTCCTGAGCTTTGATAGGGAGAGCTGAGGCACGCCTCCTGAGCTGTGATAGGGAGAGCTGAGACACGCCTCCTGAGCTGTGATAGGGAGAGCTGAGACACGCCTCCTGAGCTGTGATAGGGAGAGCTGAGGCACGGCTCCTGAGCTGTGATAGGGAGAGCTGAGGCACACCTCCTGAGCTGTGATAGGGAGAGCTGAGGCACGGCTCCTGAGCTGTGATAGGGAGAGCTGAGGCACGCCTCCTGAGCTGTGATAGGGAGAGCTGAGACACGCCTCCTGAGCTTTGATAGGGAGAGCTGAAACACGCCTCCTGAGCTTTGATAGGGAGAGCTGAGACACGCCTCCTGAGCTTTGATAGGGAGAACTGAGATACGCCTCCTGAGCTTTGATAGGGAGAGCTGAGGCACGCCTCCTGAGCTTTGATAGGGAGAGCTGAGACACGCCTCCTGAGGTTTGATAGGGAGAGCTGAGGCACGCCTCCTGAGCTGTGATAGGGAGAGCTGAGGCACGGCTCCTGAGCTGTGATAGGGAGAGCTGAGGCACACCTCCTGAGCTGTGATAGGGAGAGCTGAGACACGCCCCCTGAGCTGTGATAGGGAGAGCTGAGGCACACCTCCTGAGCTGTGATAGGGAGAGCTGAGACACGCCTCCTGGGCTGTGATAGGGAGAGCTGAGACACACCCCCTGAGCTGCAGCAGAAAAGACTCCCCCCATTTGAGCTGTCAACTTGATATAAATCTAGCAGAGCAGTTAATGTGGAGATCTCTGGATCCATGTGAGGTACAGGGCTGGTTCTAGCTTTGTTAAAAAGAGGTTGTCATGTACTATATGATATCTGATTTTCATTTTTTACATTAGTCATGGGATAACTCCTTTAATGTGCACATCCACGTACTGAGGTGGTCACATATGCTCAGTTCCATCCTTCAACTGCCAGCAGCCATATCTATTTTTAGAAGATGAGACAGTTAAAAGGAGAATAACTGTAGCAGAAAGGACACATTCCCTGAAGTGGATGCGTTCTCTTTGTACGGAATCTCACCACTTTTGTGTGTTTCGCTTTAGATGAGCAGTTAAATGCACCGAGTGCAGACCCAAGCCACTCTGTGCACCCGTGCTCTTCCTGCTTCCTCTCCCAGCTCCTTCCTCGTACATTGTCTTTTCAAGAACTAAATTATGAGGCAGTTGAATTCTGTTTGCCCGGTCCTTATGTCTCCTGGAATCTATTATTGGAAGAGATCTGAGAGGCCACCATACACATTAGATGTTCTCTGACATTTATGTATAGTGTATGGACAGTTTTATCTTAGACCTTCACCTCAATGTTAAGAAATCACTGCATGTCATTTGTTGTTCCAGCAGTAAGTCGCCATATTGTATGCATTATCATATACTGTAAATGCACCCGTAGTCGGGTCCTTGTCCTGAAATATGGGACCATGCAGAAGGACTTGTAAGGCTACTTTCACACGTGTGTTGTGAACAGCCTGCCAGAGTTTGGATAGTGTCTCATTCTCGCCGGACCCCTTTGACTATAACATCTGGTGGGGAACCGGACGCTCCCTGGCATATCTGTCGGGATTTGGCTGAATCAAAACCCCACCACATCCCATTATAGTCATTGGGGTCCGGTTGGCACTTGGCACTATGCGGCTATGCCTTATCCAGAGAACTTGCCGGATTTCCAGCCTAATTTACTTGAATTGCTTTTAATGCGGTATTCATACACTAGTACTAATTGCATCAGTGTATAAATACAGCGTGGGCGGAATTGCTCTTTTATGTCATATGGCGCAGTCATGTCATCCGTGTCGTGCTCTATATAGCGTTTGGTGTCAAGGTTAAATGGCAGACCATATGGAGATTCTGACACCACTTCATAAAGAATGACACCACTTCATTTTAGAACAAGTGTCTCTTCTAGAGCAGAACTTCTGATGAGTGATTACTGAAGGAGTGGAATCCACTCTCAGATAAGTGAGACATCTTTGTATCCCTTGCAGACAAAGGACATCTCTTTACTGCTCAGACGCTCTACAAGGGACAGGCAGAGGCCCTTCATATAAAGCAGTAGTCATAGTCCTTCAAGGGCTTACATTACTGTGGTTGAGGTAATTGGTTTGTTGACCACAAGGAAGCTAGTGACTCGTCTTCTGAAACAATTATTCATCTACATCTCCATTTCTGGTCGGTCTGCTCTGAGGCACTTAAACAAAAATATCAGTGTGTTCCATAAAGACTATAGTTATATGTAGAAAAATCAGTGTATTTCACAGATCGTACTATTATTGTTGGTACGGATAAGATTTCGTGGACTTTGGCATAGGGCAACTCTTGCAGCGTTTTCTGAGCAAAGCAACATTAAAGGGGTTGTCCCATCTGGGCATTTGTGGCATAAAGATAGGATATGCCATAAATCTCAGACAGGGAGACGGGGTGGGTCCTATCTCTGGCACCGGCTCCTATCTTAGTAATGGAGACCCGCAGGGAATGGAAAGGATACTACGCGTGCCGCTCACCTCCCCGCTGTGGAGACGCCATCATGAGTCCGCTGGAAATCTTGCACAGACGCATATCTCCCTTATGGGTGCACCTGTACCATCTGCTACCTACTTCAGGCCGCAGCTTCAATAACTGAACTGTGATGCGTCAGCAGTATTCAGTTGGCGGCGCCATCTCTAAAGAGACGACATGCCCTGTACATGTATGGCGATCCATTGCTTCATTCTTGAGAGAAAGTATTTTTAATCCATATGCAAATGAGCAGTTAAGTGCACTGAGGGTAGGCCCAAGCTTTTCAGCACTCAGGCTCCTTTTGCTTTTTCTATGAGCCCCTCCCTCTACTTTTTAATTTCTGAGTCCAGGGTAGATGACTACACATGAACCTGGCCCTGTCAATCAAGAAGGTGAGCGAGGGGAAGCAGGAGGAGCAAGGGGGCACAGAGTGACTTGGACCTGCCTTCAGTGTACTTAAAGGGGTTTTCCAGTTTAATATTGATGACCTATACTCAGGATAGGTCATCAATTTCAGATAGACGGCGGTCCGACACCCGGCACCTCTGCCGATATTCTGTTTGAGGAGGCTGTGGCACTCCGGTGAGCACTGCAATCTCCTCGCAGCTCACCAAGCAGAGCGCTGCCCATTGGCTAGTGGCTGTGTTTGCCTTTGCAGCCGAGCCTCATTCACTTGAACGAGACTGAACAGCATGTAGACACCTGATCGGCAGGAGTACCGGGAGTCAGACCCCCGCCGATTCGATACCCCCACCTAACAGAATGATGGGCCATCAGTATCAAAATCTCAGACAGCATTTTTAACTCTACATTTGCATATTAATTAAAAGTACTTTTTCTCCAGAATAAAGCTAAGGATCTCTAGGAAAGCAAAGGTGACTGTCGTGGTGAAGGACTCCCTTTAAAGGAATGGTTTCAATTAGTTTTCTCTTGTGCAATCTAAAGACGCGTAATGTTTCTGCTGGAGATGTCGGGTCCTGTCTGTACCCTGTTGTCCCTTTGTGTGGAGCATAGAGCGGAGTCCTGCTTGTTGTGTCTGTGCTCCAGCTCATAAAGGAGAAGATATTACATTTGCCGTGTCATGTGTACCCAGGGAATGAATTACATTTCAGTAATGCCGTATCAGGTGTCTGTCTGGAACTCTTTACCGCCATGTAGCCTCAATCAGGCGCTCTGTGGATGTTATAACTGGAGGGACAGTCGCATCCTGTGCAAGGCCAGATGATAACATGACGAGCAAAGCTATAGGGTGATAATATTCACATGTTTTTTATGTATCACTTACTATTTTTGGTCCGTACCCGATCTGCACTTTTTGCGACTCGGATGCAGACCCATTCTTTTCAATAGGGCAGCATATCCGTAGGTCTGTTCCGCAGCGCCGAAAAAAAGATGGAACATGTCCTATACTTGTGCATTTTGCAGACAAGAATAGACATTTGTAGCATAGTGCTGGACCTGCAGAAAGGGAAAATGCAGGAGGCACATGGCTGCTATTTGTGTTTTGCAGATTCGCAATTTGCAAAACGGATACGGTTGTGCGCATGGGGCCTAAAGGCCAGCGGCCATGAAACATATGCAGTGTTATTGAAGTTTAGAAATACACACACCAGATTTTAGAGGGCATATATAATATATATAATTGTTTAAGGGGGCATTCCCATCTCAGACAATCACTATGATATGCCCCCATTGTCTAATAGGTGCGGGTCCCAGCTCTAGTACCCGCACCTACGTCGAGAAGGATCCCTGACAGTAGTGGAAGGTGCATTGCACATGTGCAGACGCCCTCCATTCATTTCTATGGAGCCGCCGAAAATAGCCAAGTGCTGGCTGGGCAATTTCCATCGGTCCCATAGAAATGAATGGGAGCATTGTGCGCTCCCATTAACTTCTGTGGGGCAAGCGCTTGGCAGTCCTCCAGCCACCCCCTTCCCTGCTGCATTCTTGGTGTAGGTGGGACCCGCAACTATCAGACAATGGGGGCATATCCTAGCAATATGCCCCCCTTGTCTGAAATGGGAATACCCCTTTAAGGCTAATTTCAGACCATTGTGTGTCCACTGCAGGAGTGTGATTTCCCATTATGGAGGCTCCTGTGAAATGAGTGCACAGCATTATAATGATTTATAATGCTGTGTGTCTCTGCCAGACCTCACTGTAATGATTTGTACTGATGGCATTATATTACAACAGATGTCTAGAAAGACACACAACCTTATGCACAAATATAATGCTGTGCGCTCATGTCACAGGAGCAGTGTCCTTAATGGAGCGTTTTCTGCATTGGACACGCTCGTCTGAAATTAGCCTAAGACCTCATGCAGGCGTCCGTATGTATTTTGTGGTCCACAAACTGCGGCTCTACAAAATACGGATACTGGCTGTGTGCAATCCCGCACTGTCCTCGGTTCCTTATATAAATGCCTATGCAAAAAGCACAGGAATAGGACATGTTCTATAATTCGTGGAATGGCTACATGGATGCGGACAACCACATAGGTGACATCCGTGTTTTTGGTCTGCATTTTTTGTGGTTTCATAGAAATGAATGGGTCCGTGTTTAAACCACAAAAATACAGACCGAAAATACGATAGTGAGCATGGTGCCTAAAGCTTTGGTGCATCTCAAGGTAAAAAGGAAGTAATGGGGGCAGATGGAAGAATGATTAGACTTCACATAGGGCTTTTCGGAAATGCATTACCATGGTTACACTTTGGTTTACATAGGAGCTGTAGACACGTAACTGTTAAAGTGCATCTATCACAGGAACTTGAACAGACTAGGACAGCACACCAATGACATCCATGTGCGGTTATTTTTTGTCTTTTGAGGACCCACCCATAGAAATAAATGGGTCCGTCTGCTATCCGCAAAAAATGTGGATCCGACACGGACCAAAAACATGGTCATGTGCCTGAGGCCTAAGAATGCAGTGTCCCAATATATTAGGTAAAGGTGAACTCTATGAGTAGCTAGAGTGCCCTCTAAATCAGTCTCTGACCTCTCGTCACAGGGACAGATTGTCAGATTTCAGCTGTAATTTTTCTATTGTTAAAAAATCAAATCATAAAAATAGCGCTGAGTAGTTACGGGAAGCGGGCCCGTTCTAGTTTTTATAGATGGGGATATATTCTGTACTTTTGGCTACGGGCAGATATTTTAAAACCAAACGGCCCAGAATAGTATGAGTGACGTGCCTGAGCAGGACACGATGTGCCTAATGTGTCAGCTGAAGGGAACTCATTGATCAGGGTACTTACACGTCTTGTACAATTCAGCTCTGTTCACACCTGCCAATAGATGCTAAAAATGTATCTGGCCGGGATTCACCTTCTAGAGAGAATCTACAACCAGCCAGCTCTAAACAGCGCCTGCAGCAACAATGGGGGCAGGCTGAGCCCATCATGTACCGTGGTACCCCCCACCTTCTTGTCGATGACTCTATACCAACTATTACTTTGAGATGACTTCAAGTCACTCAGTGCCTACTCCGAATTCCAGGCCCCCCCACCCACACAATGCACACAATTTTCACTGAGTATATTGCTGGCATGGGGGTCCCCAGAACTCGGAAGAGGCACAAGGTGTGCGGGCTCCAAGCTGGCGCCTCTCTCTTGCAGGACTGCTGCTACCAGAAGAGATGGTGCTAGCTTGGAGCCCCACACAGGACTGCAGGTGATATCTACTACATTATCTGTACTCCGTGATTACTGTTATCTGTAGCGTTACATAGGACTGCAGGTGATATCTACTACATTATCTGTACCCCGTGATCACTATGTTATCTGTAGCGTTACATAGGACTGCAGGTGACATCTACTACATTATCTGTACTCCGTGATTACTGTTATCTGTAGTGTTACATAGGACTGCAGGTGATATCTACTACATTATCTGTACCCCGTGATCACTGTGTTATCTGTAGCGTTACATAGGACTGCAGGTGATATCTACTACATTATCTGTACCCCGTGATCACTATGTTATCTGTGGTATTACATAGGACTGCAGGTGACATCTACTACATTATCTGTACCCCGTGATCACTATGTTATCTGTGGTATTACATAGGACTGCAGGTGACATCTACTACATTATCTGTACCCCGTGATCACTATGTTATCTGTGGTGTTACATAGGACTACAGGTGACATCTACTACGTTATCTGTACTCCGTGATCGCTGTGTTATCTGTGGTGTTACATAGGACTGCAGGTGACATCTACTACATTATCTGTACCCCGTGATCACTATGTTATCTGTGGTATTACATAGGACTGCAGGTGACATCTACTACGTTATCTGTACTCCGTGATCACTGTGTTATCTGTGGTGTTACATAGGACTACAGGTGACATCTACTACGTTATCTGTACTCCGTGATCACTGTGTTATCTGTGCAGTTACATGGGACTGCAGGTTAGATCTACTACATTATCTGTACCACGTGAATGCTGTGTTATCTGTTGTGTTACACAGGACTGCAGGTGATATCTACTATGTTATCTGTACCCTGTGATCACTATGTTATCTGTGGTGTTACATAGGACTGCAGGTGACATCTACTACATTATCTGTACCCCGTGATCACTATGTTATCTGTGGTATTACATAGGACTGCAGGTGACATCTACTACATTATCTGTACTCCGTGATCACTATGTTATCTGTGGTATTACATAGGACTGCAGGTGACATCTACTACATTATCTGTACCCCGTGATCACTATGTTATCTGTGGTATTACATAGGACTGCAGGTGACATCTACTACATTATCTGTACCCCGTGATCACTATGTTATTTGTGGTATTACATAGGACTGCAGGTGACATCTACTACATTATCTGTACCCCGTGATCACTATGTTATCTGTGGTGTTGAATAGGACTACAGGTGACATCTACTACGTTATCTGTACTCCGTGATCACTGTGTTATCTGTGGAGTTACATGGGACTGCAGGTTAGATCTACTACATTATCTGTACCACGTGAATGCTGTGTTATCTGTTGTGTTACACAGGACTGCAGGTGATATCTACTATGTTATCTGTACCCCGTGATCACTATGTTATCTGTGGTGTTACATAGGACTGCAGGTTACATCTACTACATTATCTGTACTCCGTGATCACTATGTTATCTGTGGTGTTACATAGGACTGCAGGTGATATCTACTACATTATCTGTACTCAGTTATCACTGTGTTATCTGTGGTGTTACATAGGACTGCAGGTGATATCTACTACATTATCTGTACCCCGTGATCACTGTTATCTGTGGTGTTACATAGGACTGCAGGTGATATCTACTACATTATCTGTACTCCGTTATCACTGTGTTATCTGTGGTGTTACACAGGACTGCAGGTGACATCTACTACATTATCTGTACTCCGTGATCGCTGTGTTATCTGTGGTGTTACATAGGACTGCAGGTGACATCTACTATGTTATCTGTGCTCCGTTATCACATAGGACTGCAGGTAGGTGCAAAGGAGCGTGTCCACAGGATAGGTGGCACAATACTTGGCTTGCCCCAGGCGCTGGCAACCCACGCTATGCCACCACTAGGACATTCCCTGTTTTGCTTTAAGAATTTAGAGCAAATTACTGTTTTGTGGACTAAGGGGTCATTTATTAAGATTGGTGTTTTAGGCACCGGTGGTCCCTGTGCTGGGGGTGGATCTGCCGAAATTATATAGAGGCTCTGGCCTCTAAACAATCTCTGTGTATGCACCGCCGATTCTAAATGTAAGAAAGCTTCTTTGCCGTCTTACATTTAACCCATTTTCTACACTTAAACCTGGCGTAGAAAATAATGAATGAGACGGACCTGCCGAGCTGTTCCCTTCCCCGCCAACATCATGTCTACTTTTTTAGACCTGGTGTGAGCAGGGAGAAGTCGCAGATTCTGCCACACCATGAGGTGCAACAGAATCTACACCAGATATATCGTGTCATAAATGATCCCCTAAAAGCTTTTAGGTTGTGAGCACTAAAATAGCAAACTAGATAGCTTAGAATAAACAGATTACTAAAAAAACATTCTTTTAGAGAACACATTTTAGTTTCTCTTTTTTTTGTACCAATTGTGAATGCAAAAGGTTTTGGGTTATTGTTATACTCTTCTGTGTTTTTGTTATCTTTTTGCTTTTGAAGTTCAAAGAAACAACATTGAAAGTAAATATCAGAGTGACATTTTCGTGAAAGTTTACCATAGTCTGAAAAAAGAACTTACCTGTCCAGCATCCGCCATTGAATAACGTTGTTTTTTTGTTTGTTTGTTTTTTAAACACTTTGAAAAGTGATTTTGGATTATTAAACTAGAGGTTGTACAAAAGTTCTAGTAATGTTCCTGTACAGTGCCTTGTGAAAGTATTCGGCCCCCTGGAACTTTTCAACCTTTTGCCACATTTCAGGCTTCAAACAAAAAGATATGACATTTTACATTTTTGGTGAAGAATCAACAACAAGTGGGTCACAATTGTGAAGTGGAACGAAATTTATTGGATCATTTAAACTTTTTTTGTAATAATAAAACTGAAAAGTGGGGCGTGCAAAATTATTCGGCCCCCTTGCATTAATACTTTGTTGCGCCACCTTTTGCTGCGATTACAGCTGCGGTCTCTTGGGGTATGTCTCTATCAGTTTTGCACATCTAGAGACTGAAATTCTTGCCCATTCTTCCTTGTAAAACAGCTCAAGCTCTTTGAGGTTGGATGGAGAGCGTTTGTGAACAGCAGTTTTCAGCTCTTTCCACATATTCTCAATTGGATTCAGGTCTGGACTTTGACTTGGCCATTCTAAGACCTGGATACGTTTATTTTTGAACCATTCCATTGTAGATTTTGCTTTATGTTTGGGATAATTGTCTTGTTGGAAGATAAATCTCCGTCCTAGTCTCAGGTCTTTTGCAGACTCCAACAGGTTTTCATCCAGAATGGTCCTGTATTTGGCTCCATCCATCTTCACATCAATTTTAACCATCTTCCCTGTCCCTGCTGATGAAAAGCAGGTCCAAACCATGATGCTGCCACCACCATGTTTGACAGTGGGGGTGGTGTGTTCAGGGTGATGAGCTGTGTTGCTTTTACACCAAACATATAGTTTTGCATTGTTTCCAAAAAGTTGGATTTTGGTTTCATCTGATCAGAGCACCTTCTTCCACATGTTTGGTGTGTCTCCCAGGTGGCTTGTGGCAAACTGTAAACCAGACTTTTTATGGATATCTTTGAGAAATGGCTTTCTTCTTGCCACTCTTCCATAAAGGCCAGATTTGTGAAGTGTTCGACTGATTGTTGTCCTATGGACAGACTCTCCCACCTCAGCTGTAGATCTCTGCAGTTCATCCAGAGTGATCATGGGCCTCTTGGCTGCATCTCTGATCAGTCTTCTCCTTGTTTGAGATGAAAGTTTAGAGGGACGGCCAGGTCTTAGTAGATTTGCAGTGGTCTGATACTCCTTCCATTTCAATATGACGCTTGCACAGTGCTCCTTGGGATGTTTAAAGCTTGGGAAATCTTTTGGTATCCAAATCTGGCTTTAAACTTCTCCACAACAGTATCACGGACCTGCCTGGTGTGTTCCTTGGTCTTCATGATGCAGAACCCTGAGACTATCACAGAGCAGGTGCATTTATACGGAGACTTGATTACACACAGGTGGATTCTATTTATCCTCATCAGTCATTTAGGACAACATTGGATCATTCAGAGATCCTCAATCAACTTCTGGAGTGAGTTTTCTGAACTGAAAGTAAATGGGCCGAATAATTTTGCACGTCCAACTTTTCAGTTTTATTATTACAAAAAAAGTTTAAATGATCCAATAAATTTCGTTCCACTTCACAATTGTGACCCACTTGTTGTTGATTCTTCACCAAAAATGTAAAATGTTATATCTTTTTGTTTGAAGCCTGAAATGTGACAAAAGGTTGAAAAGTTCCAGGGGGCCGAATACTTTCACAAGGCACTGTAAAATGCTTATTTTTCCTTATTGACTGTCTTGCTATAAGATCTTTAAAACAATGGGTGGGGGGAGGGGTGGAATTTATTATTACGATGATGATTTTTATTATTATTATTTTTATTTACTTAAAGGGGTCGTCCCACGGAAAATATTCTACAGTTTTCAAACCAGCACCTGGATCTGAATACTTTTGTAATTGCATGTCATTAAAAATTTCGTACAGCTACTGAGTTATTCAATAAAATGTATCTGTATAGTGCCACTTAATTTCTTATTTCTTTGACCTATTCACTGAGCAGGCCGCACATGCTCAATTTCAACTTTTAACTGTCTCCTGATATGAATCTAGCAGAGCAATGAATATGGAGATCTCTGGATCCATGTGAGGTACAGGCCTGGTTCTAGCTTTGTTAGAAAGAGATTGTCATGGACTATATGATGTCTGATTTTCATTTTTTACATTATTCGTGGGATAACCCCTTTAAATTAAACCTCCTAAAAACTAGACCAGACAAGCAGAAACTGTGCCAAATTTAAATTTGGCTCATTTAGCTAGGTACTTCGGGCATTATTTCTTACACCACCTCTTGGTTAGCTTCCCACCAGTATTTTGCAGCAAAATAATGGTGCACATCATTAAAGAAACCTGCCAACTCTACTGTGCTGCCCTCACTGAGAGTACCTGGCATCACAAAATACCGTACCATCTGCAGACAGCATGGTATAGAGCAGGAGGAGCTGAGCAGAGTGATATTAGGTATAGGTATACATTCAGTAAAACCTGTGATTTTTACATTTATATATTTGCTTTTTCTACCTACTAATGGCCCACCATCTAATATTAAAGGGGGGCTCCCGACTGCCTGGCAGCTGCTTTCTCCCCTCTCCCTATTCACTACATATGCATGCTTAACCTAGCCAGACATGGCGGAGAGAGTCTTCAGCTTACAAGTATCTAATATATGTGGCTAGATATATCGGTGAGAAAGGTGACTTAGTCTTGTACGAAGTATAGATCCATTAAAGAGGTTATCCTATGATTGAAAATCAGACACCATGTAATACATAACGATCTTTTTCTAAGAAAGCTAGAACCAGCCCTGTACCTCACATGGATCCAGAGATCTCCACATTCATTACTTAATTGTTCTACTAGATTTATGTCAAGCTGGCAGATTAGGGGCGTGCACTTTCTCAGGAGTGTGTCCTTTCTGCTGCAGATGGTGGCAGTTGATGGATAGAACAGTGCATGTTCTTCCATCTGTGAGCAGGACAGAAAAATTAGAAAAAGAGCAAACAGCAGGTGGCGCTATACAGAGATTTCAGTGAGTAACACACAGGCTATGCTAAATTTTTAATTACATGCAGTTACAAAAGTATTAAGATTAGAGTTGAGTGAACGTGCTCATAACGAGCACTGTAGAGCTCGGATCCGGATGCCTGCGGCCATGCGAGCGCAGGGGATCCGAGCACGACAGTGCTTGTTACGAGCACGTTTGCTCAACTCTAATTAAGATCCATGTGCTGGTTTGGAAAATGTAGAATATTTTTCCTAGGACAACCACTTTAAGGGCTCAGCTACAATGCAGCATGGTAAAATTATGCAAATTTTGGTCTTCTAGTCTTTTGGTTTCCTCTTGAGACCCATAGCCTTATGCATGGGGGCCTCATTAATAGAAACACATTTCCCCGGGATTTGCTCTTTGTGCCCCCATCTATGTCACATCTGCATTTTTTGCGAACCCATTGACTTCAATGGGTCAGTGATCCACATCTTGCAACCAAGTATACAAAATTCTTTTTGTTTGCGTACATATAAATTTGGAAAGCACAAAGATCCTCTGGTCCGTATGTCCATTCTGCAAACAGATAGAATCTGTCCGCAAAATGCAGACCACGTATCCATTGAAGTCAATGGATCTGCAAAAAAAAAATGCAGATGCACACGGATCCATATTTTGCCGATCTGTGATTCGTAGACCACATAACAAATATGGTTGAAACCTTACACAGATAATTTATGGATTTCATTAGTGGCTGTGTAATACTAAACTTCCCTTGTGGTGGCGCTGTCGGGTAATATAGGAATTGCTACTGTTCCCAGCAATATGGCACCCAGTGATCGCCTTTCTTATGTAGCAGGCAACTATTTATTCAGTTGTCTTTTTGGCCGTTTGGAAATTTGTATTGAACATATATTGTTCTTGTAGAAGGATGTTTTGCTCTTCAGTGATGATCCTAGTCCTAGGTAGACTTCTGTCTGGCAGTTTATGATTACACTGGGAAAACCCTTCAGGATATCCTCATTGAGGCAATCTGTGAGAATGCCGAGAAACCAGTTTCTCAAAGTGCTGTACCTGTAATGCTGGGTGATACTACCTTCACAGTACAGAAACCTGCGGTGTGACAGCTACGGCAGAGCCAAATCTGCAAGGAATTTACATTGACTTGTAGTATACTTTGGCATTCTGTTGTACTTCACACGGCAAGATTTCCGAAAGCTAAGGCTGTGTTTCGTCTTGTCTTACAGTCACATCAAACTGCATGTGTGAACTGGAATGTGGCCATGGATGGAAATCACTGCCTAGAAGATCAGAACAGTCCCCTCTGCAAAGTCCAAGGACAAGACTATCAGCACGATGGCCAAGTAAGTTCAATCACTTTGGTGTCTTTAAAGGGAAGGTGCAGATCAGAAAGTGAGTTATTATTTAAAGTGTGATTTATTTTTTTCTAATGTACAGGGACAGTGATAGGGGTTGTTTTTGTACTATTTTATTTAGTTTTTGTAATATAGTTTAGTTATTTTTTTATATAATGTATATATAATATATAAAGCTGAGTGTATGTGTGTGTGTGTGTATGTCCGCTAAAGGAATCCGCACCGTCACAGCTACAGTCATGAAATTTGGCACACAGGTACGTACATCAGGTGTCCGGGAAGGTTTTAGAATGGGTCTCCGCTCTCCAGGACGTACCGTTCCTCAGATATTCCCAAAAAATGCATTAGCCAATAGAAGCCTGGTCACATGACCCTTATCAGCCAATAGAAGCTCACAGGCAGTTAGTCTCCACGCACAACAGGTTTCCATAACAACCTAGCGAGTTCACTGCTGTAGGTCTGCTTTAGAGAGGCAGAACGCTGTGGATGACACTGGTAAAGGGATATTCCGGTTACCATAAATATAACTTATATTTTAGACTAACTCATCATCAATCATTACCTCATATCATGTAAATTTCACATATTTACCGTTCAGTAGTAATAAAAGATGTATTCTTCCACTGCTACCCACCTGCCTCCTAAATTACTATGGCATCGACCTGTAATTCAGGCCACCTTCAAAAGAAGGACTTAAAAGCCCCACCCCCAGATCCCACTTAGCCACTCCCCCGACTTAGACCACACCCCTTCTATGCCGCATGTGACCAGGATTGAAAAAATGAGGGTAAAAATCAACTTCTGTCAGCTGCAGTGGGGGAAGGGTGACTTTCTCCCTGCAGCTCATGCTCAGACTGCACAGTGCTGCTGCTGAGAGTGAGCTGTTCAAAAGGACATCCCTGTGTCCATCCAGGCCCTGCGCATGACAGAGGACAGGGAGTCTGAAAGCCAGAATATCCAGCCTTCCCCCAACGTGAAGCCGTGCCACCGGTCCCCATGAAGCCACACCCCTAAACACAAGGCCACTCCCCCGGTTCCATGAAGACACGGAAGAGAAGCTGTCTGAGCATGAGCTACTGAAAGGGTGGACATCCCTGTGTCTGTCCAGGCCCTGCGCCGGATGGTGGACAGGGAGTCTGAAAGCTAGACTGTCCAGCCTAAAACCGGACCTCTGGCCACACTAGGGGCAATCTGATGTTAGGGCGGCCAGTTTTCTGGCTCCCTGTTCTCCGTCCGCCGCAGTGCCTGGCCGGTGAGGTCCGGCTTTCTGGGCTGAAGACAGTGGCACTCTAGCTGCTGTAGAGGTCACTCTCGAGATCTTTTAACGACACACACAAACATTAAATGGAATAGATTAAATCTACCTGGGTGAAGCCGGGTCTTTCAGCTAGTGTATATATATATATATATATATATATATATATATACCTAAAAAACTGATATATATGTATATAGGGGGTCATTTATTAATCTGAAATACGCCATTTCAGGTGCAGATGGCACAGCAACGGTTAGTTGCGCCGCTATCTGCGACTTTTCCCCGCTCACACCATTTCTAAAATTGTGGGCAGGGGAAGGAGCCTGGCTGGCAGGTCCGTCTCATTCACCATGTTCTACGCCTGTTTTAGACGTATAAAAAGGTCCACCTGTAAGGCAGCTAGGAAGCCGTCTTAGGCTACTTTTACATTAGCGTTATTTGCGGATCCGTCATGGATCTGCAAAAACGCTTCTGTTACAATAATGCAACCGCATGCATCTGTCATGAACGGATCCGGTTGTATTATGTCTTACATAGCCATGACGGCTCCGTCGTGAACTCCATTGAAAGTCAGTGGAGGACGGATCCATTTTCTATTGTGGCGGAAAAAACCTGTCCCCATTGACTTACATTGTGTGTCAGGATGGATCCGAGCACAACCATACGGAATGGAATGGATTCTGGTGCACTCCGTTTCGTTCAGTTTTGTCCCCAAAACAATGAATGGGGACAAAACTGAAGCGTTTTCCTCCGCTATTGAGATCCTATAACGGATCTAAATAGCGGATTTGAAAACGCTAATGTGAAAGTAAACGTACATTTAGAAGTGGCGCTGGGTGCGCCAAAATTATGGAGAGGCCGGTGCCTCTTCATAACTTTGGCGGATCCTCCGCCAGCTTTGAGCCTTTATTAAGACTGGCATCTAAAACATCGTTCATAATAAATGTGCCCCGTACTTCATTTTTAAGCCTATATAGGAGGGAGCAGTGAGGAAAGCAGCTGCGAAAATGGACTTTCCTTATCAAAGCTCCTTTAAAGAGAGGGTGACTTCAGAGAAATAGAAATGTAAAAATTCACTACAAAATGTATATTACAAAACATTCCCTATCTTTACAGGCAGGATTAGAATGACAGATATCACTTTTATACAGATAGCACAGGATCCACCATTCACAATAGGTGATACCTCAGCTTCTCCCCTTGACCTCTACACTGGAGCATGCCTAGAAAACTCTTCCATAGAAGTAAATGAGCCCTCTCCTGTCATTTATGGGGTCCTTTATCAAAGACTGGTGTTTTATGCTGATCTTTGATATCTCCTGCACCAGAAGCTTTTAATTTGTGACGAAGCACAGGCCTGATCATAAATTAAATGCACCCTCTGCCAGTCCGTGCACCTAGATTGAAATCCACTCCAGCCCCAGGAAACTGGGGAAAATGATAGTGAATGTGCCAGGGCTGATGGCCCTGCCCACACCACGCCAGGCGGCATAGAAATTCTGGGGTGGTCTTAAATTTAAGCATACGGGGGTTCAAAAAGCCGCAAATGGGGGACTGTGTGACTTTTTTACACGAATTTCTAATAAATGACCCACAATTTCTTCTAGAGCTAGCACAGGAATGTAATGATATCTTTCACTCAGCGATCCATTGCTTCATTCTGGAAAAAAAATGTAATTTTAATCCATATGAAAATGTGCAATTAAGTGCACTGAGGGCGGGCCCAAGTCACTGCCACTGTGTACCCTTGCTCCTCCTGCTTCCTCTGCCAGCCCCTTCCCCTCCTTTTTGATTGACTGGGTCAGGTTGATGTATGTTCATCTTGTCTATCCCTGTAAATCAAGAAAGGGAGGAAGGGACTGACAAAGGAAGCAAGCGGTACAAGGGTGCACAGAGTGGTTCCGGCCCGCCTTCAGTGCACTTAAAGGGAACCTGTCATCTCCGAAACACCCCCTGAACTAGAGTAAGCAATGTATAGTGTAAGTGATAATGAATCCGAATATGTAAGTTTTATCTTCATACTCACTTCCATTCTGACGCTGTGCTCCCACAAACCTGCAGTAAAATGCACTCAGTGGACTCCAGTGCTCACTGACATAATGGAGAGGACTCAAAGAAGAGTCCTGTCAATGCATTTTACTGCAGGTTTGTGTGAGCACAGCGTCAGAATGGAAGTGAGTGCGAAGATAAAACTTACATATTCGGATTCAGCATCACTTAGGCTACTTTCACACTAGCGTTTTTAAATTCCGGTATTGAGTTCCGTTATAGGGGCTCAATACCGGAAAAAAAACGCTTCAGTTTTGTCCCCATTCATTGTCAATGGGGACAAAACTGAACTGAAGACAACGGAATGCTCCTGAAAGCATTCCGTCCCGTCTTCAGACCGGAGAACAAACCGCAGCATGCTGCGGTTTGCTCTCCGGTCCGGGCATCCGCACCAAGACGGATCCGGAATGACCCCCAATGCAAGTCAATGGGGACGGATCCGTTTGGTGTGGACACACCAGTAATCCGGATCTGTCCTCCATTGATTTGCAATGGGGGGTCATTCCGGATCCGTCTTACATACATAGATACATACATACAGACATACATACAAACATACAGACATACATACATACTTACATACTCCTGGGACGCCGGCAGCATGTCTTCACGCGCCTCCTGCGCGCAGCTAGGGCGCTGTGGGGAATCGTCATCACTGCGCGCAGGAGGCGCGTGAAGACGTTCTGCCGGCGTCCCTGGAGTATGTGAGTATGTATGTATGTATGTCTGTATGTTTGTATGTATGTCTGTGTCTTGTTTCAATGTGTGTCATGTATACAACATGTATAGCGTTAGCACGGATCCGTTGGCACCCTTTAGGTGCCGGATCCGTGCTAACGCTAGTGTGAAAGAGGCCTTACACTATACACCGCTTACTCTAGTTCAGGGGGTGTTTCGGAGATGACAGGTTCCCTTTAACTTCTCATTTACATATGTATTAAAACTACTTTTTTCTCCAGAACGAAGCAACAGATCCCACTAAGTGAAAGATATCAATACACTGAGCTGATCTGCCTGGTTTATCACTGATCAGTGCCTAGCATTTCAGAGATATTTTGCTGATTTCACTAATGTTTGTGGAAATTTGCCTACAAAAAAAAATATCGCAGCTCTGTGGATGTCTGGTGAAATATGATCAGCAGTGTGTGTACACAGCCTTATCCTAACCTGGCCTCGTCCACACGTATTTTATATATGAAGTCCATCAATATATCAATTAAACGCCGATGAGTTTTAGAAGGTTTTTCCTGTATTTTTCCACTATTTTTCCATAGTTTTTACGTCTTCCAGGAACATTTGTCTGTATTTTTCTGCTGTTTAGGTTCTTCTTTTGGGGGGGAAGGGAAATTATACGCGCAGAATATATTGTTTTAATCAAGTAGAAGGATGCTTGTTATATCCTGACAAGCCACGAGCGGGCACGGGCCCTGTCTATGGCTCCACGTCCCCTTTCCCACTTAAGGCTGTATGAAAGCTCCATTACTTTAATTAGGTCTGATGGGTTGTGATAGGGAATGCTAATCTAGGTCATTGCATATGTAAATGTGCAGCTGTACTCTTGGAGCATGCCAAAGCATATCAGCCGAGGTGTCCAGTCATCACCAGGCATCAAGCCCAGCATAGCGAGGATAACTGCAGCGAGCAGCCCATCCTCAGGTCAGCCGGCTCTCTAATGTAATCAGCGGTTTGTATCATTCCAATTATTACACATAGAGTATGAATATATGAGTACTATTCAGCTATTTATACTCCGATCAACCTGCCTCCTGAAGCTTTCCCAACATTGACCAGAGAAATATGTAACGAGTATTTAAAGCGCTTCGTCTTGGAGTCCATTATATCTCATAATATAATTTACAATAAGTTTAATGTGTTGGTTGTTTTCGTTTTATCCAGAGGTGATACAGCAATTTTTGTTGTGCTGCTAAAGCTCCCGTAAAGTCACAATTTTTGCAGTCTAAAGGAGCTTTTCTACAAAGGACATTATCACCTATCCAGGAGATAAATGTATGGTTGCTGGTGGCTCCACGGAAAGGACCATCACAAATCGCAATCTGGACCATGGCATGTTGCCTCTCCATTTTTAAAGTTTGAGACATATTGAGAGCCAAGATTTGTACAATTTATTTCCATTAAAAGTACGTATGCAGCTGTCAGAAGTGAGACATTTGGTGATATTTATACCATGAAATGTTTGAGCAGAGGGGAGGGGGGGATGCATGACTAGTTGACCAAAGCCACCATTGCTAGCTGCGGGCACTGATCAGGAATGAGAAAGTCCCGATTAGAGATGAGCAAATCGATTAGGAAGAATCCATCTCATCAAGTGGGGTTCTGCACCTGCAACGGGATGTCTCCGAATCTGAGGATACCCCCCACCACTGCCACCACCACTGCTGGATTGACAGGGCCAGATGTCTAAGCCGGCCCTAACAATCTTACTCTTCTGCCACTGTCCCAAGTAGCAGCGCAAGCGCACTTCTGGCTAGCAGCGCATGAACAGTTGCTTCTCCTGTAGGGGAAGCAGATCCTCTATGCCACATGATTGTCCCGGCCTTATGAATCCAGCCGCGTGGGAGCGTCCATACCTGATGATCCTCCGCTTGTAAAATGCACCGCACATCCCCTCTTTATGGGGAAAAATGATCGTTATTACATTGTTTACATTGTTTACATTGTTTTTTCATTGTTACTCAGGGTGAAGTGCTGCCGTCAATCATTTTTTAAGGTGCCTCATAAAAGATTCAATTACCTGACTAAAGAATGTTTTACTCATTTGTTGGGTGACCACGGCATTCTTACACAGGCCAGTTATCCTTCCCAATAATTGCACTGAACCTTGGCCGATGCAGAAGGGCCTTTACAAATCAAGATAAGACCATAGTGTGAATACAACAAGTTGTGAGTTCTACAACAAAAATATGATACCTCCCCTATGGAGACTCTAGGGCAGGGGTCAGTGACCTCTGGCACTTCAGCTGCTGGCAAAATGCAACTCCCAGCATGCACACTTGTTCATCTATTTTTGGAACTTCTATAGAGCATTCTGAGAGTTTTAGTTTCGCAACAGGAGGGTGCTGATCCCTGCCCTAGGTTTATCAAATAGGTACTACCTGGAAGCGTTATCCAAGACGTGAGTTTTTATTTTTTGGGAGCATTTTTTGAGGGGATGTCCAGGATTAGAAAAAGAATGTTTTTGTCACCTAGAAGCAGCGGCTGTCCATGGGCCGTGTGCGGTATTACAGCTTAGTGTCAGTGAATGAGGCTGAAGGGCTATATCAGACCTTTGACAAGAACGATGTGGTTCTTTCTAGAAACCTCCTAAGAAGATGGACAATTCTTCGCCATTCCTCTTTGTCACATCTAAATTTTCTAATTACACAATCGGTGTCATCTTGATCCAATTTAAAGTGCTGCCATGTAATCCGCTTTGCTTCTCCACGCTAGTTTCAGCTGTCCTCTGAAAAATAAAGGAGTCCGCTGCTTCTTCTGCGTGTCAGATCCTCTGGTAAAATACAAGGTATCGTAGACGGCCCCCTAGTCATCAGACGTCACAAGAGCTGTACGACACAGCGGGGGCTTCTCTTCCATGAATGTACCAGACACCGGGGTGTAGAAACGGCATCAAGCTGTGCAGTGTTAACCACTTCACCACATCCAGTTCAATAGCAAAGCCTCGCTATCTGCGGTTGCATCTTTGTTTCTGAGCGCAAGATAGTTTTCTGAGAGACACTTGTCTTATTGATCTGTTCAAACCTCAGAAAACGTACTTTCCTTCTAGCGATGTCACCGTCTCCACGTTTCTTCTTTGAGGAGATCAGATAAATAACAGATCTCCAAAAAGAAGAACCTTGTAGACTGTAAAAATAATTATCTAGATGCTGGTAAGTGACGTCACCGGTATTGGACCAGTCTCAAGTTACCGTCTTTCCCTCATGTTGCCACAGACGCAATTTAGCAACTGTCTGACCTCCACTGATCGGACGCTGATGGCGCATCAACATAGAAACCTTGGAAAACCGCTTTAAAGACGACCTTTTGTGGAACAATGGCAGCCACCGCTCCGCTGATTTCCCCCGGAGCAATCAGTGCTATTACTTTTGGATCCAATATTCATTGGAGCTCGTGAACTGTCGAGGGGCCTGATTTTCTTCGGGGTGTGAACCAGAGCTCTAACACTCCAAGTACACACCCTTGGTGCATTTCAACAATCGGAAACAGGGGAAGCCTAGAAGATTTAAAAAAAATAAAAAGCAGAGGAGTCTGCTGTTATTGAAGGGCGTGAAAGATGCTCTTTAAAAGGGTTGTGCACTTGACTAGATCTGCAAAGAGAAGCTTATTTACCTGCATCCTGGTGCCCGCTCACCGCTCCTTCTCCCAGCCTGTAATTCTCCATTAGGCTCAGTTGTTATAAACATCTCATTTGACATCACAGTGGCTAATTCCTGCCCGTGGCGGTGACCAGATCCCCTTGCGTCATGTGACCATTTGTCATGACATAAGGGGAGCCATTCACCGGCACAGCCGGCTGCAGTGATGTAAAAACGGATGTTTACAGCGAAGGAGTCCAGCGGAGCATTACAGGCCAGGAGGAGCAGGAGCAAGGAAGCAGGTAAGTAATCTTCCCTGTAAAGGTCCGGCCAAGGGGGTTCTTGCACAACCTCTTTAAAGGGGTTATCCCAAGGTTATTGTAAAAAACATCATATAGTCCATGACAATCTCTGTCTAACAAAGCTAGAACCAGCCCTGTACCTGACATGGGTCCAGAGATCTCCACATTCATTGCGCTGCTAAATTTATATCAAGCTGACAGCTCAAGGGGAGTGTCTTTTCTGCTGCAGCTCAGGAGACTTGTCCATGCTCTACCTATCACAGCTCAGGGGGCGTGTCTCAGCTCTACCTATCACAGCTCAGGAGGCGTATCTTAGCTCTCCCTATCAGAGCTCAGGGGGCATGTCTCAGCCCTACCTATCACAGCTCAGGAGGCGTGTCTCAGCTCTCCCTACCACAGCTCGGGAGGCAGTTGAAGAATGAAACTGGGCATGTGCAGCCTTCTCAGTAAGCAGGTCAAAGAAATAAGAAAAATAACAAACCGCAGGTGGTGCTTTACAGATACATTTTACTGAATAGCTCAGTGGCTATGCAAAATTTTTAATTACATGCAATTACAAAAGTATTCAGATCCAGGTGCTGGTTTAAAAACTGTACAATATTTATTGTGAGACAACCCCTTTAAGGCTCTGTCTGGGAGCTTCATTGCAGAGTCTGTCAGGAATAACAGATAAAATAGCCCTATTGAAATCTCGGAAAACCGAGAGTATCCTCTGATACTCGGTCTAGTGGCCATGTTCACCTTTTACTTTGCATTTTAAATGCAGTGAATTTTCGTTTTCCGTTCTTTTTGCTTTTTTACTGTGATAAGAATGGAGTCAGCGTAAGTGTTAATTTTTACTGTGGAGACCAGAGCGTGCAGTCTGGTTATTAGTGGTGTGGGGTGGTAGTGCCAAATGGGCAAGTATCAAGTAGTGTGAAGTCTTCGCCGGCAGTGAGCGAGCCGTATCCCCTCTGCGCCTGCCCTGGTTGGTCACTTGCAACAGGCTTGTGAAGAGGAGGAAAAGCCTGGAGATATGTGACTACATTCATTAGCGGGCTGTGACAGATCTGTGTGACATTGTGACATTTTATTCTTGGCTGGAGCTGCTAATTATCCATATTTATAATTGCGTGTGCCACTTTCAAAGATTGCTCTAGACTTTAATAGCCATTTAACCCTTTCGCTTTCCTTAAGGGACTTGAAATGCGATGCTCCGCTCGGATGATGAAGTGTAACTTCATTATTTTCCGTCTTTTAGATGGAAATGTTTAACCCTTTGGTAGAGCGCACCCGGTCCGTTCTTTTCGTCACCTTTGTAGGCAAGCTTGCAATCTTTTACAAAGAAAAACACACACAGTAACGTCACCATTTGCCACTCGTATCACTGTGCGGTTGGATTTTGGATTAACTTTCTGTAAAGTATCAGGATGCTGGATAAACAAGATGTGACAATGGAGCAGGAAACACTGGATATTGTTCTCTCCCATGTGGCTGACGAGACTTCCCAACAAAAACAGGCTGTAGATGGGAAATGCAAGTATTACCATTATCCCAGGGGTGAAGTAAATAGGGGGCTGTTGTTTATGCAGTTTCCTAACATATTCGCTAAAATCCACCTTATCTCATAATTCTGGAGCATCTTTTCTAATGGCGCTATGTTGTACCGTTCCTCTATAATTACTACTAGATGATTATGAATGAATTACCAGCTGGTTGTTACAAGCTGGGGGTGTGTCCCTGCACAGCGAGGTATTATCTAATCAATACAGCCAGTGGCAGACTGTGCAGGGACACCCCCAACTGGTAACACCTTGTTGTACATTTAGTAGATTTTAGTAGAGTTTTAATTAAAATAATTTACTAAGGACTCATGCGCCTGGCTGTAGCTGCAAAACACGGATACCGGCCGTGTGCGTTTTGCATTTAGCAAATGGAACGCCTGGCTCATAGTAGAACAGTCCTTAATACGGACAAGAATAGGACATGTTCTGTATTTTTGCAAGTGCCGCGGGACGGGCATACGGATGTGGACAGCACACTGTTTGTCGTTCTCATCTTTTGCTGCCCCATTGAAGTGAAAGGGGTTTGGATGTGGAAAAAATGTACAGTCATGTGCATGAGCCCTAAGTAAAATACAAATACATCAAGAAAATGGAGACATCAGTCAGAGAGACTCCAAATGTTATAAATGCTTATACTAATTTAATTCTGTTTCATGTTATTGCAAAAGCTCATATCATTATGCTTGATGTTTGTACAGAGACATACAACCTCCTATCCCTACCGATGCAACCTGGCAGACTTTAAGATAGAGAAGAAGATTGGACGGGGGCAATTCAGTGAAGTGTACAGAGCCACCTGCCATCTGGACCGGAAGCCCGTGGCACTGAAAAAAGTCCAGGTAGGTTTTGCACAGCATGGAACATTTCTATTTCATCTATAATCCTAAAATGGATTTGAAGCAGCAGTTTTTTGCTGTGTGTGACCATGGCCGTATCTGACCTATAAGGATTCTTATATCAAAACAGCTAGTGAATCTAGCTGGACCCGTTTCTTGCTCAGTGTACCTATTTGGCAACTGCTTATTGACTATATACGTCTGGGCGGTTGACACTTATCCCTGCAAGGATGTTTCTGAATGTCCTTGTAGAGTTTGCAGCTGCATGCTATTTGTCCAGGTGTAGGGGCAGGAAGCATTTGTCCAGGTGTAGGGGCCCTCATAGAGAAGGCAGGGACTGTTTTTTGTTTTTTTTTAAATATATTTGTACTGTCCCTTCCTTCCCCATCACTGTATACACAGTGCTCGATGAGCCCTGGGTATACAGAAGCCGGCTCCTCCTCCGGTCTTAGCTTATCATATGATGGCCAGAGGCTGGGTGTCTAATGAGCTGCAGGCTCTTAGCAGACCCAGATCAGCTCTGCAGTATAGCAGCACAGCCTTGAATACCCTCTCTGGGGGCTGTATATCCCCTGTAACTGGGGCTACTATGTCAACCCCAGTTACTGGAGAAATCAGCAATAAAAAAGAAAATGTATTATGTATTATAGGGGTTGTCTCACTTCAGCGAATAATACTTATTATGTAGAGGAAGTTAATACAAGGCACTGTTATTATCCGTATTGTCTCCTTTGCTGACTGGATTCATTTTTCCATCACATTATACACTGCTCGTTTCCATCAGTGGTGTTGTGCTTGCACAATATAGGAAAAAACACCAGCCTATGTGCACTCCCATGGTCCCGGCCACCAGGGAGGCGGTCGCTTTTTCCTGACGTGTCCAAGCACGACCACTGCTGCTGGATTGCAGGGTGGTCGTAACCATGGAAACGAACAGTGTATAATGTGATGGAAAAATGAATCCAGCCAGCAAAGGAGACAATATGGACAATCACAATACATTAGTAAGTGTTATGTATTAACTTTCTCTACATGATGAATGTCATTTGCAGAAGGGAGACACCACCTTTAAATGCCCCAAATCTCTTGTATGGGGCGGGGGGGCTGGGAGACAAAGTGTAAAAAAAAAAAAAAAACACCACCACATGCCACACTGCTGATTCTAGCTGCACTCCCAAGAGCCATAAAAACAGACTATTTTTTATATTTTCCTGAGTATAAAAAATAAGAGCAAAACATTCTAAAATAAAAATGACATAAAGATTAAGCCCCATGTATCACTTAAAAAAGGTGCAAAAATTATTTCCATAACTGAACGGGGGGAAAAAAGTTATGGCTTTCAAAGATGCATGTAGTAAAAAAAGGAAAATATGCCTGGTCTGGGGGGTGGGGGGGAGTAAATGGCCCGGTCTTGAACTGGTTAACCAGCAGTGTCTATTGAGCTGGACATATACGTATGGATTGTTTCTTGGAGGTGGGATATATTGTGGGCAGCAGATGCAAGGTGAGATAATCGGATACGTTTGGAGGATTTCAGGTTTTTGATCGACGCGATGTAGCCGTTGCTCCATAATATTAATAATGTCTGAAAAGTCATCCATTATTATATCATGTCTGCCATATGGATGAAGCTTGTACAGCGGCCCTGTGTATTTTATTGTAAAGCTTCTAGAGGAGGAAACTTCTGCAATATAGCATGCTGCTTTTTTTTCTGTCAAAATCTTGGAATCCAACACAAACTTCACTTGCTGTCGGAAGCGTATAGTGGTAAAATACAGCCTTCTATGGGTGCTGTAAAATGATTGGAGCCATAATACCATAGTGTGTATCAGGCGTAAGGGCATCTGGTCTATAGTATAATACAGCAGACGCTCTCCTATTTTTGCTGGGCCATGGTTTACTAAATCGGTAATCCACAAAAAGAGCAGATCTTGTGAGCGCTGCCGATTAATTAACTGTATTGCAACAGGTGATATCTGTGCTCCAAACCCACAGCATGAATTGACCCAATGAATATGTATAATGGACTGCATGTCATGTTCGGCGCGGACTCTGTTTTTGTTTTTTGTTTTTTTGTTTGTTTTTTTTCTTGCAGCACGTGGATGAAATTTTGTATAATTTCATTCATTTTGATGCTACTACAAATACTGTAAGACCATAATTCCGCAGCTGAAATATTGCAGCGCATACACCCGGTGGGAACATAACCTTAGGTCGTCTTCAGACCGCCGTAATGCGGCTGCATTTTAGCATCTGTATTATATCCACTAAACTGAGACCGCTGCAGCTGAAGTGAGCGAAAATGAGGTCACCCTAGAAGCCTTCTGTATGGGGCCAAGCATAGAAATAAATGGGCATTAAAGATGTTGACCCATCTGCCACCCGCTGCTATTTCTAGAACGAGGCCCCCAAAGTGAAGAAGAGCGCACCATGAATGTGCACCGTTCTCTCCATTCATCGCTGTTGGAGTTTGGAAAACAGCAGAGTGAGCACCCCTGAAGTGAACGGAGAGAAACCACACAAGCTTGTCTCTCCATCAACCACTATGGGAATGAGGAAATTACTGAGCCAGTGCTTGGCTATTTTGGTAACTCGCATGGCGGTGAACAGAGGGTGGCTGTACAAGTGTGGTTTCTCACTGTTCCCTTTGGGGTCCACATTCCGGAGAGTTGGGACCAGTGTATATCTGATATTGCTGGTGTATCCTAGTGATATGCCCTCCATGTCCCTACCAGTATTCCAGTAGGTAAAAGTTATCCCCTATCAGATTGGTGGTGGTCCTAGTGTTAGAAGAGAGGTGGCCCCAGAGGTAGCGGAGTACAGCGGTCATGTATCTCTGGAACTCCCATAGAAATTAATTGAGCGGCCCCGCGATTCTGAGACCAGCTGCTCCTGTCATTTCAGGGGGGCAGCAGGGTCCGGGACCACCGTTCTTGTGATCGGTGGGGGTCCCAGTGGTAGAATATCCTGTGGATATGGGATAACTTTTACCTACCGGAATATCCCTTTAATGTAGCGTATGGAAATGCGCATGTGACAGCTGAAGGCTGACTTTTTAAGATGCCCATAGTGCGTTATACTTTAGAAGAAACTCTGTTGTCATCTTACGTGCAGTAAACAGAAATGGTAGTAGAATGAGGCGGGGATTACCACCCGGCAGTGCAAACAAATGGGCTCTAACCAGCCCTTCCCAGTGACCTTGGTTCCACTGCTAATCCCCTATGAGGAGTTTACAAGCTGTTTTCACCTCTTAGTAATGCATATAAATGCAATCACATCTAGCAGGAGCATGCAGGCGGCTCTTAAACCAGATCCCCCTCACCTTTTAATAAACTGGATCTTAAATGTTAAAATAGTTTTAAAAGGAGCTATAGAAATTTTATAAAGTGAGGATGCCTTTACAGAAACACTGCGGGAAAGAGTTAAAGTTGCTGTGTAAATGCCCCCGCCAGATCAGGCGACGTACTGTGCTTGCATTTTATTTTTATTTTTTTTCACCACTTATTTTTTTCTAGCTTTCTGGTGTAAATGCATTTAAAAAATTCTGTCGCACAAAACAAACGAATTTAATGGATCACTAACGTGTCAAAATTTTTTTGATGTGTCAGAGACGTATCAAAAGTTAAGATTGGTGGAGAAGTGCTGAGACCCCCGTGATCCCTAAAACGAGGGGAAAGAAACGTGCACATAGCACGTCTTCCCTTCTTGCTCAGCTCGATCCTCAGTAGTGAGGAGAGAGAGCGCACCCCATGTGTTCTAGCACTCAGATCCCCACCAATCAAAAGTTTTGATATGTCTCTATGACGTACCCAAAGATTTTTGAAAAGTTAATGACCCTTTAACCAAAAGGAAGACCCATCAGAACAGGTATCAATCACCAGAAAACCCTTACATGTCCATACATTTTTGGTGGGCTGTGAAAAAGCCAGAATAACCACATTCACTTTTTGTCTTCTTTTTTTTGGCATCTATTTTTTTTTTTTTTTTTCCGCTGCGTTTTTGTTGCATTTTTTTGGAGGTACATTTTTGAAAAGAAGCCAAAAAAGACAAAATGCCACACAATGAACAAAAAGCCAAGAGCAGAAAGGAAACACTTCTGTGTCCTGTGCGTCATATTTCCGAGAGACCTTCAGCTAACATCTGGAGCTGGCGTTTTTTAATGCAAAAAATTCAGATGCAAAAAACGCCACTAAAAATGCAACAGTGGAGAAAAACTCCAGCAAAAACTTGTGTGAAAATACCCTTAACATATGTGTTTACATGGTTACAGACTGGGAACAACCCTTCCTGCAGTCATATTCCCTTCTCTAGGTCCTGATCTACTGTATGTATGGAAACAAAAAGCAGGGGGCAGATGGAAGAGGGAGAATGACTGCAGGACGTGGACTTTGTTTACCGGGAACTCCCAATAACAACTGGGGTTGTAAAATAAATCACCACCTGTTATGGAGCTGACGTTCATTTTAAAGGGTGTTTCCCACTCCTGGCACCCCCCACCAATCCATTGTCTGAAAGGGCCACAGGGCTCTAGTCTCTTCCTAGGCCAATGACATCTTGATTGTCGATCACATGGCCTAGGCGCAGCTCAGTCCCATCCAAGTGAATGAGTCGTCCAAGGATCCAAGGGTTGTCCAGCAGTCCTGATAACATTTAAAGGGGTTGTCCAGATTCAGAGCTGAGCCTGGGTATATGCCCTTCTTCCCCCACTCAGCCCTTCTGACATGAGCATTAGAGCATTTCATGCTCCAGTTCTCTCCATTGCCCTGCGTTGTATTGTGCAGGGCAATGGCTTTTATGTTTACACTGCTAGGCGGAAGCTTCTCTCTAGCAGTGTTCCCAGTGATGTCACCAACTCTACTGGGCAGGCTTTAGCTGTGCCCTAGCTGTTTTACAGGCTAGGGCAGCACTAAAGCCCACCCATTAGTGTTGGTGACGTCACCGGGAACACTGCTAGAGAGAAGCTGAATGAGCGAAAAAAGGGATATGTCCTGGTTCATCTCTGAACCTGGACAACCCCTTTAAATGGGGTTGCCTGAGGTTAGCAAATAGAGATTTTCTTTTTTCGAGAAACAGCGCCTCCCCTGGTTTGCATCTGGAACAGCATCTCAAACCTGATTGCACAGATGGCAATGAGCTCCAATACCAGACAAATCAGGAGTGGCACAATTCACTGGTTAAAATGCAGATCCTTTTTACTAATCTTTTACAACTTCTTTAAGCGAGAACTGTAGCCAAAAATTGAATTCCACACGAGTGCCAGACCATTGTCCAATATTGACCATGACACATTGTCTGAAAAGTTGTTGCGGCCGCCAGTGCCTTCCCAGCATGCTAGTGTTCTGCAAAAATCTATTCCGAATGAGACTGATCCGTCTCAATTTTTTTCTTCGGAAACCGGACCCTATGAAGAATTTCTTCTACTTTCCACTAATTTGATCTCCCCTCAGTAGCCGGTTTCTCTTCATTATTAAACTGTGTGCTGGATACTTCATTCAGTTGAACCACCTTGTGTGTCATTAACAGGTATTTGAAATGATGGATGCTAAAGCCAGGCAAGACTGCATTAAAGAAATCGACCTGCTAAAGGTAAGACTGACAGATATTTTATATACCACAGATTTATTTTTAATGTACTGACAAATAAAAATGTTGCCTTCTGACAGTAGTGTCTAACCTAGATATTCAGACAGAAAACTGTAATATGTTTCAGGATGACAGGAGCGGCGATCCAGCGAACACCATCACCTGAGGGGTTCATTGACCTGGTTCGGCGGTATTGGCGCACCTGTCATTGAGGTTGGGTGCCGGCTATATGATAGAGCAGGCACCCACCACCCAGATTTGTATTAAGAGGTTAATTATATGCATTGGCCAACAGTCATCTAGAATCCCCCCCCCCCATTATGTTCATTGGTGGAGCGGTGCGCCCCCCCCCATTATTCTAATCATTAATGACGCAGCGTCTCCCCCACTCCAGTATTATCTTGATTGGTGGCGCAGTGGCCACAGGGTCCCCTCCCCACCTTGTCAGTATATTCATTTGTGGCAGTGGCAGCTTCCGAACGGAGCTCCAGCAGTGAAATCGTAGGGCTCCAATCAGTTACCATGGCAGCCTGGACGCTACTGAAGCCTTCCATGGTAAACTCCCTGCTGTTGTGTGTAAAATCCTATTCACCCTAACAGAGCTCTATTAAGGTGAATCGGACAAGGGTTCCAAACTCTAAGGGAGCTAATAGTTATAAAAAAAAAAGTAAAAAAAAAAACACCAAAATATTAAAAAGTGTAAATCACCCCCTTTCCCAATTTTACATATAAAATATATAAACAATAAAAAAAAGTTACTTATCGCCACGTACGAAAAAGTCAGAAATATAAAAATATCTCCAATACCTTATTTCTGGTATCATGACAACCCTAGTCCTTATTCATCAGGGAAATATACCGTATTTTTCGCTTTATAAGACGCACCCGAAGATAAGATGCACCCCAGCTTTTAGAGTAGGAAAATGAGAAAAAAATATTTTTCATCAGACCCCCCATAAATTTCAGGACATCACATCAGACCTCAGATTAGCCCAGTGTGCCCCCATTAGACCTCAAATCAGCCCATTGTGTCCCCATCAGACCTCAGATCAGCCCAGTGTGCCCCCATCAGACCTCAGATCAGCCCAGTGTGCCCCCATCAGACCTCAGATCAGCCCAGTGTGCCCCCATCAGACCTCAGATCAGCCCAGTGTGCCCCCATCAGACCTCAGATCAGCCCATTGTGCCCCATCAGACCTCAGAACAGCCCAGTGTGCCCTCATCAGACCTCAGATCAGCCCAGTGTGCCCCCATCAGACCTCAGATCAGCCCAGTGTGCCCCCATCAGACCTCAGATCAGCCCAGTGTGCCCCCATCAGACCTCAGATCAGCCCATTGTGCCCCCATCAGACCTCAGAACAGCCCACTGTGCCCCCATCAGACCTCAGATCAGCCCAGTGTGCCCCCATCAGACCTCAGATCAGCCCAGTGTGCCCCCATCAGACCTCAGATCAGCCCAGTGTGCCCCCATCAGACCTCAGATCAGCCCAGTGTGCCCCATCAGACCTCAGATCAGCCCAGTGTGCCCCCATCAGACCTCAGATCAGCCCATTGTGCCCCCATCAGACCTCAGAACAGCCCAGTGTGCCCTCATCAGACCTCAGATCAGCCCAGTGTGCCCCCATCAGACCTCAGATCAGCCCAGTGTGCCCCCATCAGACCTCAGATCAGCCCAGTGTGCCCCCATCAGACCTCAGATCAGCCCATTGTGCCCCCATCAGACCTCAGAACAGCCCACTGTGCCCCCATCAGACCTCAGATCAGCCCAGTGTGCCCCCATCAGACCTCAGATCAGCCCAGTGTGCCCCCATCAGACCTCAGATCAGCCCATTGTGCCCCCATCAGACCTCAGAACAGCCCACTGTGCCCCCATCAGACCTCAGATCAGCCCAGTGTGCCCCCATCAGACCTCAGATTAGCCCACTGTGCCCCCATTAGACCTCAAATCAGCCCATTGTGTCCCCATCAGACCTCAGAACAGCCCATTGTGCCCCCCATCAGACCTCAGATCAGCCCAGTGTGCCCCCATCAGACCTCAGATCAGCCCAGTGTGCCCCCATCAGACCTCAGATTAGCCCATCCAGCCCCATAACAATAAAATAAAAACCTCTCTTACCTGTCCTGCGCTGCAGCTCTGCTCCCGCGCTCCTCTGGCTTCTAAGGCCGGCGCCGCACTGTCACCTGACTGCGTGCAGCGCCAGGTCATAGTGCGCGCACTACGTCCTGACGCTGTACGCAGTCAGGACAGTGCAGCACCGGCCCGGGAAGCCAGAGGAGCGCCGGACCCAGAGCGGAGCCGCAGTGCAGGACAGGTAAGAGAGGTTTTTATTTTATTGTTATAGGGCTGGGTGGGCTGATCTGAGGTCTGATGGGGGTGCTGCAGCTAAAACATACAAGTGAGCGCTTCCATAATGGAACCATGTCTGTCACTGCTATGTGGAGGAAACATGGCTGTGCTGCAGTGAGCGTAGTTTGTTCCTGAACTAACAAGAAACTTGGTGGCAGCTAGGTGAATGCGCTTTGCTAGCACCTTGCACCAGGACGCTAATGCCCTGAGCATGGAAGGATGAAGAAGTCCTCAAGTAGAGAAAATACATGCCAAACCTCACAGAGTGTTAGGAGCTGCTTGGAGCCGGAACAGATTGAAAGTTAGGAAATAGACTAGGACGTCAGCTGAATGTGGCTGAAGCCACGTGTGTTATCAAGGGAACGTCTGTAGCTGGAAAAAATGACTGTAAGGCCTCCTAAGAGTGAAAGCCTGAGCAGGGTGTGTGATGAGCGCCATGCAGCAAGCATGGGAAAACTGCAGCCATCCGCAGGTAGCCGTCTGACCAATGAGCTCAGCCAATGTAAGGAGCCAGAGGGAAAATAAGTGGCCCATGGTTTGAAGCTAGCCAAGAGGGTTTGACAGAGGGACCCCAGTGTGAATGACATTTTTGTTCTCTATTTCCGTCATTTCTAGCGAATAAATTATTAGTATTGTATTCATTTTTGTTGTTCCCTTAAAATGAAATAGTAGTGTCCTTCGGCTATTTTCACACTAGCATTCAGGCAGGGATCAGCATCACTTCCATTTTTGATAATACAACCATCTGCATCTGTTATGAACGGATCCGGTTGTATTAGATTTAAAATAGCCACAACGGATCTGATATTAAAACCGTTGTAAGTCTATAGGTGTCAGATCCATTTTCTATTGTGTCGGAGAAAACGGATCCAGCATGACACACAATGCAAGTCCATGGTACCGCCTGCAGAGGTTTTCTGTCCGGCATGGGAACGCAAGCAAACGGAACAGAATGCATTCTGGTGCACTCCGTTCTGTTCACTTCAGTTTTGTTCCCATTCGTTGTCAAAGGAAGCGTTTTTCTCCGGTATTGAGATCCTCTGCTGGATCTCAATACCGGAAAAGTAAAACAGAGATGTGAAATGGACCTAAAAGACCGGGCAAACAATTTTTTTGTTTTTCTGCAGGGAAACCCCTGTGGCAACTGACCTGTAATGTTTGTGTCGGCATGTTTTCCCTGAAGCCACATAGCAGGGAATCCGCTTAGCCATAGACTGGCAATAGAGATGTGCCGAGCTTCAGATAATGCAAAAGAAAATTTAAAAAAAATCCAGATTCATCGGAAAATAATGTAAAAGCCAAAAGGGTAAACACATGTGTCTGTAAATGTCTACAATACACCAATTATAGGAAACAACAGGGGGATTATAGTCCTGGATTTTATCATGTGAAGTACTCTTCATACTGGCGCATTGTCACAGACTAGCGTGTCCAGTAGTGTATCCCGTGACTCGGGATGAACACAGGCGTCCTCTATGTGCATTTGTACGTTCCAGCTGGTTTAAGATATATTTGACACAATCTCCGAAGTCCTCCTAATATTTCATAGGCAGTAATCTCTCCAAAAGACGTTTAGTGGCCTGTGGGCATTGCTTTGCTGAATATATATATTTTTGAAACATTTCACACTTGAAAATTTGCAAGTATGCTCAAAGCCAGGATCCCCGCGGAGAGCAAAAATGCCGCTTAAACACTCAAATCACAGCATCAAACAGCTCGAAATCTGGTGAGTCAGTCTGAGCAGTCACATTGCGTTGCGGATGAGCAGCGAGTGTATCTGTTTTACTGCCTGTAGGGCATTCCTTTCTAATGTGTACGCATTTATAAATTATGTCTGATACAAACCCGGAATGCACAGCTTTACGCGCAGCTCAACAAATCAAAAGTAACAATGATGTAAGTTTTAAGTAGGTTCCCGAGAAACCGTTTAATGTAACGCAGGGTCAGCAGTTTGTGGAGCAGGTGGAGGGCCCCTTGTCTACGGCTCGACCGCATAATGGTCCAAGGTTACGATCTGTATAATGGACGGGGGAGAAGCAGCTTTGGTTTGTCTGTCAGCGTCCCCGGTGCTTTAAAAGAAAATAACTTGTCAAAGTGAAGTGTTTAGTCGTCCTTCTGTTAATTGACAGGTCCCATCTTGAAGATGTTTTTTTTTAATCTATCTTTCCTGTAGAGCTGGGGGGGGGGTCCTTTTTGCTGCCGAGGGCCATTTGGATATTTCTAACATCGTACGCGGGCCATACAAAATTCCAGCTCGCCATATTCTCGGGGATAACAGACGGTTAATGCACTTTTACATGTCAAAGAATACATTTGTGCAGCCACTTGCAGGACAGATAGCACTTTTATATGTTTATAAGTGACACAAAGATGGTTTGGCACTAAGGGTGGGTTCACAATACGTTTTATGCCTCTGAATAAAAAATAATACAAAAACACAGCACACCACGTTCTTGTATCCTGCAGAGTCCAGTAAAAAAGTGCGTGTGTGTATATATATATATTTTTTTTACAATGGAACTCTATGGTAAACGCATGCCACAATATGGCATCACTCTTGTGTATGTTAAATGGATGGAAAAAACGCGCTGCATCACAAAATGGCGCTTGCACTACATAAATATGTATGTGTGTGTATATATATATATACCGTATTTTTCACTTTATAAGACACTTTTTTCCCCCAAAAGTAGGGGGAAAATTGCGGTGCGTCTTATAAAGCGAATACGAGTGATCGCTTCCATTATGGAAGCGCTCACTTGTATATTTTAGCTGTGGCACGCCCATCAGACCTCAGATCAGCCCACCCAGCCCCATAACAATAAAATAAAAACCTCTGTTACCTGTCCTGCTCCGGGTCCGGCGCTCCTCTGGCTTCCCGGGCCGGCGCTGCACTGACCTGGCTGATCTCAGGTCTGATGGGGGCACTGTGGGCTGATCTCATGTCTGATGGGGGCACTGTGGGCTGATCTCAGGTCTGATGGGGGCACACTGGACTGATCTGAGTCTGATGGGGGCACAATGGACTGATCTGAGGTCTGATGGGGGCACACTGGACTGATCTGAGGTCTGATGGGGGCACACTGGGTTGATCTGAGGTCTGATGGGGGCACACTGGGTTGATCTGAGGTCTGATGGTGGCACACTGGGTTGATCTGAGGTCTGATGGGGCACACTGGGTTGATCTCAGGTCTGATGGGGGCACACTGGGTTGATCTGAGGTCTGATGGGGGCACACTGGGTTGATCTGAGGTCTGATGGGGGCACACTGGGCTGATCTCAGGTCTGATGGGGGCACAATGGACCGATCTCAGGTCTGATGGGGGGCACAATGGACTGATCTGAGGTCTGATGGGGGCACACTGGACTGATCTGAGGTCTGATGGGGGCACACTGGGTTGATCTGAGGTCTGATGGGGGCACACTGGGTTGATCTGAGGTCTGATGGGGGCACACTGGGCTGATCTCAGGTCTGATGGGGGCACAATGGACCGATCTCAGGTCTGATGGGGGCACAATGGACCGATCTGAGGTCTGATGGGGGCACACTGGGCTGTTCTGAAGTCTGATGGGGCACACTGGGCTGATCTGAGGTCTGATGGGGGCACACTGGGCTGATCTGTGATCTGATGGGGGCACAGTGAGCTGATCTGTGGTCTGAAGGGGGCACACTGGGCTGATCTGAGGTCTGATGGGGGTCTGATGTGATATCCTGAAATTTATGGGGGGATCTGATATGAGGTCTGATGAAAAATATGTTTTTCTCATTTTCCTACTCTAAAATCTGGGGTGCGTCTTATAAAGCGAAAAATACGGTATTATATATATTTACTTCTTTATTTCTGACTTTTCCGTGCCACTGTCGCTGCCTCTGTCCCTTTCTCAGCAGACTGTTCTGCTCTTGGTGGTTAGAGTGGGATATCAGTGGGTGGTGGGAAGCAGTGCTTCTACAAACATCGCGAGAAGTGATTAATTCTGTTATCACATCTCATGGCAATACTAGTGTATAGCTGGCAGACGGTTGGGTAGGAGCAGTGCTACAGAAGCAGTCACATCTTACGGCGTTTGTAGAAGCGCTGCTCCCACCCAGCCGTCTGCCAGCTAGGAACAGCGCTCGCGAGAAGTGATGTGATGGCTTCTGCTCCTAGTTAGCAGACGGCCGGGTAGGAGCAACTCTTCTACAAACGTTGCGAGAAGTGATGTGATGACGCTTCTCACGGTATTATTAGTGTATAGCCGGCAATAGAAGAATGTTCTGGCAGGGAGCTGAGGGCCATATGAAAGATCCCGTGACAGGAAGCCCAGGTTAGTAAATGAAGATATAGAAACCAGAGTTTTGGAGCCATATGAGAAGGGGAGAAGAGTTCATAATGGCTTTGGAAATAGAGTGGGAAGCACTACTGAGGAGATACTGGCGGAATTTTCCACAGCAAAATAAAGACACCATAAAGACATCCCCCATGTTACTCTTACGGGATGAAAAGAGTCAATACCTGTTTTCTGTTGCCATGTGGAGCAGAATGCAAATAAAGTTTTGTTGCAGATTCCATGTAGCTGAATGTGGAGAAGCGATCTGCACAGAAATCCGGAGCAACATTCACCTGTGCACCTGTGGATTTTGCTGTGGAAAATTCCGCCACGTGTGAGGGCATCATCCTTTGAGTGCTTTCACATGGGTTTTGGTGGTATTTTTCTGCACTTTTGCTTTTTAAAAAGGTTACTAAAAACACACACAAATTGCAGCGAAGAAACACCTCCCTAAAAAAACCACATGAGCATATTCCAGCATGTTTTTCTTTTTACTGGTAAAAAAAAAACCACCAGTGAAATTCATGTGTGTAAGGAGCCTTAGTGAGTAAATTACGGTAGGTCTTACACAGTTAGGGTCCATTCACACGTCCATGTGTGCTTTGCGGACCGCACATGGCCGGCTCTATTATAGAGATGCCTTTTCTTATCCGTGGCTCCGGACAAGAATAGGACATGTTCTATATTTTTGCGGGGCCGCAGAACGGAAGAACGGAATGTGCAGAACGGAATGTGCCGTCCGCATCTTTTGCGGCCCCATTGAAAATGAATGGGTCCGCATGCGGACACATTCTGCGGACGTGTGAATGGACCCTTAAGAGGATCCTACTACAAATTAGTGTAGGACTCATGGGTCTGGGTAGAGTTTTCTTTTGTGCACAAGTTATCCAAAAATCAGCGAAAGATGACACATTAGATGTCATTTTTTCAGACACATTAGATGACCGTAAAGAACCATAAAGGTTATAGGTCATACAAGTCAATAGTTCAGAATACTTAAATAAATAACCTACACAAGCTTCATTAAAAAAATATATCATAGCTGCGTTAAATTTTTTAAGAACCATGAAAAAAATCCACTTTTTTACAGTCTGTCCAGGAATACAAGGACAGTTTGCAGGGGTCAATGACAAAACTCTTGAGAGGTATTGGAAACTCAGTATATGGGCCTCCAGTATTGCTCAGAACCTTAGATGTGAATGGCAGCCTCATGAAGCAGGCTTTCCATTGCCATAGCAGAGATATCCAGCATGGAGCAAGATCTTTAGAAAAGCAGCCTTTCCTCGTGGGGTTTAGATGCTATTTAATGGAAATAATGCATACTGTATGCAAATATGGGCAGTGGAGTAGAAGACTTTACATTTCTTCCATCAGGCTGTCTTCAAGTGTGTTTTTTGCCCACAGATTTTTGCCATCAACTTGCAGGCTAACAGGCTGAACTGGATGGACAGATGTCTTTTTTTCGGCCTTATAAACTATGTTACTATGTTACTAGATTCTTATTTTCAGCCCTTCTTTTCCTTTGTCTTTTGCCATGCAGCAATTGAACCACCCGAACATAATCAAGTACCTGGACTCATTCATTGAAGACAATGAGCTGAACATCGTTTTGGAGTTGGCAGATGCTGGAGATCTTTCTCAAATGATTAAAGTAAGGACCAAAGGACTTTATTATGCAGAATTATCATCCATATGTTAAGTGAGCACTATAATAACGTGCATAGAAGTATAGGATAGCTTTTTACTGTTTTTGTGAAAACGCTTATGGAAACTGCCACCACTTTTGGAAAAAAGCCTACTTGGAACTGCATCGGGAGAAGTGGACCTCTCACTGGTCCTGACATTACAATATTAGTATCTGTCAGTGTAGGACATGATCAGTAGATGACTGTGCACTAATATTTTTTTCAGATCGGCTGCTCAGGTGAGGCACTGTGCCCCCCATTCTGGGTTCCCGCCCTGTATGCTAATTAATAGCATTGTATAGGGAGGAGGAGACAGCCGTGTTTCTTAGGGGGCGTCTCCTTCTTCCTGGCTGTAGCTGCCCAATTGCAGCGGAACGCATCACAGGGAGAGAGAAAAAAGCTCACCTTCTGGTGGTCTGCTGCGATTGGGCAGCTCACAGCCAGGGAGAAGGAGACACCCCTTGAGAAACACACCCGTCTCCGTCTCCCTGTACCGATGCTTTTAATTAGCATACAGGGCGGCAAAAGAGAACAAGGGGCACAACGCCCCAATGGAGTAGTCGATCTAAAAAAAAAAAAATAGTGCACGGACATCTACTGTTCATGTCTTACACTGCCAGGTACTTATATATGACCGGTGTAAGGTCCTCTTTAAGTTAGCATTCACAAAATAAAATATTTTTAGCTATGGACATTTTGTCTTCAAATACCAATGGTAGTGGTCACCTATTATGTGTTTCACAATGAGTAATGACAAAGCTGAGGCGTAGTAGTATCGTCCCAGTAATGGTGTGTACTGTACAGTTTGTATGATGAATTTAAACAGTCATTATATATGAAAAACAATATTGGATGTATGCAAATATACAGGTACTAGGGTACATTATTCAAAGGGAGTCTGTCAGCAGTTTTCACCCTGTAAAACTGTCGGCAGCACTATGCATTACGAACATAACTTTTGTGGGGCTAAAGTATTGAGGGTATGAAGTTTATATTCTGCCATTTACTGCTCCTGAAGTGCCCTCCAGGCGGAGCTTCACTGTGAAGAGGTCTTGAGCATTGAGCTGCTTCACTCGGCCCTCCCTATGCTCTGAGTGACAGATGCCATAGTCTCCTGATTGGATGCTACAGCTGTCACTCAGAGCAGAAGAGAGGGGGACTGTGAAAGATCCACCTCCTGGGCACTTGCAGGAGTAGCGCCTGGGAGAATAAAAGTTCATAGATTCCCTTTAAAACCATTTTTCCAATCTGCAGTACGTGACTAATTCTGTATCCTTTCAGAATGATTTCCTGTTCACTTTTTAATCATAGTTTTCTTGAAATATTCTTTTGTAATGAGATATATATACTTATGTAGTCATTTCTGTACTTTACGGTCAAAACGGTGACCTGTAAATGCTGACCCTTGAGAATAATGAAAGGCTATGGATAACTTTGGAAGCATTTCTTTAATTATTGTATTCTTCTAATTTTGGGCAAAAATTTGTTTTTGCAATTGGTGTTTATTAAAATTTTCGAGTTTATTTTTTTTCTACTTCTACAGCCTTCTGTTTCAGTGCATTAGCAGTCATCACTCTGAATTCTCTGATGGCCAAGGGTCAGCTGCCATTGGCACTCTGGCTGTTGTAAAGCTACAGTTCCCAGCATGCTCCATTCTCTTCTATGGGAGTTCTGAGAAGAGCAGAACAAGTATCCATGCTGGATGGGTGTTGTAGTTTTGCAACAGCTGCAGTGGGGGAGGTTGCTCGCCCCTACTATAGTCCATATCTGTACTTTCCTAACAGCTCATAAACACTCATTATAGCTAATGATTATAGCTCGTATAAGCTTCTTATGAATTTTCTATAATAAGTGTTTATGTGCCGTCAGAAGTTCATAGATAGGGGCTACAGATCCAGCCGAGAGAGCAGTTATCTGACAGATTCAGTGTGAAGCAGAGAACCTTCTAGTCTGCAAATGCATTGAAACTGAAAGCTGTAAAAGGATAACTCTTGCAAATTGTTTAAATAAAAATAAATGTAAAGTATTATTTTTTTAACCCAAAAATAGTAGAATGAAATAAAAGAAATTCCCCTAAAGCATTTAACTATGCTGCTTAGCAGTCACTTTTGTCATTGGTGTTGGTGATCTACCACCATATTTGACACCCATATAATGTCCTGTGCAGCACTCATGCATCCCTGTTACATCGATGTTCCAACGCTTGGTCGACTATTTTGCAGTTTCCTTAAAATAACGTTATATATGGCAGTGTAGTAGCATTAGCCATATTATTGCACATACTGTACATTAGACAAGCTTTAGCTCAAGCCATGGTAGTGCCTTGTATTAGCCCCAGCCTAAGATTCGATCCCCTAGCACCTATACTGTCCACCATAGTCCCTGCTACCAACTTGCCCCTTGATGGGCCTTTCGAGAAGATACAGACGAACAGCCAGTTACACATAGCTTGGCGATAAGGCATCAATTTCAGCTACTGGGAGAGATTAATGTGGGGTCAAAAGTGAGCACAGTGGTCACCATTTGTCAGGTGCTGTGTGTTGTTTCTGCCCAGCAGGAGTGGTCCGTGACCTTTTCTGAGACTGAGCTGGCAGAACGGCATGGCTTTGCCATTGCGGTAGCCTTACTCTTGAGATTTGTCTCGTCCTGGTTTTAGAACCATATACTAGATTCCACATATATCTAAAGGAGCTTTTTAGACTTTTCCTTATCACAATTATAGTGCAGAATATTTTATGATATCAGAGTTTGCTTTGGGCAAATATTCAATGTGCTCCAGTTTATGGTTCTGAGGCTCTAAATATGTTATCCGAGGTAATTAAGACGAGAGATGCTCATTACACCAAGACGGCATCTCCACCTGTCAGGTTGTGTTTAGTTCCACAGCATTGATTTGATTAGTGTGGGAAATGGGTTACGATACCTCCAAAGGCTCCGAAGGTCAGGAATTTGGTTCTGAAATGGCTTATTTATTGCCTGTCCTCTGTGAAAATGATTTTCTTATATTTTTTGTTACGCCTTTGCTTTTTATATGACATTGTGCCCGATATTCTGCAGCTTCATAACACTGCTTGTTCTGTCCTTCTCATCATAGTATTTTAAGAAACAGAAGAGATTAATACCGGAGAGGACAGTATGGAAGTACTTTGTGCAGCTGTGCAGTGCTGTGGAACATATGCATTCCCGCCGGATCATGCACAGAGGTAATCTCGCCATCCAACCATGGCTTCTTCATCCTACACCTAATCCTGCACTCCTGTACAGGAATCCAGCTGTCTGTTCATGACGACTACTGTATAAAGCTGTTTATCAAAAAGTATAAATATAAAAAGCTAAAATCTGTTGCTATATACATTCAGGTGGGTTCGGTAGATTACTATATATATATATATATATATATATATATATATATATATATAAAGCTGAGTGTACGTGTGTATGTGTGTGTGTGTGTGTGTATGTCCGCTAAAGGAATCCGCACCGCTGCAGCTACAATCACAAAATTTGGCACACATGTACATCAGGTGTCCGGGAAGGTTTTAGAACAGTTTTCAACTCTCCAGGATGTACCGTTCCTGAGCTATTCCCAAAAAATGCATTAGCCAATAGTAGCCTGGTCACATGACCCTTATCAGCCAATAGAAGCTCACAAGCACACATCAGGTTTCTATGACAACCTAGCCAGTTCACTGCTTTAGGTCTGCATTAAAGAGGCAGAGCACTGTGGATGACAATGGTAAATGGGTATTCCCGGTTACCATAACTATAACTTATGTTTTAGACTAACTCATCATCAATCATTACCTCATATAATGTAAATTTTACATATTTACTGTTCAGTAGTAATAAAAGATGTTTTCTTCCACTGCTACCCACCTTCCTCCTAAATTACTATGGCATCGACCTGTAATTGAGGCCACCGTCAAAAGAAGGACTTAAAAGCACCACCCCCAGATCCCACTAAGTCACGCCCCTGACTCAGGCCACGCCCCTTCAATGCTGCATTTGACCGGGATTAAAAATATTGGTAAAAATCACCTTCTGTCAGCTGCAGGGGTGGGGGGAGCGTGACTTTCTCCCTGCAGCTCATTGCTCAGACTGCACAGTGCTGCTGCTGTGTCCATCCAGGCCCTGCGCATGACAGAGGACAGGGAGTCTGAAAGCCAGACCGTCCAGCCTAAAACAAGACCTCTGGCCACCCTAGGGGCAGGCTGATGTTAGGGTGGCCAGATGTCCGGCTTTAGGCTGGACAGTCCAGTTTTCTGGCTACCTGTTCTCTGTCCGACGCAGTGCCTGGACAGACACAGGGATGTCCACCCTTTCAGTAGCTCACACTCAGACAGCTTCTCCTCCATGTCTTCACGGAGCCAGGGGGGCGTGGCCTCATGTTTAGTGATGTGTCTTCATGGGAACTGGGGGCGCTGTTTCACGTTTGGGGGAATGGCCGGTGAGGTCTGGCTTTCTGGGGTGAAGACAGTGGCCACTCTAGCTGCTGTGGAGGTCACAGTTAAAGGGGCGGGCTTCTGTAGAGGTCACTGTTAAAGGGGTGGGCAGCTGTAGAGGTCACTGTTAAAGGGGCAGGCTGCTGTAGAGGTCACTGTTGAAGGGGCGGGCAGCTGTAGAGGTCACTGTTAAAGGGGCGGGCCGCTGTAGAGGTCACTGTTAAAGGGGCAGGCCGCTGTAGAGGTCTCTGTTAAAGGGGTGGGTTGCTGTAGAGGTCACTGTTAAAGGGGCTGGCTGCTGTAGAGGTCACTGTTAAAGGGGCGGGCCGCTGTAGAGGTCACTGTTAAAGGGGCAGGCACTGTAGAGGGCAGTCTCGATATCTCGACACAAACAGTAAAAGAAATAAATTAAATATACCCGGGCGAAGCCGGGTCCTTCAGCTAGTATGTATGTATGTATATGTATATGTATATATATATATATATATATATATATATATATATATATATATATATAAATAAAGCTGAGTGTGTGTGTATGTGTGTATGTCCGCTAAAGGAATCTGCACTGTCCCAGCTACAATCAGGAAATTTGGCACACAGTTACATCAGGTGTCCGGGAAGGTTTTAGAACGGGTCTCAGCTCTCCAGGACATACCGTTTCTGAGATATTCCCAAAAAATGCATTAGCCAATAGAAGCCTGGTCACGTGACCCTTATCAGCCAATAGAAGCTCACAGGCATTTAGTCTCCACACACAACAGGTTTCCATAACAACACAACCAGTTCACTGCTGTAGGTCTGCTTTAAAGGGGCAGAACGCAGTGGATGACACTGTTAAAGGGGTATTCTGGTTACCATAAATATACTTTATGTTTTAGACTAATTCATCATCAATCATTACCCCATATAATGTAAATGTCACAAATTTACCGGTCAGTAGTAATAAAAGATGTTTTCTTCTACTGCTACCCACTGTGATTCCTCCTAAATTACTATGGCATCGACCTGTAATTCAGGCCACCCTCAAAAGAAGGACTTAAAAGCCCCACCTTCAGGTCTCATTAAGTCACGCCCCCGACCCAGTCAGGCCACGCCCCTTCTCAATCCGCAGCCGAGAGGGATTGCAAAAATGAAGGTAAAAATCAACTTCTGTCAGCTGCAGGGGAGGGAAGTAGGGTGACTTTCCCCCTGCAGCTCATGCTCAGACTGCACAGTGCTGCTGTCTGAGAGTGAGCTGTTCAAAAGGACATCCGTGTGTCCATCCAGGGGCAGGCTGATGTTGGGGTGGCTAGATGTCCGGCTTTAGGCTGGACAGTCCAGTTCTCTGGCTCCCTGTTCTCCGTCCGGCGCAGTGCTTGGACGGAAGCAGGGATGTCCACCCTTTCAGTAGCTCATGCTCAGACAGCTTCTCCTCCGTGTCGTCACAGAGCCAGGGGGCGTGGCTTCATGGGGACCAGGGGGTACTGCTTCACATTTGGGGAATGACCGGTGAGGTCCGGCTTTCTGGGCTGAAGACAGTGGCCACCCTATATATATATATATATATATGTATAGATTTTTTTTATATTTATGTGTATATATATTTATATATATATATTTATATGTATTTCCAGTGGATTAATATTTGAAATCGTCCTGTTGGATTTTCTAGGTACCTCTGTTATGGCAAAATCGCATAGATAGTGTTGTTGTTAACTCCAATAGACATACTGATAGGGAGCTTAGATTGTGAGCCCCATTGGGGACAGAGTGATGCTAATGTCTGTAAAGCGCTGTGGAATATGTCAGCTCTATATAAAAATGTGTAAACATATAAAGAGGTTATCCTATGGTTAATGTATGAAATGGTAATCAGACATCATATAGGACTTGACAATCTCTTTCTAACAAAGCTAGAACCAGCCCTGTACCTCACATGGATCCAGAGATCTCCACATTCATTGCTCTGCTCAGGAATCGTGTCATTTCTCAGGGGTTGTGTCCTGTCAGCTGCAGTTGGTCGCAGTTGAAGGATGGAACTGAGCGGGTACGTCCATCTCAGGGAGATGGACAGATTAATATGAAAAAGAGCAAACAGCAGGTGGTGCTAGCCATATATATTTTATTGAATAACTCACTGGCTAGAATGAATTTTTAATTGCTTTCAATTACAAAAGTGTTTGTATCCAAGGCCTACTTTGAAAACTGTAGAATTTTTGGGGGGGATAATTCCTTTAATATTGTAAAAATAAAGTAAAACATGACGCAGTATAATAAAAGTCTTAGTGTTAAGGCATTGAAAAGTAAACTGATGTATCACCATTCTTCTCTAGCACTGATCCGGTTAAGAAAAATCTTCCTCCAGATTTCTTTATCTCTTACATCTCGTCCTGTTACCTCTATGAACGTTTTATGTCATCCGGCCTTTGAAGCACGGCTCTGATTGGACCTGATGAAACTGTCAGAGGCTGATGTGTTTTGATTCCTTTATGAAAGTGCTGTCACATCACAGCTGTGAAGTGCCGAATACAAAGGCTTCGATCAGAGTTTTGGATTTGTGTTGTGTTTAGGGCACTGGGACACATGGCTTCATAGAACTGTACGTGTCTTCTGGGAAAGTTGGCTGAACATGTTTGTAGAGCACAGAAGTATAAGAAATGACTAGTATTTTAGTAGCAGTTGAATCTTTGCTGTGTGTTGGGCTTCCTGGTAATTATCTCCCTGCGCACCAATTTTTGGTGCTTTGGTCCTAAATGACCAGACCCTTATTAGCAGTGTTGCACATGTGGTGCTTTAACCCTACCTGTTTTAAATTCATGGCCCGCCAGAATACTTTTTGTACTGTTTTGTGTGATGCATAGTGCTGTTTTTATTTTTTGTTATTATTAGGTCGGTATTTTTTAACATGTCTCCCATGAGGCCATGACAGATCTCTAGGGATATTCATACCCTTCACTTTGCTCTTTTCCCCTTCATCTGGGGCTTCCATAGGAGCCCCTGTCCTGTTTCCGGTCACTGATAGAGCTGATCTGGGTCTGCTAAGACCCAGCAGCTCTGGCATGCTGAGGACACCCAATGATCACTTGATTGCCGTGTCCGATAGAGGAAGCAACAATGCCATTTACTGTATTGACTATGTAGTGCTCACCAAGCTTTATGCAGGATGCAAAAGAGAAGACATAAGTCCCCCTGGCTGTCTCTTTTTGCTTTCCTTTAATAGGAACCTTTAAAAATTTCTACCTGCACACGGTTGCGACTTTCGAAACAGAAAATACTTGCTTTTTTTTCTTGCGACTTTGTGTGTTTCCTCACCGTATCCTCACCAACAACTCCGTGTGCTACTTGCGGATTTGATGTGGATTGTCCGCAGATCTCTCCCTTGCATTGAAAAATGTAAAATCCGCACAAAGAAATGACTTGCTGAGGATTTCGAAAGCTGCACAGCAAAGAAGCGTAGTGTACATGAGATTTGATTGATCTCCTTCACGTTCCTGGTACTTTATTACGCTGCGTTTTTTCCTCACTAGAATCTGCCCAGAAAACGAATAATCCATAAGGTGTGCAGGTAGCCATAGTCTTCCCATCACACCTACAGTAATGTGTGTGGGTGCCAGAAGACTAGATGATTTTGTTGTCCACCAAATGTAAGAAATTTCGATTATATATAACTATAAATAAATATAGAAATATATATAATCCCCACCCTCTTACTGGGTTAGATTCGTAGTTTAGGTGCAATAAATGAGAAACACGAGCGAGTGTATAAAAACGGGTATATTGTATACTGAGAAATGTAGATTATGGAGCTGGTAATGAACTGATATGGGACAAATGAAGGGTACAGAAAGAAATACTATATATAAATACAATACAGTGAACACAAACTTCAATATTACAGTTACCAAATATTACACATAACCAATAATATAACAATATAGTTACCACACCCGGCCTCTTTGCCCACTGCCTCTCCTCAGGCCCAGCCTCCTGCCCACAGCTTCTCCTTCCTGTCTTCCTCCTGTGTGTCCCTCCTGTGTCTCCCCGTGTGTTCCTCTGTGTTTTCCTCTCCCTACTTCCTGTCCAACCCCTATTATTATACCCCAATCTGGTCTACTCTCCACCAATGAGCAGTTGCCCAGTCTTGTTCCTGATCAGGAAATCTTAGGTTCTTGCATTCTCAAATGAAGGCAGTTGCTCACAATGGACATCCTGACTCTATTATCAGGTTGGAGACATCCTCATTTGCAACCAATAACGAGAAAACAGCTGTCCTCACCCCTAGTTTAACATATGCAAGAAAACACCAGACTGTGAGTCCCTTGAAGCAACGCCACATGTAAACAGTGTACCCATGCATACTGATGAGCCCATGGACGCCATGTTGACTCAATATGCAGGCAGCCATTTTGACCCAGGCCTATATTTCTTACACTATGGGTGTACAGCTGTCTTATTTTAAAGGGTCCCCTACATAACTATTCTTCAGAAGTCACTGTGAAGGGTGTAATGATGGCCGTACTGCCTTCATTCTGCTTTTCGAGCTGTAGCTAATAAATGATTAGAAGAGGAGGACAGAAGAGGACACGTCATAGACTGTGGACTCGTTTTATCTTGTTTTCCTCTCAAAACCAGATTTCTTTGAAACCCACATGTTCCTATTATCGGCGTGGGTATTGAAACGGCCATTATGTCATTACTCCTACATGTAAGCTATTCACTAAATGATGGATGGTTTTTATTTTTTTCTCATCTATGACTTTGTGTGGGCAAAATAAAAAAATAGCATCAAACCTGTAGTGAAAGTTTTGCTAAGAAATTAGGCAAACACCATGGACCTTCATATCCCATTTTTATGTTCTATAGTCATTAATGAAATGTTCAATGTTCTTTTTGGAGTCTGAGGATAAAGCATGTACATACATAGCCAAATAAGCTGACGGGGGACAGGTAGTAATCTATTGATTTTCGAGAACTGGTTCTTAAAAGGGGAACAGGCTTAACTGTGGCATTAGCATGCATTCTATTGTTATCATGTGTGGGAGCTAGACCATCTAGAGACCTGTAATCTAGAAGAAGAATGGATGGTAACGTACAGACAAGAGACCATAAGATGAATGTCTTCGTTTTCCTCCACAGATATAAAGCCTGCTAATGTTTTTATCACGGCTGCCGGAGTTGTGAAATTAGGAGACCTCGGGCTTGGTCGGTTCTTCAGCTCCAAAACCACCGCGGCACATTCCTTGGGTATAGTATTCTTTTTTTCCTGATCTCGACATCTTGTACATCTTACATTATTCTGGCTAAAGCAGGCGGACATCAAATAGTGTCTCCCCCTTACTCTGTGCAAAGCACCCAAATTTTGCTGCTTCTTCTCACTTACTCATCAGTTACCGTAATTTTTCGCTTCATAAGATGCACCTCATGATAAGACGCACCTACGTTTTAGAGGACGAAAATAAGAAAAAATATATATTTCAGTAGACCTCAGAACATACCCCAGATCTTCATCAAACCCCCAAACTAGACCCTCAGTCTTCATCAGACCACCATACCAAACCTCAGATCAGACCCCCCCCCATGAGAACGCAGATCAGACCCTTATATCTACAACTTAAAGGAGTTATGCTATGATTAATGTAAAAATCAGACCTCATATAATACTGTAACTACCACAGCTTCTAATAGTACATATGGCTGGTGGCAGATGAATATTTAAACTGAGCACATTTGACCACATCAGTGAGATGGACAAAAAAAAAAAAAAAGAACAAACAGCAGGTGGCGCTGTACAGATACACTTTACTGAATAGCTCAGTGGCTATACAAAATTTTTAATTACATTTAATTACAAAAGTATTCAGATCCAAGTGCTGGTTGATGCAAATGTACCCTTACTCAGATTTATATCCCATTTGGTAGAGGGTGATTCTGCATGGTCTTTTCCTGTGATCCATTGATAGCTCCAAAATCCATATCGATGCCATTGCAGAATGAAGTGTGGTTAGTTAGGTTTTGTCCCTACACTTTCCCTGATCTTCCCCTTCCAAGCTGTCAGGCTGCCATTCTATACAACTCGGTAACGTTACAGAATCAGCTGTGAGTGAGAAAAGTTCTTATCTCTTTGGTTTACATATCCCAGAATATCATTTTCATCACATTTTGGAAGACTCCCTGTACAAGTGCATGGATGTAGGGAAGAAGCAGACTGGACTACTGAAGGTTACTGTGGTCACTTTATCCTATTACAATACAGATATAACATATTATGAGTGTTGTCCATTGTTCAATTTTGAATTAATCTTAAAATTGGATTTCACAGACACCATATAAAATAGCACAATCATTTGCCGGTCTATTTCTCCTAAACGCGCCCTGCTATTGTAACCTCACACGGGCACTGCCACCTCTTTATGTATAGATGGCTATCTGCGCTTGATCTGAAGAAATATTTTTTTATAACATAAAGGAAATAACCACATCAAGCCCTATTAAGATCACGTCAGGCGGAATGAGCCCAAAATATGATAGTGTCCACTTAATGATGAGATGTCCGGCGACAGCTGCACTTATTATATTAATGAGAAGGAACTGGGATTCCACAAGTCATACTCCTTACATCCCGAGCACATCAGTCAGAGCAGTAATCCAGACAGATATGAAAGGGGTAACTCCTTCACGGCTGTGTGGCCAAGCAAACATCTACCACACATTTATTTACGTGCTTCATAATCTCGAACTTTGCATAGAGATCAACTAACCATGCATGACCAAACCACTAATGATCGTGTGTATGCAGTGATACGTCCAGCAAGAGATAGCAATTGTACAATACGATGTATAACTTCATGCTTCCAGGAAACCTACTGTTTGGGGGAAAAATGTATGATTGTATTACTAATTTTGGGCTACAATGATTGGTTCGTTGTCAGGCTACTTTCACATCTGCGTTTTTGCCAGAGCCGGCAAGGATCAGCAAAAACGCTTCCATTATGATAATACAACAGGCTGCATCCATTCTGGTTGTATAATGTCTAAAACGCCCATGACAGATCAGCACTAAAACCATTGTAAATCAATGGGCGGTGAGAAACCGGATCCGGCACCATTGACTACATTGTCTTTCATGCCAGATCCGTCTTGCTCCGCATCCCATGCCAGACAGAAAAACACTGCTTAAAACTTCTTTTTTTTTTTGTCCGGCATGGGAACGCAACCAAAGGGAACGAATGCATTCTGGTGCACTCTGTACTGTTCAGTTTTGTCCCCATTGACAATGAATGGGGACAGAACTGAAGCGTTTTCCTCCGGTATTGAGATCCTTTGACTGATCTCAATACCGGAAAGAAAAAACGCAGATGTGAAAAGTAGCCTGAAACCAAGATACTCTGCAGCAAGGCTGCAATTTAACCCTGTAGAACAAAAACTGATGAAAAATTTTAATAAATTTTTTTTAAAAAGATTTTTTTTCGCCCCAAAATTAGTAAAATGCAACCAAAAAAAGATTGCCCTTTAAGTTTAAGGGGTTGTCTCACTTTAGAAAAATTTATCATGTAGACAAAGTTAATATAAGGCACTTACTAATGTATTGTGCTTGTCCATATTGCTTCCTGTGCTTGCTGGATTGAAGTTAGACAACCCCTTTTAATCTCTTTATAGCCTTTATTACCATTGTAGACGCACAACATTGGTAAGGTCTAATGCGTATTTGTGTTTCCTGCTGACAAGTGATTCACTCCAAATGGGGTTGGCTTTGGGGGCCATCATTACGTCATGGGTCCACCAGTCTAGAGGGTCAGTCTGACCATGATTACACAGCATTAGTGCCTCTGAAGGAAACACAGTTTGCCAATAAAAGAAAAATAGAAATTGCTTTGAGGGCTAAAGTAATTTACATTAAGAAAAAAATGTGCTGAATTCACAATGTAACAAAAGGGATCATTTGTATCTGCGCAGTGTAGTGTTATCAGATACATTGTTATCTTTTATACTGTAACACATATTACCTGTCTCCACCTCTTTTAACAAATAATTTTGCAGCAGATTTCAGATGCACTTCAACCAATATCAGCATCTGATGGAAACAAATTAATCATTTTGTAATGGCAATATGGCATCTAGAACCGAGGCTTACAGCCATTTAATTACCCCAGAAAAGATCATAATGCCCCACAGGGAGTAATTATGTGCCGGTAAGCTGTGAACCAGTCTTGGAGAACATAGGCGTACATGTGTTGTGTCGGGCTTATCTGTCGTCAGTTCGGTGTCGCCTGCCCCTTTGGTTACATGTTAGATGGTGGAAGCACGCAGACATTTGTCCATCATGTGTGCTAATCCTTCTCATAAATATGGATGTTATTGGACTAATGAGCGTCAGTCTTGTCAAGCAGTTCTGTCTTCCTTCACTGATCCCACACACGTTCCAAGAAGCTCAGCCTCCCCCAGACTTGGATCAGTGAGCATGGAGTCCCCCCATAAATCCAGCTCCCAGGGGCTCTCTGATCTACCTAGGTTTTTTTTCTCTTTTCTTTAAATCTTTTCCTGGAAATGTAACATGTGTTACGCTACAGCAGTATGATGCTTTGACCACTATTATTTGCCTGGTTGAATCCGACATTCGTCTTTCCATACATGACATGGTCAGTTTCCTCTTGTATATAATGATGTTGTAGAAGTCAGAATAGTACCGGTTCTTAGGGATGCGATGTAGTGATGGCATATCTCTGCTCTTCTTTGTGAGGAAGATGGTTATTAAAGGAGCTGAAGTAGTACCAGGGTCGTTCTATCGTTTCACTCTTCTACTCCCACAGTATTGGATCATATGCACTTTTATTAAATGTTGCTGGGAAATGATGCCTTTTTTATTTTTGCAGTGGGAACACCTTATTACATGTCCCCAGAGAGGATACATGAAAATGGCTACAATTTCAAGTCCGATATTTGGTCCTTGGGGTGCCTTTTATATGAAGTGAGTATTTTAAATGTAAATAATATAAATTACCCAAACTTACTCATATTTTAACGTCTTAACTATTTTATACAGATTCTTTTCACACAGAGTGATCTATTTCAAGAATTTCTTTTAATGTTGATGATTATGGCTTACAGCTAATGAAAGCCCAAAAGTCAGTATCTCAGAAAATTAGAATATTGTGAAAAAGTTCAATATTGTAGACTCATGGTGTCTCACTTCAATCAGCTAATCAACACAAAACATTTGCAAAGGTTTCCTAAGCCTTTAAATGGTCCATCAGTCTCGTTCTGTAGGCGATACAATCATGGGGAAGACTGCTGACTTGACAGTTGTCCAGAAGACAGTCATTGACACCCTCCACAAGGACGGCACGCCACAAAAGGTTATTGCTAAAGAAGCTGGCTGTTCACAGAGTGCTGTATCCAAGCATATAAATGGAAAGCTGAGTGGAAGTGAAATGTGCGCTAGAAAAAGGTGCACAAGCAACAGGGAGAACCGCAGCCTTGATAGGATTGTTAAGAAAAGTCCTTGCCTAAATTTGGGGGAGATTTACAAGGAGTGGACTGCTGCTGGAGTCAGTGCTTCAAGAGCCACACACATAGACGTATCCAGGACATGGGCTACAAGTGTTGCATTCCATGTGTGAAGTCACTCATGACCAATAGACAACGGCAGAAGCGTCTTACTTGGGCCAAGGAGAAAAAGAACTGGACTGTTCTCAGTGGTCAAAGGTGTTGTTCTGAGATGAAAGTAAATTTTGCATTTCATTTGGAAATCAAGGGATCTCAGAGTCTGGAGGAAGAGTGGAGAGACACTCAATCCAAGCTGCTTGAGGTCTAGTGTGAAGTCTCCACAATCAGTGATGTTTTGGGGAGCCATGTCATCTGCTGGTGTAGGTCCACTGTGTTTTATCAAGACAAAAGTCAGTGCAGCTGTCTACCAGGAAATTTTAGAGCATTTAACGCTTCCCTCTGCTGACAAGCTTTATGGAGATGCTGATTTAATTTCCCAGCAGGACTTGGCACCTGTCCACACTGCCAAAAGTACCAATATCTGGTGTAATAACCACAGTATCACTGTGCTTGATTGGCCAGCAAACTCACCAGACCTGAACCCCATAAAGAATCTATGGGGCATTGTCAAGAGGAAGATGAGAGACACCAGACCCAATAATACAGACGCGCTGAAGGCTGCTATCAAAGCAACCTGGGCTTCCATAACAGCTCACCAATGCCACGAGCTGATCTCCACCATGCCACGCCGCATTGATGCAGTCATTCATGCAAAACAAGGCGTGACCAAGTACTGAGTGCATTTACTGCACATACTTTTCAGTAGACCAACATTTCTGTATTAAAATAATTTTTTAATTTAATATATTATAATTTATATATTATAATTCAGTTACCAACATTTGGGTTTCTATTAGTTGTAAGCCATAATCATCAACATTAAAAGAAATAAATACTTTGAATAGATCACTCTGTGTGATGAATCTATAGAATGAGTTTCACTTTTTTTTAATTACTGAAATTAACTTTTTGATGATATTCTAATTTGTAGATGCACAAGTATACTGTATATTATTTTTTTAGCTCTATTACCAAAATTTAAACTTTTCTCTTAAAAAGAGAATATATAATTTGGCCTAATAAATACTCTCATATGCTTGTTAAACTACAGGTATTGGGACCACAATTCCACATACTGCCCAAGTTTCCCATGTACCGTTCTTTTTCTACTGTAGGTGTAATAGCAGGCAGGGACTGATGAAAAATTACATTTGAAATGTGGATTTGGGGTGACATATATTTGGTAGCATTGATGGCTTATTGCACGGACGCCCTTGCAAAATCCAGGCTGGTAATGCTTGATTTATATATATAGCCCGTTGTAAAACCGGTACTACAGGGTGGACCGCGAAAAAGTAACCTGCCTCCAGCGATGGTATGACAAGATGAACGAGCAAGTGAATTGTGTTTTTTTTTTTTCTATTGCCCACAAGTCACAAAAGATGCTGAAGGTGGTCCACATTCATGTCCATGCATGTCATCAAACCAAGCTTCGTCCGTCATGGCGAACAGCAATGGGTGCCCATAACAACCAATCAGAGCTCAGCTTTCAATTCCTACAGGGCTCTGAAAAAATGAAAACGGAGCTCTGATTGGTTGCTATGGACAACTAAGACAGATTTACTATTAGTCAGTTTGATTTGGAGATATTGGAGGAAGACTACTTTTTCGTGGACCACCCTGTATAAATGCCATTTCATGTGATGGTGTGTAATATGCATTGGGGGCTCAGCAACTATAAATTACACCTCTGTGTTGTATACTTGAATAAGTAAAGGGTGACGGGATAGTGAGAATTCTTAAAGGTGTTGTCCACCCTTTTTAAAAACTAGAATGCCAAAAAAACGGCATTAACCTTACCAATCCCATACCGATCCAGTTTCCAGGCTTACTGGGTTCCCTGCCAGTCTTTTTCTGCTCATGCAGTGACACGTTCACTCGGACATGTGCCTACTGCGTCCAGTCTCTTGCTGCAGCAGTGACCTCAATGGTTTTGACATGTCACTGATGCAGCCAGTGATTGGCTGTAGCAGTCACATGTCCTTGTGAACACTTCAGCGATTAGAAGGAGCAACAGAGACGGGCAGAAGACCCAGGAGACATTGGAAGGAGATCAGCAAGGGTTGGCCCATCTCAGACACCTCTGGAACCCGCACCTATCTCTAGAACGGAGCCGGCAAAGTGAAGGAGAGCAGACCACGCATGCGTGGCCGCCCCACATATATTTCAATAGCAGTTGCGAAAATAGCCGAGCGTGCCATAGAAATGATTGACAAGTGTGGCCACCACACCATTCACTTCTGTGGTGCTGATGGAAATAGAGGAGCAAGCATGTTCCGTTCTCCTTCACTTTGCGGGCTTCGTTGTAGAGATAGGTGCAGGTCCCACCTCTGGGACCTGCACCTATCAGACATCAGGATCATATCCCAGAAATATGCCACCGGTGTCTGAGATGGGCCAACCCTTTTGATTTTATGGCACTGGAAGCAGACAATCCTTTTAAATCCATAATGGCTGCCTCTGGCCCCAGTTACAATAGTAAGGTAAGCTCTGAAGGGAAAACATGCTGCTCTAAGGGAAATACTCTGCCGATTAGGAGAAGGGGAACGTTCACGAGCACGTTGCAATATGTTACTGCCCTTGTCTAAGTATCAATAGCAATAACACACTGAGCAGCATCTTAAACTTGTGTTACCCCAGCTACTTCATAACAGGAGGCCGTCCAACACAAAAATAGACACCGTTTTTATTCCCCTTTATTGGTGCAGAGATCTTATAATAGGCTGATGTGTTCATGTTAAATGCTATATGGCTGTAAGTCAAATCCAGATGGTGGTGTACAAGCCATGCAGCTGTTACACTTAATTGCACTTAACACGTCTCATGACTAATCTGTTTGTCCAACACTCGGCTTCCACCCATAAAGAGCTCTCATCTGTTACGGACGGGGAATAGAAACGGGTTCTTGCACTGGATTCCTATTCAGGAACACTGATTTGGAATTGTGTCAATCTGATTGTATGTATAATTGCCAGGGAGCTGACTTCCACCGTAAATTTCAGATGGTCATATGCCTGGGCCAGGGTCCTAATGCCTGTGTAAGAAACTAGTCACCTGAATTGTGTTACCTGTTTAGGTAACAGGGCGAGCACTTCCTCCACTGAAATAGTGATGAAACAGCATGCTAGGATCCAGAAAATCATGATGCAATAGCTAGGAAATCCATCACTAGCAAAATGCAATAAAATGGCAAAATAAAAGTTACCAAGACCAGGTTGTACACATAATACAAATAATTCATGGACAACTACCCCGCTATTGTCTCACACCACATTTTCCCCAAAGTTAGGGAAAGGCAGCCATCTTTTACTGCGAAGTGCTTACACCAGAACGGTGCTACTAGCTCCTATGAAGAATAGACGGTAGCTATGCTTCACAAGGACCTGGAAATCCAGGGTGGTCATCTGTGGCTGTCAGACCCTTTACCCCTGGATGGGTGAACTCTCATGTGTTCTGCCTATATGTAAAGAGCTAGCACCACCTCGTGGAAGTGGCTCCTTATGATTCAAAATCCACCTGTTAAAAAAGTCTTGGGACATGACAAGGGAAAATAGGGAGAATAGCCAAGCCAAAAATCCATCCATATAGACAGCTGTTTTGAGGTGTTTGCCCCTCATCAGTAAGGAGTAGGATTCTGGCTGGCTGGGGGCAATGCCTTGGGTAGGGTACTGGCTCTCCTACACTGAAGGGGTGAAATCAGAGGTAAAAAAAAATCTCTGACAAATCCTTGCTGCAGATTTGAAAATGCTTGACTTTCCATGCAGATTTTTTTCCCCACAACATACATTTCAAACCCAATCCATATGTATTGTACAGTAGTTTGCTGCAGATTTTTGGTGTGAAATTGGCTGCAAATCTGACATTACTGACTGCACCTTCGGAGGCAATTTTTGTTTATGTTTTGTTTTTTTGGCTAAAAATCATATTTGGCCTTTATATTACAAATATTGAGCCATTCTGTCACAAAGGGTTAACTGTTTCTCTGTGTGACTGGTACTTTCACTTTGTGCCATCTAATAAACTACTGAGAGGTTGTAAACACTTAATTAAGCCACAGTTTTATCAGTATTATAAGAACTGAGCGATAATGAGTGTTTATAGAGATAAGGAGTCTGTCCGCTCCCCGAAAGACAGAAAATCCACAGGCTGCTGCTAGAGCATCTCAGCTCTGTACAGAAAAAAGGATCCCATATTTTTACTGATAATTTTTAGCTCAAAATAAGTGCAATGCAATAATAAAAATAAATGCCCCCAAAGTTGTACATAGCCTCTAAGGTTACCTGTACACACTGCAGATTTGTATAGAAAATCCACATGAAATCCTTACCAAAACCTCACATAAAACACTATTTATCGTGGATTTGGTGTGTTTTTTCTGAGGTTTTCAGAGCAGATTTTTAGTGTGGATTTTCTGTTAACCCCATTGAATGGGGAAAACCATTCTACATAAGGTGTGGAATCGTACAAACAATTGGTATGCTGCAGATTTTAAAATCCGAGCGGCAGGTCAATTTTCTCACATACAAAAATACATGAGATTTGACAAATCTTTCATTTTGCTCGTCCTGTATTGACGCGTAATCCGCAACGTGTGCGGTTACCTTAATGGAGCCCATTTGTCTCTGCAGGTAAGGGACATACAGTCAGTTCTGTGTGGAATGTGGCGGTCGCAGGAAAATCATTATTGTGCCTCGTTATGCCGCATTGGACTGATAAGCTGCATTGATGCTGGCGCGGCATTTGCTGGGTTAATCATGTTGTGTCTGAACGGCACAATGTTTCCTTTTCCCTCTACTTCATTTTAATAGACATTATTACATTTCCCTGTCATTCCCACAAGCTCCACAGTCAGTCGCAAATTTTAATAGCACCCCTCCTACTCCTTAGCCTGACATGTTATCTCAGATTTGGGGGCGTCTGTCATCTAGATAAATCAGCTCAGATGAAAATAAGTTTTCCCTTGTCTTGCTACGAGCGATGCCTTTATTGGCCTTAACAAGACGGGCAGTGTGCTCCCAAACCACAGCGACTCCTAATTTCCTCTAACCAGCCGCGTGAGTGGTGGGCCCATTTACGTTTGGGTATCTGGCCGTTCAGCTGTAATTGTTCTAATCAAAATGTCAAAATGTAGCCCCGATCCTGCATCACAAACACTTATTAGGGAGCCACGCAGAACGCCTGAAGTCTCTCTTCTCTCTCCTCCCCTCGAAATACTTTGCGATCTGAGTCCGAATTCATGAGGTCAACGTGTTCAGCTGGATCAAGGGAAATGTAAGATGGACTGTTTGTGACTCGAGTTCGTCCTGCAGCCGGCGCAAATGTGGGGCCTTTTCTAATAGAAAAGCACAGTTGCCGTTCTCTGTGATGCAATATCCATTAACCCCAGGTTTACGGGACAGGTTTACGGGACATTTTAAAATCTGAAAGGTGAGATCGGGAGGCCGGACACACATCCAGTTGGGGTTTTATCGGAGATAGTTGCTTGCACGTAGAATAGTTATAAGATCAAGACAGATTACAGTCCAGTCCTTGAAGACGCTTTGTGTCTTAATCTCCCACATCAGTGAGCACGCAGACATGTATAAATGGAAAATGAGATGGCATGTGAAAAACCACATGGCTCACCCGCTCTGCCCTTCTCCCACGTCTTGTAATGCTCCAGACTGTCTCCGTGACCCTGACCCTTTGAAATCCTATGTGGCACTATTAAAATTTGGCACAACCTATTCCAGTCTGCAGCCGAAGCTTTTCAAGATTAGGATAATATGCAGAGCATACAGGAGGGTTCATCTGGTCTAGTCATTTAATCTGCCACTCATTCGGCACCTTCTGCAGATATGCATACGATGCGGGTGGTATTCTCCTGTCTGAGAGGTACAGATGTAGCAGAGCTGAGTCTTTCAGTTGGAACAACGGACGTGTCTCTTGTTGTTTTACATAGGGCTGCAGGTTATTTGGCGCACAGTGTACCTTGTAAATGAGACTAGAAAGTGTCAGAGCTAGAGTTGAGCGAACGTGCTCGTAACGAGCACTGTACTGCTCGGATCCCCTGCGCTTGCATGGGCGCAGCCATCCGGATCCGTCGGGTGAGGAGGACGGATCCGGATGCCTGCGCCCATGCGAGCACAGGGGATCTGAGCAGTTCAGTGCTCGTTACGAGCGTGTTCGCTCAACTCTAGTCAGAGCTTTATGCTGAGGTGGTGAAAAATTTTACCCACTGCTTCTGTCATATATGGTTTTGTGTACAGACATTGATTAGGGCACATTGGAAGCATCAAAATGTTGGTTTACTTTTCTTATTTAGCTGTTTTTTGTTTTATTGTGATTTTTAGTTAAAAAAATACTTAGTATCAATCTGTTTCTTGTGATTCTAGAATCTGACCCCCACTGATAAGTACGTTATGGCATATGCTACCACAATAAGGTCTCTTTCACACAGCCATGTTCTTGATGATGTGTGTGACAAGACCGCCAGTGCTTTATCCGTGAAGATGTTTGTGAAGTGTCCATTGGTTTGTTTTTTGTCCTTCATGTCTCATCGACGTGCACTGCTAGGATGAAAAAGGGATTTCCAGAGCCTCAACCACCAGTGGTCAACGAAAAGCACCATCCATGTTCTGTCAGTGGTCTTCACAGACCCATATACTTCAGTGGGCCAAAGCAGTGCAGGTCTCTGATGTTCTTCCATTGAAGCATGGCCAGTGGAAAAACAAGGATGTGTGAATAAACATATTAAAATCATGAATACAGATTTTGACGTGGGTTTCAACCTGTTGAGGATTTAGGCTCCGCACTGTGTGTCAGTTTTTATACGGATTGTTTCCACAGCATGTGGTTGAGATTTGTTTAAATCTGATCCACTTTGCAGCTACTGTAAAACGCTGCAGATCCCCCCCCACAATTCCGTATATATACCCCCAGTGTAGACATACCCTTAAGGGCCCTTGCACACGACCGTATGCGCTCCGAGACATACGGTCCGTGAGCGGGCCATATGTCCTGGAGCGGCATAGATCGTGGGCACCCGGAGCGTACAGCATCATAGATTACTATCATGATATCATATGAGTGCGGGACAATAGTGCCGCGGGCGGCCCGACGTGCACAGCATCATAGTAATCTATGATGCTGTGCGCTCCGGTGCCCACGAGCTATGCCGCTCCGGGACATATGGCCTGCTCACAGACCGTATGTCTCGGAGCACATACGGTCGTGTGCAGGGGCCCTTAGGCTACATGCACATAGCAGTGTCATTTATGCTGATTTTCTTGGAGAATTTGTTGCTTTTCTCATGAAATCTGCACCACGTTTCACATGGGTTACTTGCAGTTTTTATCACAGATTTTAATGCGCATTTTCCCCTGGATCTAAACCTTTGCATTGCGAAGGGTGAAATCTGCACATGAAATCCACACAGTTTACATGTTCTGGATTTCAAAAATCTGCACCACAGGTCAATTTCCACATGTTAAAACCAAGCACTGTTTGCATAAGATTTTGGAAAATGCTGTTACTGTATTACGCTGCAGATTTTATGAATAGAGATGAGCGAACGTGCTCGCAGGAGGACGGAAGCGGCTGCCTGCGCCCATGCGAGCACAGGGGAGTCGAGCGGTACAGTGCTCATTTCGAGCACATTCGCTCATCTCTATTTATGAACAAAAGTCTGTTTGGTCGAAAACGTACCTAATACGCGTCACATATACCCTTAAAGGGGGAGCACAGTCAGAATGATCTTTTAATGTCATACAGGTGAGGAAGTCACATTGGTGAAATCTGTGATCTCAGACCACCCTCGATACAAAGAATGATAAGACTGTATGGATCTGGCAGTCACTTTTGCACTGACGAGAGATTTCTGTCATTGTGAGGAAAGGGACATTCATTTCACATTTGCTCAGACAGTCTAAAACGGAGCATGCTATATACGGCTCTGGATATCCATGGTGACTGGAGATCACAGACATCACCAATGTCCTCTCGTATGAATATAGGTCATTATTTTCCGGTAAAATTCTATTTTCTACTGTTTCTCTGTCATATCTGCTACTGAGAAAGTTGAGTGACAACCAATCAGGTTGTTATTACAGCCCATCCAGCCATGAAACGCATAATTCTGTACCAATAAAATAATGAACATAGTTACTGTACTTAACCTCTGCTGAAGTCCTTTCACAGATACGAGCAGAGGGACAGCTGTTGTTTCTTCTACAGTTGGCCCATCCTAGGTACCGATCCTCCAACATGGCTGCCCATGGTTTTTGTTGTGCTCCTATAGCAACACTGAAAGGTGAGATTTTCCGTGCAGACTTGTGTGCGTTTCCGCACCAAATTCACATCAGAATCTGTATGTGTTGCTTGCGGATTTTGTAGCCGGTTTTATGCAATTTTGACGAAGATCTCACCCTTCCATTGAAACGTGTGAAGTCCACACAAAAAAAATCATACAGTTGACATGCAGCAGATTTCTAAATATGCACGAATGAAAAAGGTATATATGAGATTTGTCTAGTGTTTTTCATGTTGCTATTCCTGTATATCCTCCGCACAAGAATCCGAGTGTACAGGTCGCCTAATGATTTTCACTCAGCTGCGCAGTATCTGGCTACCTGCACAAGTTGCAGATTACGCACGGTTTTTCTGCGTGGATTCTTGTGCGGAAAAAATGTAGCGCTATACAGTACCAGCAAAGTGTATGAGATTAAACAAATCTCATGTACTCAGTTTTTTTTAATGCGGTTTTTGAAATATCAATTGCATGTGTGGACTTCACCCTTTTCAACGCAAGGGTCAGATCTGCAGAAAATTCACACAAAGAATTCACATGGGCTACAGAAATCAGCACAAAAAGCTGCACAGATTTTCTGTTTTGAAACCCGCACCCACATGCCGTACACTTTTACCTTGAAATGCAGTAACCTCCTTCCCCCATTTCTTCCTCTGACAACTCTGGTCTCACACAGTAAATAGCAATAATTTTCAGGAGCCTGGGAAAGCGGGGTGAGACTATCTATTGAAGCTATAATGTCAGCCATACTGGTTGTCACCTAGCTATTTCAGGAAAGAGCTGCGAGTTTTGCTCTTTAACATTTATTAAAAATGTAAAAAAAAACTTTTACAAACATGTTAGGCGTCACATTTAACTTTTGTCCTAGCAGAGCAGCGTGCTCCAAAATGTCTAAGCTTCTCAGTTATGGATGCAGTTCACAAGCTGGATCACTGTCTTGGTGCTGTATGCTGTGACCCTTGTCCTCCCTTCATGTTTTTGTGGCTCATGTGCAGTTTTGGCTCAGACAGAGAAACGCATAGAAAACAGAAGCGTTAATGCTGAAGGGCACTATAGCACCCTCTTGTGTTCAGCAGTGGGCCTGCAGCTGCTATAAAATGTACTGTGCACAAAGTCTTGAGATTGATTACACTGGGAACGCAGAGGTGGAATTGGGCTGATGATATTGATGTTTGCACCTGACGGGTACGTAATTTGGAGCCTATGCTATTTTTTCCACATTATCTGCCCCCCGAAGATTGAGTCTTACGGTCAGACAGAAGCCAACATTTTGTGCTTAACCAAATGCTCTGCGTATGTCTTGTACATTGTGAATAATTCAGTGGCGCTTTTGTTGTTAAAACGAAGTTTAGAGCATGTCACTAATGGTGTTTGTGGACGCGAAATGATTTTTTTCCCTTCTCTTGTCACAATGGGGGTTTAATGTCTGTCATGGAAGGACACTCATTCTGCATTGGATCCATGTCACAATGCATAGTAATGAACAGAATATCCAACCTAAGGACGTAAGGGCAGAATAATTATCAAATAATCCCTTATTAAAATCCTAACGAGAGGCATTAAACATCAGCCAAGAAAAGGCCCTGAAACAAGCTGAGCAGCGCACGCTGCTCACAGCAAAACAGGATAATATCAACAATTACCCAGTATAAGCTCATTAGGATGGGCCGCAGAATGGCTCGGTGCTGGGGGGCGACAGTGAAGGACAGTGACAAGGAGCTCTCCAATCACATAATGGTTTAATAAGCAGCTGGGACACAGCAAGGGGTCGTACACAGTGGGAACATGCTGCTGCTTGCTTGCTGAACCTGGAGGCACAATTAACCCTTACAACGCCACCAGAACTCCGGACCGAGAAGGCATTGGAGGGGGAAAAAAAATCTTACCTAGCAGACATATACTAGAATGGAATAAATTAAATATTACTAAAAGTTCCTTTACTTTACCTCGCATGCTGACAGATCCACATTAGTGTATAAAAAGGCACTTCCTTCCATTGTCCACCTTCATTACGTCCTGGGAATGCCGCTTCGATAATAGTAATCTTATTCTGATACTTTCACGTTATGTTTGTGTTCACACTACTGTCATTCCATAATTTCATAATAGAGCTAAGTAGCCATTTTTAAACCTCATGACTGTTAATATTTCCAATGGGGTTTCAGTCTTCTGCTGCAGGCATATAGATGTAGCAAGCGTTAACTTGACTTAACATTAACTACACTGCTTTAAATTGACACTTTCATTGTGAAACCAGAGGACCCTTTAACAGCCCAAAGTATCCCAATGCTGTTTTTACCATGTATACATTTTTTTCACGTCAGCACCCAGCATGCTTTGCTTTTTTGCTGCATTGCTTTGTACACTTTCTCTGTAAATGTCAGCTAGCCAGAGCAAGCCCCCATGAAACATTACAGAATAAAGCACGTTGAAATTGGTTAAAAAAACAGCAGGAAGCTGATGAAAACAGGAAGTTCTGTATGTAAACATCCTGCATGCAGTGATGCTGGGGAAAGGAAAGTTCTAGCGTGAAAACAGGTATAAGGGGTATAAGTATGCAGTGTTTGGGGTACTCTGGGCAGATTTAAAAAAAAGATTGATATTAAACTGGAGAACCCTTTTATTAACACAACCATTGAATAATAATAAAAAAAAAATAAAAAAGCTATGTTTGTGACAATTGTGTATTTAACTGTATGAACATTATTATTTTTTATCAAAAATGCTATATATGAACAAAGCCTGAAACATACAGATGGTTTCTGAGTTTATTTTTTTGGACTTATAGACAGAACATTTCCATGCCAGTGCAAAAGCCAGCTGATATCCGCAGATAGCTGACCTTTAAAGGGGATTTCATCAGAGACAACTACTTTAAGATTAGAGCTTACCTACCTGCAACCAGCCACAAATTAAAAGCCATACAAGTGATTAGGAAAGAGCTGCAGTAACCAGGCATGACCACTGCACAGTGTATGGAGCTGTGCCCGTTTCCAGTGCCAGGATGTCGGGAGTCAGACGCCCACCAGTCTGATGTCAATGGCTTGATCTAAAGCCCAGAAAATGTCCCAGAAAAGCCCTTTAAAATGTAGAAATTTAGTATTACATGTTGGCCAGGCAAGTCATATTCTCAGTAGTCTGAGCCACTCTTACAGATCTCCAATGCAGCTCATACAGCCGAGTACAGTGAAGCCCACGATATATGGATAAATGTGGTCTTTCCAAGACAAGGAAGGTATTTCAGGGAATGTTCTGGACAAGTAGTCAGAGGTTAAATTAGTAACTGGAATTGCTGCACATCCTATGGTGTATTCACAGTGGCTTAGCTATGCAGAGTATACAGTTGTACCCCACTACCCTTCTGTCATGTAAGAGGACCTAAGTACTAAAAATGACACCTGAGGACAGGGTAGAAGGGTAGAGTTTTGAAGCTTCAAACTTCACCTTGGCGTGGATGTGTCTGGTGCTGCTATAATGAGGCTTTTGTTATATAGTCCTGGAGAAACCATGTAAGCCATAAATCATATTCACTTTGGATTTACTGTAGACCCCAGTGTCTATACATCCACATCTGAGATCTATAGGAAATCCACAAGGCATGTGTGATTTATAACTTCCATCCATCCGTCTGTCCGCTCTGGGACATCATATTACTTATGTAAAATTTTCTAATTAAAGGGCCTAAGATGGTCCAGGAAGACCTCCAGCCATGCTGAATCATGGCTGCGTAGTGCTCGTCTTCAATGCCTCTTTGATCTGTTCCCTTTTGCATGCATTGCAGGTACTGCAGTTCTAGATTTTTTTTTACGCAGCCTTAACTACCTTTCATATGTTTGATTAGATGTTTAATTAGAGCTTCACCTTCTCCCGTGCAGATGGCAGCCCTTCAGAGTCCTTTCTATGGTGACAAAATGAACTTGTTCTCCCTGTGTCAGAAGATAGAACAGTGTGAATATCCTCCCCTGCCCACAGAACACTACTCCGAAAAGGTAAGTGCCGATCGCTTTCATCCTCATGCCGAACAGAGAGATCACCTGGCATCTGTCAGTCTGTCGTATCGTCGTATCTGTCGTATCCACAGGCTAAAATTGTAATTGATGCGTCGTCTCTGGTTATTGTAGTGTTGTCTATGTGCAGACGTTTTGCTTTGAAACAAAAGCTGAAAACTGCACAAAAGGCACGCATCTGCGATTTTAGACACGTTTAGTGGCAAACAGGAATTGATTTCCACGCATTGACGCTGCGTGCTTTACTAGGAGAAGCCTCCTACTACCTGTGTTTGGGCATACACTTACACATACATAGATTTAACATCTGCGAAATGTTAAGCTATTCCAAAAATAAAGTTCAAAACGAAATGAAAATGAAAATAAACATACTTTGCAAGTTCCTAATATTCGAGGCTTCCGTAAGCTTGGTGATACCCAGCATGTGTGCACAGAGCCTTTCTGCCCTCTCTGTATTTCACGCTCAGTATTTGCCTGTTGGCTCCTGGAATTAGTGTAAGTTGACAGATGTGTTTCCTGTCTGTACAATTACTGTCTGTCCACCTCCCTCTGGCAGTGCTAAAGAGCACATGTAAGTACAGTGATACAGCTGAGGGTGCGAAGGAGTGTTTAAGGCTCCAAAGCACCAGCTCAGCCAGAGCTAGGCTCCAGATGGTGTGCATGCACTATTAGCACAGCGCCAGAGCGAGAGTGCGTAGGGCGAGCCCTTTGGCTCTGGTTTAGCTGTCTGTACATGCTGCTTCTGCCAGTAAAAGTAGCACGTCTTCTCTTTGTCAGAGATTTGGTTCGGCGTGAGATAATCTCCTCCATAAAGAACAGAGAGCGGCGCCTAGATTAAAAATGAATGGCCAGACCCTAGCTGACCCCTTCTACCTGCTGATCCTTGGCCTTAATTTATATTCCGGATTGTGCTGTGTCTATCCAAAGCGCTCTCCTGGGGGCTCGTCTTGTAGCCACAATGGTTCATGAAAAATAAGCCTTCCTCAAACTACCCCAGAGTGTGCTACAATCCAGCTTTAAAACGTAACCTCCAGTGGCACATTGTATTGTGCAGTCGGGGGATTCTCTTGAAATATTTCAGCCACGTTGCTATATGTTTTACTTGGATATATCTTTGATTGTTAGCTCATATGTTTGTTCTTGTTATAGACTAAATGGCTCGTCCTGGAGCTGTACTCGGTACATCAGGCTTTTCTTTGGCCCCACAAAGAGCCATTAGGTTAAAAACTATGCATACATTTTACTCATTTGTAACATTTCTTTGATTGGTTTTAGGAGGTGTGTTGAGATCCTCCTTTCCTTGTAACTCTTAAGCTCAAATAAAGCTCTTTTGAAACTTAAAAAAAAAAAAAACTACGCATACATTGTTTTATGTGTTATATGTATGCAGGTTTATTGAAAGATGGCATTGGTGCCTGGTGGTTTGGTAAAAAGAACAGGGGCGACTGGTTTCTCCTTGACCATGATGGTGATTTTTGGGCTGTTTAGACCTTTGTAATCCTGTTTATCACAATATTGCACCAGCAGGTTTCTATGCTTTTGTGCACTAAGACTGCACTTTGGAATAGAGAAGTAAATGAGGGTTAATAGTGATATTTATAAGGATAAGGTTAGGCACAATGGAAGAGAATATCAATGCCAATATTAATTACTAAATAGGGAAAAACTAGTTAAAGCTGCCATAGAAAGAGTTTTAGTTGACGGTAAACTGTAGCAACTAGTGTCAGGCAAATAAGATCATGAGGTGTCACCAGTATTCCTGGTGGTTAGGGGTCAATGAGCAGATTACCAGTGTTCTAGGGTAAAGACAGAATTGATATTATTTTCAGTACTCTAGCATTGCAAAGGGATAATGGATACATTAAGATGTTTATACATCCTAGGGGGCATTCACACAACCGTATCAGTTTTGCTGTACGCAAATCACGGATCTGCAAAATACGCATGTGGTCTGTGTGTGTCCTGCACTTTTCTATCGTTTGCGGCTCGGCTACAAAGATACAGTCAACTGTGTGCTGGCCACATTTTTTGATCCCCATAGAAATGAATGGGTCTGTATGTGATCTGCCAAAATGCAGATTGGACGCAGACCAAAAATACAGTCATGTGAATGCACCCTTAGATAGCCGAATGCACATTGGACTGAAAGCTATTCCTGCAGACTCCCTTTCCCCATATAAATGCACACTCAAATCACCTGAACATGTACATGCCCTCAAATGGGTGGGGGGGAAATAAGCCTCTGCCAGACACTTCCCGTCAGAACAAAAGATTAGTCATATTAAAATCCAACATGTCTGGTTCTGCATATTCCCAACATCTGTTGTAGGGGTAGAGTCATTGCACCCCATACACAATAGATGGTCAGCCAGTCACAACAAAGTCACCAGGTTTGGCCAGCATTCATCTAATGCAGGGATCTCAAACTCGTGGCCCTCCAGCTGTTGTAAAACTACAACTCCCAGCATGCCCCAATAGCTGTAGACTCTCCTGGCATGATGGAAGTTGTAGTTTTACAACAGCTGGAGGGCCATGAGTTTGAGATCTCTGATCTAACGTGTATGGAATCTTTTACTCTAGTTGTGAATGATTAGTCTTTATTTGCTTTCTTTTAGTTTGTTGTATCGTAAGCGCTAGGTTTCCAATGAATTCTACTTCGTACTATGAATTTCTAAAGCTGAATGTCATGGCATATTCTCATAATCATCAACATTTCAATCCCAGATTGATGATCCTTTGTAAGCTCTGTTTATTTCTAACCAAAATCAGTCAGAAAAACCCTTTTAATACAAATTTACATAAATACCTCAGGAGTCCAGGACTGTTGGCATATTGTCTCTCTAGAACTCCCATAAAAATAGAAAATGTCTAGTCAAGGTCATTGCCAGTAGAGATCAGGGACGTAGTTGTAAGTTATGAAGAGATGGTAGTTACATCGGGGCACTGGTGCTTGAGGGGTCCTAAACGCTACTCTGCCACATAAAACACCATATTACGTATAAAGCACACAAACCCTTGTAACGTGAGGTACCACATCCACTCCCTGGAACTCTCCAGGACCAGCTTCGCAAGGCAGCAGAACCTTTAAGGACTCTATCACTCTGCAAGTGACCTCCTTAACTCTGCATACCCCCATGTTAAAAATGTTGACCTACAGTTACCACCTCTGCAGCAACAGACTCCACTCTCACCTCCCTTCTTCTCTGCAGCCAGAGGACATACTCGCTTCCTCCACCAACTAGGTCCAACCCTACAACACTTGGGTCTCTTAGCTCACGTGGTTCATCTGCACTCCCCATGATTTAGTGCCACACCTTCTCCTTATATGAGCTGTCTGGTCTTAGGTCATTGTGGTGGTATAGTTCACCCCTACTCAGCATCATGGCCATTCCTCTATACCTTCCCTGCAGCTGTCACCCAGAAGACCCTCATTCCATCCCTGGATGCCTTAGAGGGGTTGTTTAATGATGACCAGCTCCTAGAACTCTCGTTCCCCCAAATGTTTCACCTGCTTAAAAAGCCACTGAAAAAGCATCCAAGCATGTAATATGGGTTAGAAACATAGATTACACTCTGCCTTTTCATTTGTTTGAGTTTTTATTATTAGCTCCAGTATATTTTTACAGTATTTTAATATCTAAATGGTGGCAAATACAAGTGAAGAATGAAAATGCACACTATAGCTATGGAGAGAAGCAAGTTATTACACAATGATATCCCACCATTTACGGGCCTCCCATCCCTAATTAGTAAGTTAGATTCTGAGTGTGAATTCTTACTAACGCAGATGTATTGACCATAATAAGACCATTGACAAGGGACTGAACCCTGGACCCCTTGCATGGCACCGGTCACCGCTGTGCTGCTTTGAAAGTCTTTTATAAGCCAGAGACACATTCAGCAGTAATTGACAGGGTTATTGAATGTCACTGAAACCTGTACACATGAAATCTGCCCCACTATTCATCTTCTTGTCCATTGCTGCCATGAACCTCTCTGAGCAGTGAGTCAATATCGCAATCAATTATCAAACCACCGCTATCATGTGGCTCAGTGGACATTTTTTGGCCTGTAACAGACACCAGTGATCCAGGGAAGTATCAGCTACCCGGCCTCATTTTTATTTTTTATTTTTTTTTCAACCTCGCAGCAAATATTTTCCATTGATCACGTTTGAATGTTTTTTTCTTCGTCTCTCTACTTCCCCCTGAGAGAACAGAGCGGAGCGCAGTGTGTTGCTGATCAGCTCAGTCATTCCCCAGAGCCCTGATCCTGTGCAACCTCATAAAGATCCTGACTAAAGCGGCATCTTTCCTCCTGCTTCACTCCACCAGTCATTCTGTTTTCATGCACACCAATTGTGTTCATTATGTGTGATAAAATATTAAATGCTTCCAGTGTTACAAACCAGGGTAAAACCAAGAAAATTGCTCTTTTAGCTGGAATGCCATTGATTTGCCATTATTGGGCCGCAGTCCTGAGCCAGCCAATTAAATAATGAAAAGGTAGTGATCTTGAGGGAGTATGAGATATCACAGGCTCTTTTTTTTTCACCACGCTACCTTGCCAAACATTTTTAATAAAGTGTGTGACAAGTAAGCTAAGTATAACAAATGCAATATATTTGCTAGGGGGAAAAAAAACTCCTAATAGTGCCGGTAGGAAGCCCAGTGCTTATTCTTCTTACCATGAATTCTGTATGCTAATAATTCTCTGGTGCCTGCAAATAAGAGCAAGCGAGGCTGCAGTAGGTGATAGATTAGATATTAGAGAGATGCATAGACAAATAACAGAGAGAGAGACCGATAGGTTTCATAATCTCTCTAAGGCCAGTCTCACACGAGGTTGTTGGGTTTGTATTTAACAGACACTGCCCCTCTGACTGAATTCACTGTATCCTAATAACTTATTGTGCTGCGAGTTCCAGCCTGACCAGCAGGGTTTTTTCTTAATACTAAAGCCTGTATTACACAGGCCAATCGGGAGGGAAGTGCCCTCCGCCCCCATCAATCGCCTGCTCACTAGTGGAGGTGACCGCTGCTATTACATGCAGTGATCTCCACCACAGCATGGGGAGGAGAGATCACTATGCCATCGCTCGTCCCCATGCTGTATAGTGTTTTCCCGGCGGCAGAACGTAATTAGACAGCACGATCAGCTGTCAGCAAACAATGATTTTTAAGAATGCTTAAAAATCAGAATTGCCAGGTGAACGAGCGTTTGCTCATTCATTGGGCAGTCAGCGGCAGTATTACACTGCAAGATGATTGCAGGTGTAATTGGGAGGTGTAATACAGCCTTAAGACTGGTGTGTGAAACGCTGGTCTGCAGTAAATGATCCCATTGTTCTGTAGAAACTCAGCCTTAAGGCCCTTTTACACGAGCCGATTATCGTTCAAATAATCGTTCAAACGTTCGGATTTGCACGATTATTGTTGTGTATAAACACGGGTAACGATTTAACGACGAACGAGATTTCGTTCGCTTCTCGTTGATCGCATCTTTTGTCCTGCCAATAAATTAATCGTTCATCGTTCGAAAATCTTCCAGTTTAAACGAAAATCGTTTAGTTGCTGGCAGATGGTAATGGTAATGCTTATGGCAAGGAGCAAGGAACGATCGTAATAACGATTATAAAACGACCGAAAGTACGAAGATTGTGAACGACTTCTCTTTCAGTGTAAACGGTATTTACATTGCATCGTTCGATCGTTCATCTACGATCGCTAATACGATTTATCTTTCCGTGTAAAAGGACCTTTAGGGCTCATGCACACCATTCACTTGAATGGATCCACAATGCCGGAGATGCGGTGTGGAACGGAGGTACTACGGAGTGCTTCAGGGTATTTCTGTCCGTGCCTCCGCACCGCAAAAAAAATAGAACATGTTCTATTTTTTTGCTGTGCGGACGGATCATGGACCCATTCAAGTTGAATGGGTCTTGATCCGTCCCAGCCCCCGCACAGATGTTGCCCATGCATTGAGGACTGCAAATTACAGTCCCCAATGCACGCAACGGCTGCGTGCATGAGCCCTTATTCATGACATGAGGATTGGTCTATGGATCCTGGTCACTTGACAGCTGTTGGATCACCGTGTAGTGGTATAAGAGCAGAAATTAATGGGCTTGCAGCGCACGTTTGGCGCAACTGCGGAATCACAAAAAAATCCAGCAGTATTGGATTTTTTGGTGAGTGTGAGTAACCCTTCATTTCTAGGCCAGCACTACACTGCGATCCCATCACGATCCTTGGACACAACCAACTAAGATATCACTGTGTGTTTTTTTTCCCTTGCTCTCTGTAGATTGAGTGATGTTATTTCAGCCTAAGAAACCCATTCGTATAAGAACATGTGAAGTAAAATTCAAGGAGAATTTCCAATGACTGAGCACAGGGGAAAAAACGTCTAATATTGTATAATGGGTGAAATGAGTAGTTTGTTAACACCATAGCAGATTATGGCAGGCAGTAGATCAATCATCTGACGGTAGGATCAGAGCAGCATACAAAGAGGCTGCATCTACTTCATTTTCAAACAATGGGATCATTTTATAGTGAAAAATCTATTGACAGTGGTAAATGAGTGATTTATGAAGTTCATAGTATTTGACACTTTTTCTTGCATCATTACAACCATATTTTCGGTCCTCTGATTGGAAGCGGACCCATTTATTTTCATGGGTCCGCAAAAAAGTGCAAACAGCACACAGATGTCTGGCCATGCTGCAAATTATGGAACATTATCGTTATCTGTTTTCTGGACAATAGGCATTTTGACAACAGGGGCCGCAAAAAGTGCTGGATGCATGTGGCTGGTATCCGAATTTTGCAGACCGCAAAACAGGTACAAATGTAGCCTTTGCAGCACACTTAAAGGGAACCTGTCATCTCCGAAACACCCCCTGAACTAGAGTAAGTGTTGTATAGTGTAAGTGATGCTGAATCCAAATATGTAAGTTTTATCTTCATACTCACTTCCATTCTGACGCTGTGCTCACACAAACCTGCATACATTGAGAGGACTCTTCTTTGGGGCTTTTACAAGAAACTGAGCTTCACTAGACCTAAACCATGATAAAAGTTAGAGATCCCATTTAGGAGTTAGTGAAAAACCTTGTCAAGTCAAAAGCATTCTGATCAATCTGTAAACCCATTGTTGTTGAGCCTGATATAGGGTTTAAAATAGTTGTCCAGCTGTTCAGTTTATTATTTATTTATTTTTTTATAAAAGACTTCGTGTGCTGTAAATTAAATAAATCAATATTCATTGATACAATGATAGAGGCAGTGATAATCCTATATACTGACCCAATGGAATTTCTCAACTCACCTTACAGATCCCCCACCTGTCCTATTGGACACTTCACATTTCTCCACCTGTCTCCATTTCCTTGTTCCCTGGTGGAGGAATCCGTAAGGCGAATATTAAAGGGATTGTCTCATCTAAGACAATGGGGCATATCACTCATTGTCTCCACCACTTTCATGGCTCCGGTCTAGATATAGGTGCAGGGACCCGCACCTATCAGACAGTGGGGCTATATTCTAGCGATATGCCCCCATTGTCTGAGATGAGACTACCTCTTTAACTTATTTCACACCAAGGGCCAATGAAACTGGGGTTTGTTGATCTAAACGCTTAGAGCTGGGAGTGCGAAAGACTATTTTACATGATAGAGGGAGAGCAAATGAGCAGGCTAAGGGCTGCCATGCACATTCAGAAGTTTTGGCCGATCACTCAGTTGGTGGCTATCTTCTCTAACCTCCCTCTCTTATACATACACATTCAGCTGGGCCGAAGTGTATTATATGGGGAGATTGGAGAAAGCCACTGCCAGACACTTGTGGCGGTGTCAGCTTATCTCCCAGGAGAACTAAAGGATTGGGCGAAAATATTACTTCGCCAGATTATGTTGGGGGAGAATTGGGACCTACCATCTATATTCGAGTGTTGGATGAACCCGCTGTTCTCAGTGTGTTCGGCTATGGAGCTAAACTGCTCCCCCCCAAACTTCAAACTGTGGTAGCCCCTCATTTACAGCTTAGGAGATCCGTGTGATTAACAACCAAGCAGAGACCTACCCAATATCTGGAGTAGTCCATGGTTTTATGTTCCTCAAGCCTTTGAGTGATCCAAGAAAAGTTGTCTGGACTAAAACTTCATAGCAAATTAGTGGTTTAGTCAGTCCGGACAATGGGCATTACCTTTGAAATACTTGGCAGTGTAGTCATCTGTATATAATGAGAGATGATTACTTGCTTGAGGCTGTGCCTTAAGACCTGACTACACTTCTACACAGAGCGCCAAATTAGAGCAGCACTGAAAAGAACTCGTCATCAGGCCAAGCGTTTTGGTTTTTTAATCTGCTTATTCCAAGCTGCGTGATAAATAATAGTGGGAGAGGGGAGGCATGTAGCACTGCATGGTATTACATGGCAGCCATTCATATGGATGGCCATCTATCTAATACACACTGGCCAGGCACCTTATGACTCCTGCAGATGCTCTAAAGCAGTGTTCTTCAACTCCAGTCCTAAGGGCCCACCCGTTGGCCATGTTTTCAGGATTTCCTTAGCATTCAGCAGGTGATATAATGAGTGTCAATGTATCAGGACTTACCACAGGTATTCATTATGTCGGATATTCCCAAATCATGACCGGCAGGTGGGCCCTGAGGACTGGAGTTGAGGAACACTGCTCTACAAAGAATGTAGTTACTATAGTATATGATGACTGGATCTGATTACTAATTTAGTCACAAGGTTATGATAACACCTACAGGAAAATATGCTTTTGTGGGGTGTTCATGAAGTGCAGCAGAAAAGTACATTTTAATTTTTTTCTTTTTTTATTCCTTTGCAGTTACGAGAACTGGTCAGCATGTGCATTTACCCCGATCCAGACCAAAGGCCGGATATTGGCTACGTCCATCAGATAGCGAAACAGATGCATGTGTGGACTTCAAGCACATGAAGCCAAGAGTCTGCCTTGTCAAGGAAGACCCCAATACGCCTTACTTATTAAAAAAAAAAAACTTCTCAAAAGAAGCAGAGGCCCCAGAAAATCCAGCAAGAGCAGTCTCTTCAATGGTGTGGCCTTGTCTGGCTATGAAGGATTTTGTAGGCCAGGACTCAGGTGACATTTCTGGGAGAAAAACTCATATATAAAAGGATTGTAGACGTAACATTGCAGGCATAAAACCTAACGAGTTTTGTGTGAATTTAGGTTAGGCTAAGGATGAATGAGGTGCAAGGAAGCACCTGAATATAAATTACAATGTGAACAGTAAAATAATTCCTCCAGTGAACTCGTTTTTTCAGGCTGTGTAGTTTGATGAACCCATTTGCAGTAGCTCACCCCCAACTCCTGGGCTAGTGGATCTCAGATAAGTAAGTAGATACGTATATGAATTATGCTTTATTGCAGATTATTAGTGAATAACCTTTTAGATGTAAATTCATTTTCTGGATTCTTAAATTAGCTTTTTATATATATATGAATTTTTTTTCAAGGGGGGGGGGGATTAGATTAGTGCTTATCTAATAACTGTGTCATTGATTTTCCATTGCATACTGGCACGCTGTGTCGAGAGGTCACAGTAGCTTTGGATTTAACTTTTTATTTTATCGCAAAGTTTGTCAGACTTCACTATAGAAGTCGCGTTAACCCTGCAGAATGAGGTGAAACCAAGCCAAGAAGTTTCTGTAACTGTGAATGGAGCATTTAGCAATGTGAACTCTAATAGAAAAGCTCCTACCTATTGAAGGAATCCCTTAAACTCCCGGATGGTATATCCAGACGAGGACAACTAAGCTTTCGTTGAACTGCAACTCCCAGCAGGCTTTGACAGACTGTAAAGTATCTCAAGTAATACTGCCATACAGGCTTGTTATTACAGTATCTGATCCTATGTTCATAACATATGGCTTACTCAAGGTGTTATTTTTTGAGGCTGGAAAAAGACTTTGCTAATAAAGAATTACTTCTTACTTTGTATTTTTCCTGGAAAATATTCCGAATGCTATAGTATTTAACCCTGGTAAGACAAGATGTTAATCCTAGATGCAGAATCTTTGTGGAAGATCATGACTACATACTGGAGGAGATGTATCAAAACTGGTGCAAAGGAACACTGGCTACAGAAACTAATCAGATATAGAAACAAATCAAATTCCACCTCTCATTTTTCAAAGCCCCTTTGTAAAATGAGAGGTGGTAGCTGATTGGTTGCTATGGGCACTCTTTGTACAATTTTTGATAAATTCCCCCTCATATTTATACATTGAGCACAATAACCAAAGAGTGAGCTCCCTCTAGTGGTGGTAAAAGGCAATCATAATTTTAAATGGAGTCTGTCACCAGGCAATTCACTGTTAGACCAGGCACAATGCCATATAAGCCTAGCTCAGCTAAATGTAATGATATTTTTCACTTAGCAATCCATTGCTTAATTCTAGATAAAAAGTACCTTTTATCCATATACAAATGAGCAGTTAAGTGCAGTAAGGGTGGCCCAAGACACCATCAATGAAGGAGAGGGACAGGATGTACAGGGTGGCTTGGGCCGCCACTTCATGGGGTATTCCCATCACTGAGGGCATATTGCTAGTATATGTCTCCATTGTCTGATAGATACGGGTCCCACCTCTGGGACCTATGCCAAGAACAGAGTTGGGAAAGTGGTGGCTGGAGTCGAGCCACTGCCAATTGCTGTTCCCATACAAATGAATGGGAGCGTACTGCACTTGTGCAGGCACTGCTCACATTCATTTCTATGGGCCCAACAGAAATAGCCCAGGCGCAGTGCGCCCTCCACCACCTTTCCCTGCTCCGTTCTCGCAGTAGGTGCGGGTCCCGCACCTATCAGACAATGGGGCATATCCTTTCGATATGCCCCATTGTCTAAGATGGGAAAACCCCTTTAATTGCTTATTTTCATATGAATTAAAAGCACTTTTTCTCCTGAATGAAGCAACACATCACTAAGCACTTATGCACACAATCATATCCGTATTTTGGTCAGCAAACAACTGATACCTTTCATGTGCATTCAGTAGAAATGTATAGGGGATAAAGGGGGATTCTGGATACACAAAGTTAAGTCTGGGCTATAAAATAAACACATGACAATTATGTAAAGGACAAAAACATTTAATTTCTTTTCTAACCAAAAGGTTTCGACAGAGGCAAGTGTTTAACATGTTCAAATGTACTATAAAGACTGAGGCTTAAATGGGTCGTCCAAACAGTATTTTTTTTAAAGTTCAGAATGGTTTAAAAAAAAAAAAAAAAAAGTAATACCTCACAAATACTCCACCGCTCCCTGGGTCTCTATACTTCCCGATTCATCTCGATATAAAAAATGTAACCAGTCAGCCAATCCCTGGTTGTAGTGGCCCATATTTCGGCATCCAGAGACCAGGAAGTGCAGAGAATGGTGGAAAACCTGAGGATCTGTATTATTTTTTTTTTATTTCTTTTAAATCATTTTGAGTCTTTTTTTGTATACTGGCTGGACAGCTCCTTTATGCCCCAACACAACTAAAGAAATTAGGAGATATCCATAGTCTGCACAGTTTCTTCCATCACATCCAGGTTGAAATGGGTAATCTTTTCGGACAGAACTCCCGTTGTACCTCTCTTGTATTTGTAATTTCCCGCCCTGTAAAACAGAAATGTACATTATTAGCCCCCATCTATGTACATACCGTCACCCCCCCCCCAAGAAGATGTGGGCTCTGTGCACAGTAATACTAGTCTTCGCACTCACCTCACTCCTTTCTTGTTAGCCTCGTCATGAGGACGAATATAGTCCACCTTGTTCTTGGTAATCACACACAGGTCTATGTTACTTCCAGATCCCAAGTCATTAAAGATACCAGAGGCTATCGCGTCTCGCACGAGCTGTTTGGCATCTTCCTCCTGCAAAAATATATGATATACATGTCAGTCTCCTAATAAAGATCTACACTCTTCATTTTCAGCAGGTTATACATACATTTTATGGACTTGAGGGCACAGGGGAAAGTTACCAATAATGGGTGTGAGCTGCAATACCAGACACAACCCATGGAGAGGACACTTGACAAACACAAATAAACCTAAATCAGGGATGGCCAACCTGCGGCTCTCCAGCTGTTGCAGAACTACAACTCCCAGCATGCCCAGACTGCCTACAGCTATCAGCCTACAGCAGGGCATGGTGGGAGTTGTAGTTTTACAACAGCTGGAGAGCCGCAGGTTGGCCAGCCCTAACCTAAATCATGAAATTTTATACATGCCACTTAGGTGGATGTCTTCATGCCCATATTAAATATTCACTGATGTTGAGGAGACCATAACTCTCCATTACCAGACATGGCCCATGGACAAGGGTAGTGCTACTAAAATGAATTCTGAGAAGGTATTTTTCTCAGGTATTTTACATTGCCTTTTAGGCTACTTTCACATGTGTGGTAAAGCTATCTGGTAGACTGTTCCAGCGGAGGAATAGTCTGCCGCAGTTCACCATATCCAACATAGCTGGATGGAGCAGTGCACGGCCAAAGGCCATTCAGTATGGATCTGGCGGGGATTCAGCCGAAAAGACAAAAACCGATGCGTACACATGAGATCACAAAACTGGAAGTTCATGGGGAAGGGGGCTTAGTCCAGAGCCTATATAGTACTGAAGGATCTGCAGAAGAAGGATCTACAGAGAAGTTCCAAGGCCACTATTACAGATTGGTGAGCAGCGTATGGTGGTCGTTTGAATTTTCTTTGTGGTCACATCTTTTAGAATTGTAGTGTAAAAATTACAGAGCAAAAAAAACAAAAAACCTGATGAGAAGATGCCACTCTTAGTATTACCTTTACTTTGTGCACACTACACAGCTTTCCGAGACCCTGATATATGACTATTGCACAATTTGGCACCTATTTAGGTATGTTTAGTATTCTGCAGCTCCTATTACAGCTCCACATGCAATGCTACCCAGGATCCTGAAAGGCAAATGCAGCATAACATGGGCAAGAATGGGGATTTAGTTAGGTACAACAGCAGGCCCAAATCTCATCCTCACCCTGCATAAAAAAAAAAATTACCTGAAGTTAATTTTAAGTTCTGCAGCATGTCGATATATGATACAGATTTCCAAAGTGGATTCACCCTTTGCAATGCATAGGGTGAAATCAGCAAATTCCATGCCAAATCCAGAGTGGAATTTCCACTGCACACACAGTAAGAACCACAGCAGAAAATCTACCCTGTGTGGCTGAGACTTTAGGGTAGGTTCCCAGGTGGAGAGTTCACTGCAGAAAATCCACAGTGGATCTGGCTGAAATCTGCAGCCCACAAGATCTGCATCAAATTGTGAGGATTTTGGTGGCAGAAATTATCATCCGCTGCAGATAAATGCCAACCATGCCAATTTATGTTGCTGATAAAGTTACATATGACAACACTTCATTGTGTGGCCAAGCTTTTTTACGGTCTCATCCACGTCACTGCCCAGTTGCAGGGCTATGTCCAAGATTCCCATTTCCCCACAGCAGGGTGGGCAACCTTCGGCACTCCAACTGTTGTGAAACTACAATTCCCAGCATGCTCTATTCATTTCTATTAGAGTTCTAAGAAGAGCAGAGCAAATATGCATGCTGGGAGCTATAGTTTCACAATAATTGGAGTGCCGGAGGTTGTCTACAGTGTCATTTATTCAGATAATATTAATTTAAGAAATTCCTGATGTCGCAATTCCCGAATATTTCTATTTTAAATTACAAATATAAACCTAGGGATACGTGTGGAAGACTGATGCCCATCGCTGCTCGGTGGCACCAGTGCTACCTGACAGGTTACAAGCAATTTGCATGGAGGCATACACACAGAGCTGTGCTCTTGTAAAACCTCCCGGCTCACAGCTATTTCTTGCCTCTAATAGAAAAAGCAGCTCGTGTGTAATTAAAGAAAAGAAAGTTTTGGAGCAAATAACCAGGCCTGCGAGTAGTTTACAGCTGCGAAGTCCAAAGTACCCGGGAATATGTTACCCCTGGGCCTGTGCTGCTTCTTAAATGAGATTACAATAAGAGTGATGTACGGTAAGACGAGTCAGCGGTGACAAGCAGCTCTTTATAGAGCTATCTGTTTGCTTCCATCACTGTATCACACAATGTGTCCCTGGGCTCCAATGTGCACAGCCATTTACCAGCAGATGACAAATAGCCAACACTTGGAGAAGGCAGGAGAGGGGTCCAGATCGGTCACCGCAGCTGCGGTATGCGGCTCGTGGTGGCCTGAACAGCCCCAGAGTTCATTAAACTGACCGGTAATGGTTCTCTCAAGAAGCGCCAGAGGAATTCTTCGGTAAGGGCAAAAATAAACAAGTCAGACTGGACGGGCAATCTGAAATGGTGGCTGATAAATTATTTATAACGCGCACAATTGTCTGCATTTAATATCGGAGCTGCTCGCGGCATCTTTAAAAGATGATTTATGTGCCGTAATGCTATTAAACTTTATATGGGCCCTCGGCTGGCCATAAAGTCTGCAGAGATTTAGAGAATGAGCTTTAAACTGTCGAGGCCTGCTTGATGGCAGACGTGGGGCTGTATTAAATCTTAGCTTTAAGCCGGCTGTCGGGAGGAAGGTATTTTGTGCAGGATCAGGTGCTGATGGATTACCTTGATGGGCCTTTTACGATTCAGCTATTGGAAAGAGGGCTGCTGTGGATAGTCCGCTTTCACTGCGGCGGGTTAGGGAAATATGCTCAGGCCGGTGAACCGTATGGTACACTGCTCCTGCCGGGTGGTCTTGTGGTAGCAGCATTAACATCTTAAGCACTTAATATTTCATAGTCAGACATGAGCTATACTTAACCAAGAGGACTGAAAACAGAAAAAAAAAATAGAAAAACTGTGGCTATGGTTTGGCCTTTCTAAGGCTACATTGATAGTCTTGGTTTACCAGTAAATAAAAACTAGAACCATGTGCTAATTTAACAAAAAAGACAACATCCACAGATAGATCAGCCGGCGCTCTGGTGCTGATGATCATGTGGTCTGTGATTGTCTTTGTTTATATAGCAGCTGGAGTGGCTATAACCAGGGGCAGACTGGGAACTTAAAGTGGCCCCGGGGGGAAAAAAAAAAAAAAAACAGTGGCTTTATGTTACAGGCAGGTCCAAATGGACAGAAGGGGCAACACAAATAGGAAAGGAACAAGGCCTGCAGTATCACAGTGCAGCACAAAATACCATCCCAGCAGAAAAAAATATAGTGCAGCACAAAATATCACCCCAGCAGAACCAAATATCATAGTGTAGCACAAAATACCGCCCCAGCAGAATCAAATACCACAGTGCAGCACACAATACTGACACCTTCACCACAGTATTCAACTGAGGACGGTGATATAGTTGAGTTCAGGAGGGCACTTTCAACCATTGCGCATCAGATCATTATGTAACCAGTCGATGGATGTGAGGAGGGCTTGGGCGATCAGTCCGCCCCCCCATCTATAACGGTCATGTGCCATCATACATCATGGCTTGTTGGGGATTTAAAAGTGGAATATTATAGTCTATTTTGGCATTTCTGCCATTTTTAATTTTATAAAATAAGCCATTTGAAGGGGGTTGTCCAGGATTAGAAAACCAGGGGACTGTTTTCTATGTTTTGTTCCACAAACAGCACCACTTGTGTCCACAAGCTGTATCTGGTACTGCAGCTCAGGTCCACGGACTTAAATAGGGATGGTCTACAATATGATGCATATTACGCTGGTTCTGGAAACACCACCGACCGTAATCCTGGACAACCCGCTGGAAACATCTGCAGTGAGGGTATAAGGAATGGAGAGTCAATCTTCTAAGGCCATACAAACACTGTAATCCTATGTACTGATAGATTGAGATATATATATATATATATATCAAACAGTACGTTTGGGGTCTATACTAGGTGCACGAATGTGGAGCCTGCCGCCAAAGGTGTCAGTTTTGTCTTGACATACGTGGCACAGAACTCTATATTTATGTTAGATGAACATGGCGAGTGACCCTTCCTATCCGTGTAGGTTAAGCTGACTGCCAGGAAGGGGTTAACCAGCTTCTTGTGTGTGCAGTAGGAAAAATAAACTGCTTTTAGCACAGCAAAGCCTTGCAATTATGAGGGACCAAGTGACAGGGTGCAGGGCTCGCTGTCAGCTACATAATAAATGGCTTCTGTTTGCCAAATGACCACTTACAGCTGCACATCAGCTTGGTTTCTATCTGAGGGCAATTAAATTTACACTGGGGGGTTTGGGAATAGTGTACAAGCAGGCAGGATACGGGAGAGGGAATCCATACACATCTTACAGATGTTCTACTCTTCCAATGCAACTTTGGGCTGGCTCTGTGCACATAGGAACCTTCTGTCGGATGCTGCAGAGCTGAAATTGTCGTTGCGCACAGCTTGGTGTAGTATGATCTGTGGATTTACACAGGACTGCAGCTAATACTGCTTTACATAGTAACAGTTTATAAGGCCGAAAAAAGACATCTGTCCATCCAGTTCGGCCTGTTATCCTGCAAGTTGATCCAGAGGAAGGCAAAAACCCCTGTGAGGTAGAAGCCAATTTTCCCCACTTTAGGGGAAAAAAAATTCCTTCCCGACTCCAATCAGGCAATCAGAATAACTTCCTGGATCAACGACCCATCTCTAATAACTATAACCTGTAATATTATTACCCTCCAGAAATACATCCAGGCCCCTCTTGAACTCTTTTAGTGAACTTACCATCACCACCTCCTCAGGCAGAGAGTTCCATAGTCTCACTGCTCTTACTGTAAAGAATCCTCCTCTATGTTTGTGTACAAACCTTCTTTCCTCCAGACGCAGAGGATGTCCCCTCGTCACAGTCACAGTCCTGGGGATAAATAGATGATGGGAGAGATCTCTGTACTGACCCCTGATATATTTATACATAGTTATTAGATCTCCCCTCAGTCGTCTTTTTTCTAAAGTGAAGACTAATTTTGATAATCTTTCTAGGTACTGTAGTCCACCCATTCCAGTTATTACTTTAGTTGCCCTCCTCTGAACCCTTTCCAGCTCTGCCTTGTTCACAGGAGCCCAGAACTATACACAGTACTCCATGTGTGGTCTGACTAGTGATTTGTAAAGTGGCAGGACTATGTTCTCATCACGGGCATCTATGGCCCTTTTGATGCAACCCATTATCTTATTGGCAGCAGCTGTCTGGCACTGGTTTCTACAGCTTAAATTGCTGTTCACTAAAATTCCTAGGTCCTTTTCCTTGTCAGAGTTACCCAATGTTTATACATTCAGTATGTACTGGTGACTTGCATTATTCCTTCCCATATGCATAACCTTACATTTGTCAGTGTTAAACCTCATCTGCCACTTCTCTGCCCAAGACTCCAATCTATCCAGATCCATCTGTAGCAGTATACTGCTACATATAGCATCTCTTAGAAAACCCTCAAACAGTTTACCCATGACAGATGTTAAACTTACCGGCCTATAGTTTTTGGACCCTTTTTGAATATTGGCACCACATTTGCTATGCGCCAATCCTGTGGAACACTCCCCAGTATGGAGTCCTTAAATATCAGAAATAAGGGTCTGGCTATGACATTACTTAAAGGGTTATTCCCATCTTGGACAATGGGGGCATATTGCTAGGATATTCCCCCATTGTCCTATAGGTGCGGGTCCCACCGCTGGGACCCGCACCTTAATCGAGATCAGGGCCCCGAAAGTGAAGGAGGGCGCACTGCGCATGTGCGCGGCCACCCTCCACTCATTTGTATGGGGCCGCCGAAAATAGCTGAGCACCGGCTCAGCTATTTCTGTTGGCTCCATAGAAACGAATGGGAGCGCACAGCGCATTTTCGGCAGCCCCATACAAATGAATGGAGGGCGGCCGCGCATGCGCGGTGCGCCCTCCTTCACTATCGGGGCCCCGTTCTCAATATAGGTGCGGGTCCCAGCGGTGATCCTAGCGATATACCCCCATTGTCCAAGATGGGAATAACCCTTTAATTCTCTTAGGATACGGGGGTGTATGTCATCCAGTCCTGGTGATTTGTCTATTTTAATCTTTTTAAGATGTCACTGTACTTCTTCCTGGGTCAGACAGGGCACTTTTAATGGGGGATTTACTTTTATACTCTGCATTTCATCCGACAGTTTTTTTTCCTCAGTGAATACAGTGGAGAAAAAGATATGTAGTAGCTTTGCTTTCTCCTCATCGCTCTCTGCAACTTCCCCCTCATTACTCTGTAAGGGGCCGACACCTTCAGGTTTATACTTTTTACCATTTATATAATTGAAGAACATTTTAGGGTTAGTTTTACTCTCTTTGGCGACTAATCTCTCGGTCTCTAGTTTGGCTGCTTTTATTTATTTGTCTTTTACATATTCTATTTTTTTCCTTATAGTTTTTCAATGCTTCCTCGCTCCCCTCCTGTTTTAGTGATTTAAATGCTTTCTTTTTGTCATTTATTGCTTCCTTTACAGCTCTATTTATCCACATTGGTTTACCCTTTTATTCCCATAAGGTATGTACCTCTCACAATTAGATATTAGGATGCTTTTAAAAATCTCCCATTTTGTGGCTGTATTTTTATTTTTGAGGACTTTGTCCCAGTTAGTTAGGCCTATGGCCTCTCTTAGTTGGCTAAATTTTGCTTTTTTGAAGTTTGGTATTTTTGTTCCTCCCTGAAGAAACGCTCTTTTGAATGACAATTGGAAGGTTATTATTTTATGGTCACTATTTCCCAGGTGTCCCCCAACCTGCACATCCGTTGTTCTGTCAGGTCTATTGGTTAATACTAAGTCCAGTATGGCCGTCCCTGTAGTCGGGTCCTGAACCATTTGGGAAAGGAAATTGTCTTTGGTTATTGCCAAGAACCTATTTCCTTTATGAGATGTACAGGTTTCAGTTTCCCAGTCTATATCTGGGTAGTTGAAGTCCCCCATAATAACGACCTCATTATGATTTGCCGCCTCGTCTATTTCGTTTAGAACTAGATTTTCTGTGGACTCTGGTATACTAGGGGGTTTATAATAAACTCCTATTAGTATTTTATTATTGTTTTTGGCTCCATTTATTTCTACCCAAAGTGACTCCACATCTTCATGTCCCTCACTTATATCCTCCCGGAGTGTGGGCTTTTAACAATACAGTCCTTTCTATTAAAAAAAAAATAAAAAATGAAGTCTGACTGGCAATGAGCTGATCAAGGCTATACTGTAAGAGGGACCACATGGTGCACCAGGCTGTAGATGACCAAGCTGCGCCCACCCACGGCAGCCAATGGGAGCACGATTATGTGATAAAATTATACAACAATTGGCTAACATGGGTGGGTGGATCTTGGCCAAGCAACTTCAGCCACACTACCTGGTCCTATGGGGAAATGTCATAACATAGGCTGGCCGGCCATGTTAATGGGAGGTGATTGCCAGTGGGGTAACCCCCTATTATTAGTTCTACATGGCCAAAACAGGGCTTATGGCTGGGGTCGGCCACCTCCAGCTGTCATGAAACTACAACTCCCAGCATGCACACTTTCTCATCTGTTCTTAGAACGCTGATAGGAATAAATAGAGCACGCCGGGAGTTGTAGTTTCACAGAACCATGGTATACGGAAATGGTCTTCCCTCTACCTCAGCATCACAATGCAATTTCAAGGACTTCAGCTCTGCTATATCAGTGTGTATATTTTAAACAGACATGCATAGATTTACCTGAAGTCCTATGTAAAACCACAAGTGACACATTTATGCGTATACAAAAAAACAGATGTAAAATTTACTGAAATGTACATGTAATACCGGCAGCTCCAGTCTGGAACAGCCCCCACATCCCAGCTCTGATGCCATGAGAGCCCCCCCCTTCACTGACTGCACCTCACACATGCAATAAAATATGTTAATATTTCATTGCAGCTAGGAGGATGCCAGGGTATAAATTCAGCATCTGTTGTCTGCAGGGTGACGGGTCCCCGCAGAGAGGCGCTCACTTTGTAATTGAGTTCTATACTGAATTAATCAGCAGTTTATCTTTCCTAGTAAAAGAATGTAAATCCAGGTTAGTGTCGCAGACATTATCTATTCATTTATGCCACATAACCTGCCAGAATAAAACATATAGGGCCCTAAACCACAACCTGGTGGGCGAAAAAAAAGCGAGTCTGCTTTGTTCAGCAGCAAAAGCTACAAGCTCTCTCCATTAGTACTCACTGCACAGGCCGATGTCAGGAAGAGGCAACAGTCCCACTAAAATATAATCCCCTGGAAATAGAGGAAAGCTGGACCACAGCAAATATGGCTGCCTTTACTGCTGCCACCTCCCATTTAGGCCAGACGCACTTGAGCGAGTTCAATGCGAGAAACTCGCAGCGGGTCAGTGTGAGATCCCATTCTGACAGGATCGCTTAGCATTATACTGATTTATAATGCGGTGTGATCCTGAGAGTCCTGGAATCTGCTGTATTACACTGACAGCATTATGTCAGTGTAATTCAGTAGATTCCAGGACTCTTAAGGTCACACAGCATTATAAATCTGTCACCACATACCTCTCCATATAATCAGGTAGCGTAGGAGATGTGCGCAAGTCTTAAAATGTGGCTGAAATGTAGAAAAATTAGCCACTTGGTGCAACAAGGGCACTGCCGTTGCACCCAGAGGCTCCGCTCCCACTGCTTTGAATAACAAGGTCAGGCAGTGTAAACATAATCATGCCTGGCCCTGAAGTCTCGTGCCTGAACGTTCAGTTCACTCCATGACACAGGCGCAGTAGAATGCAGAGGCTCACCAGCAGACGGTTTCTGTACTGCCCCGCCTCTAGCCTTGATATGAGATACGGTTGGGCATGGAAGCATACAGGTTTCATATAGTATCCTGCGGCACATTTGCTCACAGATGTTATAGCTGGGTATGTAGATGATGCACACTTAGAGGTTACTGAAGCTGGTGTCCCTGCTGGTCCCATAAATGCTCGATTGTGGGAAATGTGAAATAAATCCAGCAACTAGGCAGACAAGGAAATGTAATCTGGAGGAGACATTCCAGGGAAACCCTTCCTGTGTGGGCAACCATTATCCTGCTGAAAATGCCAGTTGGAAGCCCTGCCATGAGAGGAACACATGTGGCTGCAGGACGTCCTGCACACATCACTGAGCTGTTAGTGTCCCCCATATCACTACTAGGGGTTACCAGCTGTCCTATGTGATGACTCTCCAGACCATCACACCAGCAGTTGGCGAGGTGTGCTGCTCCACAGGAAAAGCAAGATTGAAGCACTCACCCCAAGGCCTCCATACTTAAACCCCACTATTGTCGGATCACAAACAGAACCCGGATTTGACGCTAAAGGTGGATACAGGTCCAGTCCATAGCAGTCCAGGTTTCTCATTAATGGTGTAATGAATGCGCTGCCTGCATCTGGATGGTGATGAAACTGTGGCAGCTGTTTGTGCTCGTCGGCGGATCAAAAGTTTCTCTTTCTGGTTGCTCCCAGAACTGCCTAAATAGATCCTTCTTCCCTCAGTCCAATGATACGTTCCCACTTAAAGTCTGCCAACTGGGCAAGATGTCTTTCATCGTAGAGTCTTGTCTATGAGTCAATGATCTCTAAGCAAGAGGTAAACTATCCAAAAGTAACCTCAGAGAGTCTTTTTATAGGGCATCAGGGAAAGCACATTTACGTCCTCTTGTGGCAAGACCCAGTGTCTAATCATACCACACAGCAGACTGGCTCGTAATGCGTTAAGGCTCTTGCACACGACTGTGTGTGCCCCGTGCCTGTATTGCGGGTCCACAATATATGGGCGTACCAAATCCGCAAGACACGGCATGGATTGGAAGCCCTACGAAGCGCTTCTGTGGGATTTCAGTTCGCGCCTCCACACCACAAAAAAAATAAAAAATAAAATGAACAAACGGGTCTACATCCACAAACTGCGTTTACTCTGTCAGTAGTGGTCCGCAGCATGGGCATGGGGCACACGCTCGTGTGCATGAGCCCTTATTCACACAGTAATTTCCATCAGTGTCTCTAAATAAAGAACAGGTGCAGATCTTTGTCTTATACCTTATCTCTGTTCAGGCTCCAATCCTAGTTTTGGCTCACAATCACTGACCCAAACGCTGACGTATAAATAAGGCATACCCCTGTGCTAGAATTATATCAAGCTCACAGTTTAGCCGGGGGGTGGGGGGAGTCTCTTCTGCTGCAGCTAAGGGGGCGTGTCTCAGCTCTCCCTATCACAACTCAGGAGGCAGCTGAAGGATGACACTGAGCATGTGTGGCCACCTCAGTGAGCAGGACAAAGAAATAAGAATAAAAATAAACAGCAGGTGGCGCTCTGCAGATACATTTTATTGAATAACTCACTGACTATGCTAAATTTCTAATTACATGCAATTACAAAAGTATTCAGGTCCAGGAGCTGAATTGAAAACTGTAGAATATTTTTCATGGGACAAACCCTTTAAGTCGAATCAGATCACACCAACTGCATGCCAAATTTTGCAACAATCCACCATTTCTATTATCCAGTAGACCAGTACATAGTATAGGGCTCTGAAGAGAATTAGTGGGGGCCTCGGCCACTGTCCCCTAACATTCTCTTCTAGCGGGTCTTCACAAGAAATTACTTTTGGGCACAGTTCCCGACTACACATGTAGTGTTATGCAATGCTACCAAATAAGTGCCTAAATGTTGAGAATTTATGCACAGAATCCTTCCATTAAGAGTATTACATTAAATGTTTGATCGCAGCAGGTTTAAACCGCTGGGACCCCAACCAATCGCTAGAACAGGGAATCCCCATTCTCACCTACCAAAGGCCACCACAAAACAGTAAGAGTCAAACAAAATTCTACAGATCCCAGAATTAGAAACCATCATAATAATGGCCATGAGGCATTGAGTTCCTCCATTGACAATCCCAGCGTCAATAAGATGATGTAAAGGCTGCGCACAGGCTGGCCGGGGAGTCTTTGCTCGGGTTCGATCTATAGCTGCCCACATGACAAATGGCTGCAGCTCTGCAATGGATATCAGGTGCATGGCATCAGAGTCTTTAAACGACTACAAGGCCTTAAGAAGTGAAGCAGCTCTGGTCTTTGGAAATCCATAAGTGTTTCTCTAGAGGCCGACGCTCGCTTCTCGGAGAAATATGACTCCATAAATCAGTCTGGAAAAGTGGCACTTGTGCACTTCGCTATCTATCATGGTAGTGAAAGCTTCCGGGCAGGGCCAATCTAGAAGAAGGCTTGTCACATTTGGCATTGACAAAGTATGTGCTACTTACATAAGAGATGTGCTAAAGCTAAGGGGAAAAAAAAACATCCTGCTGGCGTTAGCATGCTTGAGGCAGTGGAGGAGCTTTAGCAGCTCATCTTCAAAAGGCAGAGCGCCAACGCTCCGGCAACCTGCAGAAATTGGCTAAGCCTGTAGCCCTCAGCTCCTTTACGTTGAAACATCTTCAAAGTCTTGTGATGTAACTGTGGGGCACGGCAGCTGCCACCCCAGATTTTATTCTCTAGTCTTGGCAGTTCTCTATTACAAGGAGAGAACGGAGGAGACAGCAACGAGGAAAAGGCAGACACGGAAAAGTATAGGGGGCAAAACGGAAGACCTTCAGCAAATTGGAGAATGGATTAAGCAGATGGAACGGGTGACAAGAGGCGGCAGGAAATGGGCAAGAAGAGAGCAGACAGCAAACTGGATTAAGGCCTCTTCTTACATCCAGAATAAACCTTGACCCATTCTTTTCAATGGGCCTGTGCACGAGCGTCGCTTAATCACTGACCATCTCTCCATTCAAGAAAAATCGCAGCATGTTCTATATTGTGCGTTTTTCACACAGCTCTGGCTTCATAGAAGTGAAAAAAATATCAAAAACTAATCGTATCCGTGCAGAAAAGAACCCTACTCAAAACTGATTGAACCTGCGTTCAAAACCCGTCAGTCTGAAAGATCCTTACACAATCTGCATCGCCCGTGTGAAATAAACTTAAAGGGGTTTTCCAGCGTAAGACACACACAAAAAAAAAAGATGTTTCTTTTCAACAGCTCCACTCTTGTCAGTAGGCGGTGTCTAGTATTGCAGCTCAGCCCTATTTATCTGCTGCAATACCAGACATGTCTGGTGCTCTTTCTGGGGAAGGGGAGCACAGTACAATCATGAACAATCCATTTTATAGGGAAAACAGGAATAGTCCACGTTAGGTAGGCTAAGAAATGTTAGTCACAAATGGAAGCACTGGGGGAGGCAATGATGATGATGAGGAACTTCTACCAAAGCCACGGTCTCCAGAACCTTGCTTTAGCAGAACCTGGGCAACACCTGTCTTTACAGGTACCATCACTTATGTCCGGTAGTCCAGCTCAATTACCCTCCGAAGTGGTGCAGAAACTGCTGGAAGGGAAATGAAGCTAGAACAGATCTCCTAGTTTTCTAATGAATTGTTCACATACATCCATTGTCATCACTAGTCTTAAAGAATAACTCCCGCAAAAATTTTTATTCTCTGACCTGTTAGAAAGGTGCATGATATAATCTGTAGTGAATGCCATTTTCTTATCAGTGACTGTTTCTGTGAGTAAAATCCTCTCTTCTTATTGTAGCTGGGTCATGTGACCAACTCCCTGACCTCCAACTGACCCAGGACAGAAAGCCAGTAACTGCTCTATTCATTCCTATGGGAGCCTCACTTTCAGTCTCATAGGAATACATAGAATTAGACTTCCTGTCCACACATAAGTCTCTGTGTGAGTTGGTGGGTCTAATTGCTGGTCACATGACACAGATAAGAAACTTCAGGATGATATAAGTCAAAAATTCAGACACTGGTAAGAAAATGATATTCGCTACAGATTATATTGTGTACATTTCTAGCAGGACATGGAATAAAATTTTTGTCGGGAGTTCTTCTTTAATCTCTCCCTGCTTGCATCTGATGCTCCAAGCAGAGATCTACACCAGCAATGCAGTTATAATCTATGCCAGCTTCCTTTGGCAGATTATAACAATGATGGGCCGCTTATGCCAGCCCCACACCACTCGCTACTTTGGAGCAGTGCCTGAAACCCCCAAGGAGGCGCAAAATTTTGTTACTTTGAGGGCATGATACGTGTGCTCCTAAGAGTCTGACAAGGTTAAAGGGGTTAACCAAACTCTCAAGCAGCCCCCCCCCCCCATGTGCCAGGCCCCTCATAGGGAATATGCTTCTCCCTGTACACAGATGAAAACATCCGGTGTTGGGGGGAGCAGCCAATGGCAGACGGAAATGGGGACGAGCCTCCCTAGTGTCACCTGCGATGCTAGGGAGACTCATCCCTGTCCCCGCCTGCCATTGGCTGCTCCCACCACCAGAAGCAGCAGCGGCAGTGTGGGCACCAGTATATTACCTGTGAGGGGCCCGACACATTGGGGGGGGGGGTGTTTAAGAACTTGGATAACCCCTTTAAGATTCTGTTCACAGCATATCTGGCCTTAAATGGTGGCGTATCGCTAGGTACAGGTCTCACACCCACGTCTAGAATGGGGTCCCTAAAGTGGAGGAGAGCACACCACACACCAAGTGAGTGCACTCAGCTATTGCCAGAGGTCTCATAGAAATAAATAGAGAGTGCAAGAGTGGCCACCACTCCATTCAACTCTACGGGACTGTCAGAAATAGCAGAGCCAGACTGGGCAGTCCCACAGAAATGAATAAGGGTGGCCACCCATCTCCTTCGTTCACTCCAAGGGTTCCGTTGTGGAGATGGGTGCGGTGATGTGGTGGCACATCCTAGAGATACTCTACCAATGTCTGAGGTAAGACAACCCCTTTAACAGTTCAAATATATCCATTTTTTTTGTATAATTCTCAACTTACACTGTGTATCTGAATGATGTACATCTGACAGCTACATTTCTTTAGAAAAGAGAAGGTCCAGCGTGATGTGACCTGAACCTTAAGCCACCTTCACATCTGTGGCACGGTGATCTGGCCACCAGTTCTGGCAGATAATGACGGGAATCGGCCAGACACAAAACTCGTCATGCAGTGGCTCGTGTCAACCAATTGTCTGCATTTTTGCCGGATCTCCACTGGATACCATTTTAGTTAATGATGCCGGTGGGCATTCTGGTTGCATCCGGCAGTGGCAGATCCAGAGAACGCTGGCAGATTTTTCTCTGCGGAACAGTCTTCTGGAATTGCTGCCGCAGATATGAAAGTAGCCTTACAGATGACTAATAGTCCATAAGACAGAACAAACCCAAGTCACCCGCGAAGTGCAGACAAGGCTACTTCAACGATTACCTATTATGTTCTCTCCCTTAAAGCGCTCTGCACAAATAACAATCTGCTCATCACTTCAAACACATGCAAATGTGAAGAAGCGCCATGAAATATAAATAACAACTGGGGGGCAAGACTGGACCTCCCGGCATACGAAAGACAATGGAGAAGAAGAAGAAGAAAAAAAAAAAGAAAAAAAACGCATCTTTGATGTGACTACGCAGCCGATTGCTCAGGTCCACAAAGCCTTCCAGACAGTGGACGACATTCCAGTGACAGCAGGATAATAATAGCTGCATCTACCGCACATGGCACCGCCATCTCCCCGGGTCTGCCGCACAGGACATATTAGAGAATGGAAAAAGGATTGTCTTTTTTTTTTTTTTTTTTTTTTAATTCTTCACCAGTATTCAAATGCTCCTTTCATTAAGCTTGTTTAATTAGAATCCAGCTGCTAATTTGCAAGTCGATACCAGAGGGTGCAGGACGGCCTTCCTTTGAATACTGTCCCTGTGATCTACTGTGCGCACACACTGCCATCCTTCAGTAGCCTCCGCGAGCTTTTCTGACAATTAGTGCAGGAGAAGCCGTATTGATCTTGACAGGGAAAATATTAATCTTCTTCCCGTTTTAATGAACCATAATCTTCAAGGGGGTTTATTCTCTCGCTCGCTGTGGCAACTCGCGACAATGGGTAATCTTGGCCACATCCCGCATAACAACTAAATGCAAATAGGACTGCCTGCGTCTGAGAAGATACCACTTTGCCCTTCGTAGAGGATATCAAAACCGGTTACAAGTTACCCCCACGTGAAAAGCGCCGGCTGCGGATCCATGGATGTAGCCACCTGACACGGCGCAGGGTTTTGTTGTATGCGCACGTCGTCTCCATCCCGATCAGAACTTCTATGAATCATCTTCGTTACAGTTTTATTAGTCTCCATCAATTCTCCGCCGCTGTCAGTGTGGCTCCGTTAATTAAGCTGCTTCTCATTAATATTCCAGCCAATGCTGACATCTGACAGTAATATTTTGTAACACGCTTTTTTTTTTTCACTTTTCTCACAATTCAGGCAACTGCTTCTAACGTCTAAAATCCGATTAATTCTGACTGTTCTCACATTATCACGCCAGGACGTGACATCTATGCATGACGTTTAGGATTTTAACCTTACATACTACATGTTACATGGGAACCAGGAGAGAACCTTCCCCACATTTCCTCACACTGAAAGGGTTTTTCCAGGAGTGGTGATCTTCGCAGGGTTAAAATAAAATAAAAAAAGTTCATTACTCACCTCACTGTGTGTCGGAGTCTGGTTCGCTGCTGTGAAGTATCTGCGGCCGTTAAAAGGGTATTCCACTAGGTTATCCCCTATCTATTGGACAGTGAATGGAGCTGGCACCACACATCAGCTACTTCATTCACCTACTCCTGGCTATGGTCTTGTGGCTAGGGGGGAAAGGAGGACACAGGACGTCTGGTTCTAGTGATCAGTGGGAGTCCCACCTAACAGTGGTGGGAAAAATCCTTTAGGTCCCATGAAAGTTGTAAGGGTAGTGGCCCCCAAGGTGGATATTGTGTGCAGAATTGCCATGGACTTCACTGTTCTACACTTAAAGAGCTCAAATCTACGATAAATATCTGCAGCAGAAGTTTCCACTCTCATGTATGTGGTTGGTACTATATTGCGTTCTGGATTTTCTTGGTCAAACTGGCCACGGTCAACGAATCTGCCCTGCCAGTCATATTAACATCTGTCCATTAGTTGCTCCTTGCTAGACTTTAAAATGTATGGGTAACCTTAGCGGATGCACTGTAAACACTATTCCCATATTAAAATCATGGTAACTTTTTCTGGTAGTAGAAGACATGATAGGCGACCAGTACCACTAATGTAATACTAGATTATTACTATGGTGCCAGCTTGGTGCCCACTTAAATGTAGAAAATGCTATAACATCTACACTTGTAAAGCTACTAATTGATCTGTTTACATTGTTGTAACAGTGAAGGGCTTTAAACGGTTAATTTCTCAGCACCCGCTGTCCGATAGGTGCACTTTATACAGAACGCTCTGGATGTCATTTGCTTTTCGTGGCTCTCAGACCACGAGGCCTTACATGCAGAGACACTGACAGATGTGTACAGATGCTGCTGCTCTGATATGGCAGATTCATTCATCAGTAATAGTAACCCGTCCACACAAGTTGTAACAGGAGAGCTGTACACAGCACCCGGCCCATTAAGAAAGCGCGGGTGGTCCCTTACCCCATCCATGATGGATACTGCTGGCATCATTACTAGGCATGAGGTCAAAAGATGACAACAGATGGGTTACATTGGCCTAAGTGCTCGACAGCATGAAAATAATCATTACTGGATCTGACGACTTAAGATGTGAGCTACAAATATTCCTGGAGTCTACCAGGCTGCAGTCAGGATCCCTCGGCTATTTCCTTAAAGTGGACCGTTTTATTAATGAATTGTATTCCCCATTAAATAACAATTCTGTAGTATCTTATCTAAACTGTGTAAAGTAATTAACACAGAGGAGGACAGTACACTGCTACAGATGGATCTGGATAGACTGGAGGCTTGGTCAGAGAAGTGGCAGATGAGGTTTAACACTGACAAATGTAAGGTTATGCACATAGAAAGGAATAATGCAAGTCACCAGTACATACTAAATGGTAAAACACTGGGTAACTGACATGGAAAAGGACCTAGGAATTTTAGTGAACAGCAAACTAAGCTGCAGAAACCAGTGTCAGACAGCTGCTGCCAAGGCCAATAAGATAATGGGTTGCACCAAAAGAGGCATAGATGCCCGTGATGAGAACATAGTCCTGCCACTCTACAAATCACATGGAGTACTGTGTACATTTCTGGGCTCCTGTGAACAAGGCAGACATAGCAGAGCTGGAGAGGGTTCGGAGGAGGGCAACTAAAGTAATAACTAGAATGGGTGGACTACAGTACCCAGAAAGATTATCAAAATTAGGGTTATTCACTTTAGAAAAAAAGACAACTGAGGGGAGATCTAATAACTATGTATAAATATATAAGGGGTCAGTACAGAGATCTCTCCCATCATCTATTTATCCCGAGGATGACGAGGGGACATCCTCTGCGTCTGGAGGAAAGAAGGTTTGTTCACAAACATAGAAGAGGATTCTTTACGGTAAGAGCAGTGAGACTATGGAACTCTCTGCCTGAGGAGGTGGTGATGGTAAGTTCACTAAAAGAGTTCAAGAGGGGCCTGGATGTATTTCTGGAGTTTAATAATATTACAGGTTATAGTTACTAGAGATGGGTCGTTGATCCAGGGAGTTATTCTAATTGCCTGATTGGAGTCTGAAAGGAATTTTTTGAAATTGTGTTGTTGTTGCACAGTAGTCAGGCCAGTCTAGAAGGTCCAGGAGGAGCGGTCCAGATTACAACGACATTACACAGTTCTTGTGGAGGAGCCAGTCAAGACTACACATTTTGTGCAGAGGAAGGGGGTTCAGACATTGTACATTTATTGTGGAAGGGGGTGGTCCAGACTACACAGAAATTATACAGATCGTGTGGAGAGGGACCTTTGTGCAGCAATCTGCACCAGCAATATGCCTACTGTAGACATATTTCTGTTTAAAAAACGACCCCCATTGTTTTTTACGGGTGGACAATTGGACAAAACACCTGTTAGGTCTACCATAGAATAATCTACCCTTTCATTCCTACATCACTTTCCATCTAGTATAGTGCATCCAAAAAAAAAAAAAAAACTGCTAAATCACCAATCCTCTATCCAAGCTCCACAGGGTTCTGTATATAATTTATAGTGAAAAAAAATTCCAGCTTTCCCATCTCATCACACGGAGGCAAGAAGCCAGAGCCCTCGTGTTGGGGGCTTGTATCCGGAGCTGCTCAGCTGTGTTGTACAAGGTGAAACATCCAGGAGCTTTACAGAGGAAAACAATGGGAGTGATACAGACTTCAGACGTGAACAGGCTACGCGCTGCCCATTACTGCTCAGTCCCCCTGCAACCTTTACACTGGAGGCATTAAGATATTGATCGCTATTGACTGCTTCTAGTATGTGTGACAGCTTGTCTTCATGATGTGACTTAACTGAGCGCTAACAATTGCCCAAAAGACTGCTAATTTATGTGGTCAATAAAAGATAGGGTCTCAGCGAGGCAGATATGCAATATCATTTGAATCCTCCACTGCCGAATCGAAGAGGTTCCGCTATTAATTGTGGGACTTGCAGGAGAGGATTAGTATTATAGCATGCAAAGCCAAAATATAGAAATATCTGCTTCATTTTGCTAACGGGCAAGTTATATTCATCTGACCCACTGCAGAGTGCCAATGCAAAATAGCACCCCTTAAAGGGGATGTCCAGGATGCTTCCCGCCCCCCTGTGCCATGTGCTTTATCTAAAGTTGCAGTTAAGCTCAAGATTATTTTCTTAATAGGGGTTTCCGGGTTAATGATATTGATGACCTATCCTTAGGAACTAGCGCTCTGTACAGAGCCGGACAGAAGCTCCGTTCAAAGCGTAGTGGCTTCCTGCAAGAGCTCCAGCGGCTTCAGGGAATAGCAGATCAGTGGGGGGGTGCCGGTATTTGAACCCACCAATTGGAGATAAACGAGCTATACTGAGGATAGATATTGTAGGGAATATTAATTATTAATATTTTGTGTGATATTAATAATCAATATGCATAAATAGGCGTAACCGGCTATTGCTAGCTCCACCTATTTATTCCCTTACTGCTGTCTGTTCCCTGCACTAGGTATACTACCTTGTACTATTGCGACTACAAAAAGACACTGTAAGCGGTATTAGATAGATAGATAGATAGATAGATAGATAGATATCTCTTAATAATATAAAATGAATTTCTGTCTGTCTGTCTGTTCTCTATGCGCGACCAAACTACTGGACCGATTTTCACCAAATTCGGCACACAGGTACATCAGGTGTCCGGGAAGGTCTTAGACCAGGTCTCAGCTCTCTAGGACATACCGTTCCCGAGATATTCCCAAAATATGATCTCCATTAGCCAATATTACAACTGGGAGCTTTGGTTTTAAACTCCAACTGCCATTCTCTGCAAAGCCACACACAGGGAGGGCAGGTTTCCATAACAACCAGGTAATTATCAGCAGCTGAGGATCTCATCCATTTCTATTTACTGACACTGTTAAAGGTATTCCTGTTACCATAAATATAACTTATGTTTTTTTCTATTACTACAGTTCAGTAGTAATAAAAGATGTTTTCCTCCACTGCTGCCTATTGCGTGGGCTCATAAATAAGCATGGTATTGACCTTTAATTCAGGCCACCCTAAAAGAAGTACTTAAAACCCCCGCCCCAGGTCTCACTAAGCCACACCCCCAACTCTGCCAGGCCACACCCCCTTTCACTCCGCAGCCAACAGAGATTGAAAAAATAAAGGTAAAAATCAACTTCTGTCAGCTGCAGTGATGGGTGGGAGGTTGACTTTCTTTCTGCAACAACACACACAAACATTAAATAAAATAGATTAAATCCACCCATGCGAGGAGTCTTGCTAATCCACGCCCCCGACTCTGTCAGGTCACGCCCCCTCCCACTCCGCAGCCAACGGGAATTGAAAAAATGAAGGTAAAAATAAACTTCTGTTTGCTGCAGGGGTGGGAGGGTGAATTTCTCTCTGCAACGACACACAAAAATTTTAGATAAAATAGACTAATTATAGACTACAACTGTTCGAATCGTCTTGCTAAGTCACGCCCCCAACTCTGTCAGACCACGCCCCCTCTCACTCTGCAGCCATTCTGCAACGACACACAGAAACATTAAATGAAATAGATTAAATCACCTATGCGAAGCGCTTTGTTAAGCCACGCCCCCAACTGTGTCAGGTCACGCCCCTCCTACTCCGCAGCCAACAGGGATTGAAAAAATGAAGGGAAAAATAAACTTCTGTCAGCTGCAGGGGTGGGAGGGTGAATTTCTCTCTGCAATGACACACAAAAATCGTAGATGAAATTGACTAATTTTAGACTACGACCATTCAGTACTAATAAAAGATGTTTTTTTCCACTGCTACCCATTGCGGGTCCCCATAAATTACCATGTCATCGACCTGTAATTCATGCCACTCTGACCCCGCTCCAGATCTCGCAAAACCACGCTCCGACTCTGTCAGGCCACGCCCCCTCCCACTCCGCAGCCAACGGGGATTGAAAAAATGAAGGTAAAAATCAACTTCTGTCAGCTGCAGGGGCGGGAGGGAGGTTGGATTTCTTTCTGCAACAACATACAGAAACATTAAATGAAATAGATTAAATATACCCGTGCAAAGCAATGGTTTCTTCCACTGTTACCCATGGCGTGTCCTCATAAATTACCATGGCATCGACCTGTAATTCTGGCCACCATCAAAAGAAGGACTTAAAACCCTGCCCTAGGTCTTTCAATGTCACTCCCCCGACTCAGTCAGGCCATGACCCCTCCCACTCTGCAGCCAATGGAGATTGAACAATTGAAGGTAAAAATCAACATCTGTCAGCTGCAGGGATGGGAGGGAGGATGACTTTCTCTCTGCAACGAAGAAAAACAGAAACATTAAATGAAATAGATTAAATATACCCGCGCAAAGCAATGTTTTCTTCCACTGCTACCCATTGTGTTTCTTCAAACTACCATGGCATTAACCTATAATTCAGGCCACCCTGAAATGAAGGACTTAACCCCCCCCCGTGTCCCATTAAACCACACCCCCTCCCACTCCGCAGCCAATAGGGATTGAAAAAATGAAGGTAAAAATCACCTCCTGTCAGCTGCATTGACTTTCTCTCTGCAACGACACACAGAAACATTAAATAAATAGATGAAATATACCCAGGCGAAGCCGGGTCTTTCTGCTAGTGTGTATATGTGTATATATATATATATATATATATATATATATATATATATAAAGATTTATTACAAAATACTATGTCTACAGTCTACTTATTTGGACTATATCTATATATTTATATTAACTTCTTATAAATATATATACATATAGCCGCACAGCAATACAATACAAAACCTCAGTACAAAACCCGAACTACACAAACCCACGTAGAAATACCACCTAAAAAACTAGCTAAACATACACACACAATAATATACATATAGTTACAGCACCCTCCCGAGCCTACACTTAACTGTCCCTAGGGAAATAAAGGGTTAAATTAACAAGGCAGCAGAGGATAATGAGGGTTAATGCAGGGGTGATGTAATCTGGGGTAAATATGGTAGGGATTGGCAGGGAAATATGGTAGATGAAAGGGGCAAGGAAAGGGTTAATATATATGTCGTTGGTGGTATAGGGTAGGGATTATGGCAGGGATAGGGTTAATGTAAGGGTTATATTGCAGGGGGTTAATTTGTTGGTGGTATAGGGAAAGGGGTACAAGGGCAAGGATGGGGTTAATGGTAGGTCAGGGGTTCGTTCGTGGTATAGTGGGGTATACTCAGCCAGCCAGGGGTTAAGTTGCTCGTCCTAGGGGATGATTCTCGATCCAATGCTCGTTGTAAGGGGTTAATTCTCGCTTGTCCTCTTCTTGTAGGGGCTGAACGACTCAACTGCCGAGCGCAGCTATTTAAGCCCGGCCACGCTCGCTCCTGTGCTGGCAGCCAAGTGCACGTGGGCCAGCGCGGTGATATGACGTCACTGCGCCTGCCCGCGCACACAGGCATAATTACAGAGCCGAAAGTGCAAGGTATTCAGGGGCAGGGAAACCTTTTGTTTCCCTGTCCCTGTTATGTTAAACACCTCCGGCAGTGCCGGAGATTTTTAACAAAAGGGCAGAGGATCTTATCGATGCTCTGTCCTTTTGATGTCCCCGAAACTGGACTTAATGTCCAGTCATCTGGGCGACATCTGTCTCCTGCAGGAGCGCTGGTATGCGCCTGCAGGGGGATGCAGGGGAGGGCACCTGGTCACAGGGGGACATTTTATATACATATTGATGTATGTATATAATTCTGGGGCATATTATACATACATCTATATGTATTAGGAGAAATTGGGCCACAATATTAGTATTTTGGGACCATAATACATATATATGGGACATATCTAAAGGAAATATATATATTATATATATATATATATATATATATATATATATATATATATATATATATATATATATACACACACACACACCCCTATACACAGCACTATGGGGCCATTAAAGGGGCATATAAGGCCCATAGATACATATGACCACAGACCTTCAATTTGGGGCCGCTATATACCGGGGCATGAATATGAAAATATAAAAATATAAAAATATATAAATATATATATATATATATATATATATATAGGCATTTTTTGGGCCAAGTTTAAAGGCCCATGCCTATATATATTTTCAATACCAGCACTTCCTTCTACAATAGATCATCAATATCATTATTCCAGGAAACCCTTTTAAAAGACCTGCAAGCTCTCCTGACATGTCCGTTTTAGTAACTACTTGCATTCTCCTTGCAACAACAACTTTGGAGCTGTACATTGTGACATTCCTCTGCTATTCCCATTAGAAATTTTGCATAAATTGCCAAATGGACCTTACCATTCGCCTTGTCAAAGAGGTGTGTCCCTGCACAGCCTGACACTGGCGACACAGATTGGACAGTATCAGACACCCGAAATGCTTACACCTAGCTGTCAATGTATCCACAAACTTCTAGCAAGAATAACAGAGGAATGGCTAGTGTTGGGCGATTTACCGGTATACATGATATACCGCAGTAATAAAAAATGGCGGTATATTCTTAATTACCGCTGTATTTTGAGACTTCACACTCACGTCTGCCATGAGGCAGAGCACTGGAGCTTCTGGCTCCTGTCCCCACCATTCAAATTCATAGGCCTGAAGCCTTTGAGGCAGTAGAACGGCGCAGGCAGTCGTGAGGACATCATTGCTGCAATCTTTGCTGGGTCACGTCATTATGCTGCCCATGACCCAAGCACAGGATGTCATCGCGGCCACCTGCACCAGGAAGCGTCAACTAAGGCCCTGTGGCCTAAAGACAGTAGAAACCTGTGCCCTGCAGTCGAGTATTTAAAAAAAAAAAAAAATCTATGTATGGCACTACACTGGGGGAAGAACCTGGTGGCGGGAGACATCTGTCCATCCAGTTCGGCCTGTTATCCTGCAAGTTGATCCAGAGGAAGAAAAAAAAAAAACCTTGAGGTAGAAGCCAATTTTCCCCACTTTAAGGGAAAAAAATTTCTTTCCTGATTCCAATCAGAGTAACTCCCTGGATCAATGACCCTTCTCTAGTAACTATAACCTGTAATAAGCAGTAAGACCTGTTCATTTCTTAATCTGAGTGCCTGTGCCTCAGTACATGGTGTGGGGCCATCCACAAGGAGACATTACTATATTGTACGGGGGCAACGCAGAGACATTTTACTGTATAACACGCATACAGTATAATGTCTCCTTGAGACCCAAAGTGGTTTTTCTAACTCTAAATGGTTATTTATCACGATAAATATCAACATTGCGAAAAATTTCTTAATGTCGTTGGTATTTTTTTTATATCATCCTACAACTGATGCTCGAGAACTGCCGTTTCATGTGCAATAGTGATTTAGGGTCCATTCACACACATGTATGAATATTTCCGCAATTTTACGGAAAGTGTGCGGACCCATTCATTATTAATGGGGTTGGAAAAGATGCGGACAGCACACAGTGTGCATCTGCGCTTCCGTTCTGTGGCCCCGCAAAAAAATAGAGCACGTCCTATTCTTGTCCACATCCACGGGCAAGATTAGGCATTTCTATAGTGCCGGCACAAGGCCGGTGTCAGTGTTTTGCGGATCCGCAATGGCATGCGGACGTGTGAATGGACCCTTACTCAGACATGTCAGCTGCTTAGCCCTCTCTCTTCTGCTCGATAAAGATCTGTCAGAGGCATGAAACCACCTGATGTCGCTGGGAAGAGGGTAAACCGCTAGATAAAATTGCCATCTTGAACCCTAGAACACTTAATAAAATATGAACCCCCTTTTTTTACCTAAGCCATTATCCTACAAAATTTAAAATTTAACCCTTTCGTCTACCCTAGCCCACCAGGGAAGTCAAATATGAACCAACCCACTACTTTTATAATACCAGAGTAATTTTTTTTGCATTTATTTTGTTTTCTAATTGTGTTGTCTATACGTGTGTGCATCCAGTGGGTCTGAAAGGACGGAAAAAGTAAAAAAAATAAATACAGAAAAATCCTTGTCCAAACATTGGCTCCATTACTGTTATATTTTCTAACCGTAGACACAAATTTTGCAACTGTAGCATACTTGTGTTGACTGAGACATATAGACTTCAAAGTCGATGATCTGCTGGTGATTAAGGTAGAAGTATTGATTTTGACTGGAGTCAACGTGACCTACTGGCACCAGAGACAGGACAACGGTTCACAAAAATAGACAGATGTAGTGAAATCAAATACAAGGTCACTCACCTCCATGTCTGGTCTATAGCGGTCCTCAAAAACGGCCATCGCTGCCAAAGAACCCGAGCCTGCAATATAATGCAGAACATTGTGAAACATTTCCATGCATTTACCAGCCGACTGACAAGATCCAATACCACAAATACAGCGTGGGCAGAGCGAAGAAAAACACGTTCAATCATATTAAAGCCGCATTCAGATGGTTGTCGGAAACCATTGAGACAAAAACAGAAATCTTTCCAAAGTTTTAGTTGTTTTTTTTTTAAATTTGATGGGATACAATCTAAGCAGTAATGTGGATGCAACGTAGCGGTTCTTTAACACAGAACTCCTATCCGATTGGAGGCAATGCTGCATATCACCGCTAATTTCCTCCACATACATTAGCGGCCTTTAGGTTTTTGTACAGGTTGTTGTCGGGATCCATGCAACAGCCTAATATGCCTGCCTGCACCTCAGAGCAACAGAAGTAACTTTGTACGGAACGTTCGCACTTAAAGGGGTTCTCCAAGTTATATTTATTGATGACCTATCCTCAGGATAGGTCATCAATATCAGATCGGTGGGGGTCCGACACCTGGCACCCCCGCCGATCAGCTGTTTGAAGAGGAGGCGCGCGCCGTACCAGCGCTGCCTCCTCTTCACTGTTTACATGCTGGCCATAACGGAGGTAGTGGTGAGTAGGTGTAATTACACCTAACTACCCCATTCATTTCTATGGGAAGAATCGCTTCCATACAAGTCTATGGAAGCGATCCTTCCCATTGAAATGAATGGGGCGGTGAGGTGTAATTACACCTACTCACCACTACCCCGTTATGGCCAGCATGTAAACAGTGAAGAGGAGGCAGTGCTGGTACGGCGAGCGCCTCCTCTTCAAACAGCTGAACGGCAGGGGTGCCAGGTGTCGGACCCCCACCGATCTGATATTGATGACCTATCCTAATAGGTCATCAATATTTATAACTCGGAAAACCCCTTTAAGGTATATACTTACAGCAATACAAAAATGGGTTCTCTCACTTTTAGATTGTTCTTAAAGGATGGTCTAGTTTGTATATAGGCCCCTTAACACAGATAAGAGCCGAGTGAGATGGGTCCTAGCGGGGCTAGTTTCCTTCTGCTTTCCACTGACTTTAGTGGGATGCCCACTTACGTCAACAGAAACGTAGAGACTAGGAAAAAAACGATTACCTCAAAATGCCAAAAATAACAGACCATGTAGTGCTTACAGCGGTATTCCAGGATTTAAATACTGATGGCCTATCCTCAGGCGATCAATATCAGATTGGTGATGGTCCTCACCCCTCCCGATCAGCTATTTCAGAGTACCTCCAGCTCCGCAGTGCTGCTCTCATTGTAGTGAAGGGGAGCAGTAACCAGCTCCGTCCACTCCATAATGGGCACAGCATGGCAGTTTTGGCACCAGACTACGGTGAAATAGCTGACTGGTGGGGGTGTAGGATGTTGGACTCCTGCCGATCAGATATTTATGGCTTATCCTTAGAATAGGCTATCAATGTTAAAATCTTAGACTACTCCTTTAAACAGGAATGAGTGTTTTTTGTTCTCTACCATTGGCTTGTGTGAAAGGGCCGTGAGGATGAAGTTAGCCGTGCGATCAGATGATCAGCACAGGTCCAGGAGGAGCTCTCCCGCCGGTCTAATAAAAGGTAAGTTCCTAGCAGAGACCCTGCCACCATCCACTGTCCCGTAAGAATTTAACAGTAAGGAATAGTCGATAGAAAAAAAAAATAAAAAAATTTACTATGTGACCAAATCCCAGGAGCCAGATAGTCAAAATGCCTTGAAATGAATTACGAGGGCTGGACAAAAGTTCTTTGGAAAAAAAAAAAAAATACAACTTTGGCGCATCATATTACAGATTGGCTCTATTCATTTTAGTGATACTGAGTGATAAAACCAGCCATTGTCCATGGCTCCAATACTGGGAGGAAACGAGGCAGAAACACAATGACTGCAATATGGGAAAGGGTGGACTGGGAAAGTGGCCAAGGAAAAAACTAAAAGTGGCCCTATGTTGTAGGCATGTCCAAATCGACAGAAGGAGGAGCAACACAAGTAGGCATGGACAGCAATACCTTAGTGCAGCCCAAAATACCAGCCCAGCAGAACCAGACACCACAGTGCAGCCCAAAATACCACCCCAGCAGAACCAGACACCACAGTGCAGCACAAAATACCAGCCCAGCAGAACCAGACACCACAGTGCAGCACAATATACCGCCCCAGCAGAACCAGACACCACAGTGCAGCACAATATACCAGCCCAGCAGAACCAGACACCACAGTGCAGCACAAAATACCACCCCAGCAGAACCAAACACCACAGTGCAGCACAAAATACCGTCCCAGCAGAACCAGACACCACAGTGCAGCACAAAATACCACCCCAGCAGAACCAGACACCACAGTGCAGCACAATATACCACCCCAGCAGAACCAGACACCACAGTGCAGCACAATATACCACCCCAGCAGAACCAGACACCACAGTGCAGCACAAAATACTGCCCCAGCAGAGCCAGACACCACAGTGCAGCACAAAATACTACCTCAGCAGAACCAGACACCAAAGTGCAGCACAAAATACCACCCCAGCAGAACCAGACACCAAAGTGCAGCACAAAATACCACCCCAGCAGAACCACACACCACAGTGCAGCACAAAATACCGCCCCAGGAAAACCAGGCCATCAGATGTCATGTGCAAGGCTGGTAGCGGTGGGCATCCACCCACCAGGAAATTTCCCTGTAGGGTCTATGGCGAGTCATCCCCTGGATATGGGACTATATAGGACATAGTCATCTTTACAGATGTGAAATATGGTTGAATTGTGCATGGATAGAGGTTGAGGGGCCCAGCATACGAAAACAGAAAACCTCTGACCACCAATACCTGTGTAACTCTCCAGTATAGAGAGCAGCATGGAGTACGATACATGTTAAATTGGAAAATGGATGTTTAAGAACCTCAATTTGCCATAAAGATACCCAAACAGCCACAGGATAGCAGAAGCGTATGTACAAGTTATCAATATAACCAAGCGCTTCACATACTGTACACCTCTCAGAATGAAATTCGTCATGAAGAACAGTATTTCCAGCGCATAATCCGATGGCAAAAAAATAAAACATAAAAAATGGAATGTAATAAAACCACTTCAGCAGATGCCATGGCAATGTAGTGGAATGCGGCGGCGGCACTGGCGAGGAAATAAAAGTTGGGTCTAATTTTTTATTCCAATTAAAAGATTCCTCTGGCATTTATTACTTTTTAACTTGTTTTGCATAGCTCCATCTATTTAGCTGGGTCACAGAGAGAGCTATATTTTCCATTTAGGATGATTTGTGTGCATCGCTTGACCACCTCAATGGTTTAACGCGAGGATAGAGGAGACGATTAAACTGTTTCAAATGAGGAGTCCTGCTGATTCCATCAAATCTGCAGAATGTATAATGGGAGGAGAGACGCTGCCGGTGACAGCGCTCCCAGGATATACACACTAGCCGGGTCTGAACCATTTAAGGAGGCCCAATTAGAGATCAAATTTAAAGGGTAGGGACTGCAGATTTACAGACACAAATCAATGAGCGTGGTAATCCCAATGAATATGACAGATACTGCTGTTACACGAGATCGCTGCGGTTTAGGATCATTACCCTTACAGAAGCTCATGTATCACCACTAAAGCCGGGGCAGGTTTTAACCGTGTACCCGGCAATGGCTTGTCCTACATGCGGTGGGCAATGAGAGTCTATTATAGGTGGTGTTATTTATTCTGTGCATGACCGAAGGAGCCTTTGGGGAATTTTAAGTGCATGTCCGGGAAATTTATATCCACAAACAGGCCGCGGTTAACCTCTTCACTGCCAGAGGGCTCACACATCACTGTGGTTAAACATCATGCCTAAGCGTACAGTTATTCAATATACAGTGTAAAGGTTAGTTAAAAATTTATAGACACTAATTGATAACATAATTGCATACTAATGCTCCCCCTGACTAAAGGAGTTAAGATGCTTTTACATTATCGGAGAAGATATTATAAGAAGAGCGTCTACATAATGCTTATAATTTGTTCTTCTCATTCATATGGCACCGTATGCCACATACCTAGGATTACTGTAACATCCAGCACTTCCATCTAAAGCAGGGATGCCCAACATGCGGCCCTCCAGCTGTTGCAAAACTCCCAGCGTTCCCTAATAGCGGAAGGCTGTCCAAGCATGCTGGGAGTTGAGATCCTTGATCTAAAGCAGTGGTTCTCAAGTCCAGTCCTCGGGACCCACCTGCCAGTCAGGTTTTCAAGATTTCCTTAGTTTAGACCAGCTGATATAATTAGCGTCCATCCATCAGGACTTACCACAGGTATTCATTCTGTGGGATATTCCTAAATCCTGACTGGCAGGTGGGTCCCGAGGACTGGAGTTGAGAACCACTGATCTAAAGGATCCTCATCTCTGCTTTCTGCTTAATCCATAAGGTGCTCTGAATAAGGAGATATATCATCCCCCAAATCCTAACCTAGGCCTCTCACCCAGTCATGCCAGTACTCTCCGCTCTGATGAGGGGCAATCCCACCCAAAACAGCAGTCTGCAGATGAGGTCCTGGCTTATTTATTATCCAAGTCATGTCTCAAAGCCTCGTTAAATGGTCAAACACTGACTTACAGGATAGCGGTCTTACATCTGGTGGCACTGGAGGCAGATCTTGTTAAGAACTCATTTGCATCCCTTTTTCCCAGATATCCAGAGGAGCATTGCCTGGCCTATAAGACTCCTCATGCTGATTAAGGTGCTCTTCATAGGAAGATCTAGTACCCCACCTCATACTCTTGTTCCTCGGACACCTCTGCCAATCCTTCACTGGTAACCAACCTCCCAGTGAACATATTTAAAGGGAATTTGTCTCCAGGAAATTCACTGATAAACCAGACACAATGCCTTGTAGGGCTAGATCAGCTGAATGTAATGACACCTTTCACTTAGTGATATGTTGCTTCATTCTGGAAAAGAGTTTTAATCAATATACAAATGAGTAGTTCAGTGCACTGAGGGAGGGTCCTCTGTGCACTCTTGCAGCTCTGCCAGCGATCCCTTCCCCTACAGGTTCCTGCTTTGTCATCTTACCTGGAATTCTCAATCAGAAAGGAAAAGGAGCAGCTTGCAGAGGAAGCAGGAGAAAGGGTGCAGAGTGGCTTGGGCCCACCCTTGGTGCTCTTAACTGCTCATTTGCATATTGATTACATATGAAAGGTATCATTATATTCAACTGATCTTGCCCTACAAGGCATTGTGCCTGGTTTATCAGTGATTTTCCTGCTGACAGACTCCCTACACTATACCGATAATTATATCCTGTCACCTAAATACATCTCTGTCCTAATCTCTCAGTACTTCCTTACATAACCTCTACTCCTAACAGCACTGCCTCCGAAATATCGTCACTGCAACCCTTCTTCTTTGGAATTCACTACGTCAACATCAGACTCTCTCTCACCATCCAAACTTTGAAAAGCAACCTGAAATCCCCCACAGATGTTCTTATAACCTACAACACCTCGTCCTGACTACACAACTGAATACCCACCTCCCATGTTTCATGTACATTTTTCTTTGCCCTGTAAATTGTAAGCTATGGTGGGCAAGACCCTCTCTACTCATTTGCTAGTCTGTTGCTCCGAAACCTAATGTCCTCTATTGCAGTGTTTCTCAGTATTCTTAAAGGGGGTTGTGCCACAAAAAAAATATATTCTAAATTTTTCAAACCAGCACCTGGATCTGAATACTTTTGCATGTAATTAAAAAATTTGTATGGCTACTGAGTTATTCAATAAAATGTATTTGTATAGCGTCACCTGCTGTTTGTTATTTTCCTTATTTATGGACCACCTGAGGTCGCACAAGCTCAGTTTAAATCTTCAACCGTCACCAGAAGTATCTTTTGTTACAAGCTGTGGCAGTTACAGGTAAAGAGCTACATCAGAAAGGACACACCCCTGAGAAATAACACGACCCTTGGGCTGGCAGCCTGAAATAAACCTAGCAGAACAATTGAAGCAATTAACATGGAGATCTCTGGATCCATGTGAGGTACAGGGCTGGTACTAATTTTGTTAGAAAGAAACTCTTTACTATATGATGTCTGATTTCCATTTTTTACATCAATCGTGGTAATATCCCTTTAAACCAAGCGTTCCTAACGGAAATGAATTAGAGGGGCCATATACACGCATGGTATCTTCTGTTCTGGAATTCAAGAAGGGGAGATCCTCATGTTCCTAACAGACAAGAGTCCAGGAAGTGGAACCGGCGCTACCCACCATCATAGCTTATACTTTGATATCAAAGATGTCTCAGGGGGTTGTTTGAGATCATTAAAGGGAACCTGTCATCAACTTTATGCTGCCCATACTAATAGCAGAATAAAGTAAAGGCAGGTGAGTTGATTTCAGTAGTCTGTCATTTATAAGTTAAAAGTAAGTGGTTGCTGAAAACCAACATCACAATCATTGCAGATTGGGCCTGGAAAAGAGTCCCGGCCACCTGAGAGGAGTCATGGTTATTCATGAATTCCTGCTCTCCTGCCCACCTGCTGATGATTGACAATCTTCTACCTAGTTTTCTCCCTTTCTCTCTAGGAGAAAACTGACAATCGTCAGCAGATGGGCGGGGAGAGCAGGAGATTAGGAATAACCATGACTCTTCTCAAGTAGATTTGACTCTTTTCAAGGCCTGTGCTGCAATGATTATGATGCTGGTTCTCAGCAACCACTTACTTTTAGCTCATGAGTGACATACTGCTGAAATCAGCATTTCTGTCACTATTTTATGCTGCTCTCAGTGAGATCAGCATAAAGTTGATGACAGGTTCCCTTTAAAAGCAAAAATCATAGTATACTCATCCCATGGTCTACCCCTTTTTGAAACTTCTCCCATTATCAACAATTACGTATATAAAAGTTGACAGTCACTTTTACCATTCCCATCTGGATTGGCAGGAACGAGGTGGCGGATGTCTCAGATGAGTAATGTGTCGCTGCATTATGAAGTTCTAGAGGTTCCTCCTATATACATAAGACTATATAAACACCTCTCAAGGCATCAGTACAATAAAAAGTTCTCTGTGCCAGGGGAGCGGTTGCTATTTTTTCCCCCTCATCATCAGACCAGCGCAGGATGCCTCCTGATGATGTCCCAAACACAAAGAAAGATGTATTGCCCACTGACGAGAAGTCATCCCTTCACGGTGTGCAGGACCTCTAGGCCACGGTGCGGGGCGGAAGCTCTATCTGTGAACCTCATCATCTGTCAGTGTCAGATCTCCTGACAAGGTGCTTATTCACACACTCTCATTGCTATTCAATTTGCTCTTCCTTCCAGCAAGAAATCCGGGAGCCCCCATCAAGTGGGATCATTTTTCACTTCTGTTGTTGGCTGCAAAGGCCTGGTCTCCCGATGCTCCTGCCTTCTCGGTGGGACCTCTGCTGCCAATGTGTGAAGAGCTGATTTATGAATACGAAGCGGAGCCGGGGCGTACGGGGAGCGGCCGCGGTCACTGGAGACTGACGGAACGCGTCCTCCAGCTACGCACTTCAAGTGGCTTTAATTGTATGCATGCATTTCATTACGGGGCCTGGCCAGGCTGGCTCTCGCCCGACGAGCGCAGCAATCACGCCGTCTTGCATCGTTTGCTGAAATCCAAATTTCGCCTTTGTCAGCACAAACACTTTAATTTGATGCTTTCACTCCTGAGTAAGCAGCCAGGATCTCTGAAACCCCCTTGCGAGACATAAGAAAGCTTTCCATCAGCAAATGGACTCTGGTGTCAGTTATTATTTCATAATAACATACAAAACTGTTTCCTGCAGAACCTGCTCATTCACCATTCATTTTCTGGCGGAGGCCGTAGAGCGGGACATCTTTTCGAAAGATGGCAGGCAAATCCATCAATTATTTACAGAGTATGTAAAAGGACTTAGAAGCGCCGTTTGAGATTGGCACCATGCCACGGTGGTGGGAACGCTCGCTGTGAATGTTAACGCCTTGCGTGGTGGGCAGGGAAAGGGTTAAATGTTACAGCCACCCTGTATAGAGAAAGCTCACCGCCTCCTATCACTCCATACAAACCAATGACCCTTTTGCAAACTTAAAAGAAATGTCTCACCAAAAATTTTACCTGCAGTTAAAACCAGATATTGACACGTCTCCCTTTTTTTCTAATATGATTTTATTTTCCAATTACAGATTTTTTTTATTCTGTTTCCTGGGTGAACAGAGGTGACATGGGTGTATAAAGATAAAAATGACAGTAAAAGGGAGAGGAGATACCAGGTAGCTGATGGCCCCCTCAGTATATGCCTATTGGTACTTTAAGCATATGTACCCTAATTGTATTTGGACAGTCAGAGATTGGATGACTATTTGCTTAGTATTTGGTTTTGCATTGAATGGTACTCTATAACCACTATTGGAAGAGAGATGTGAAGTTACAGGGAGCACTTCTGCATCACAGGATACACATAGTGGGGAGCGTAATGAACACTTGATTACCTCTGGACTGCAAACGGGGGACTGCGGGTGGAGTGAGGTACCAATCTGAACTCACCTATTGCTGTAGTTTGAGGGTGGTCTGCAAGGAGCGCTTATTTAATCCAAAAATAACAGATGTTTAAAAGGCTGCATCTATTTGTTCCATGAAAATATTGGGATATACAAAAATATATAATTACTGTGAACGCTATAGAGCAAGATTAAAAAACAAAACAAAAAACTGTCAAGAAGTGGTTAATATTTAACCCCTTATCAATGCGACAAATTGTGTACCTGGTAAACGGATAAGCCGAGCTTTAAATCGATAAAAAATGATTTTAAAAATCTGAAATATTACTTGAGATACATATTTTCCTTCCACAATCACTCCAGGAACAGGCATGCTGGTCCACTTCTGAGGCAGCAGTGCCCCCTCTGGTCACAGGATGTAATGCACAAGCAACCAGTACAGAATGGGGAGGAAAGATCTAGTTCTAGGACAGGCGTTACCACCGAGTAATACAGAAGCTGTTCTAAGCCGGACAACTAGCGGATAAAGTGATGGCGGCTTTCAGATCCTACTCCATCACAGGGCGCTGCAAACTTTGGACCCTCGCTGACCCGAGGGGTTCTTTCATCAATCTGCACTGAAACAAGCAGTCCTCAGCTCTTCACACGTTACTTCTCTTTTATGAATCTCTTCACATGTAAAAGATTTTAAAAATGTTTTTTTTTTTTTTTTTTTTTTAGTGGTTACCCCACAAATTTAAAACCGTTTTACTCAAGTACCTGGAAGGACTGTCTTCCCTTTCCGTGGGTGTACAGCAGCTCACCAAGCACCTGCATCTCCAAGGAGGCACTGCAGTTAGCTCTTGTTAATCCTTTACTGCCCTGCATAGAAAATAGTCCATCACATATGGCCCCAGAGCGACATATGGTATGTCACGCCCCCACAATTTTTTTCTACGCTGTCTAGAGAGACAGCTATAGGTTTCTACGGATTTAGGGCTCATGCACACAAACGTATTTTCTTTCTGTGCCTGTTCCATTTTTTTGTGGTCCGTAGGCGTAACCATTCACTTCAATGGAGCCGCAAATTAACTGCTGTCAGCAGGGGTGGTCCTATCAGTGTCAATCACCTCCTTGACTTCAAAGGATATAAATGAATAAACTTTCTAGAAGTTTTACTGAATCTTTTCCCATAAAACTATATATCTACCTGCTCAGCTCCTCCTGCTCTATAACATGTTGTCTAAAGATCAGACACCATGTTCATGTTCAATTCCCTTTAACCTCATCCTGCAAAATCATTATGATTGTAGTGGAACCAAATATGTGATTTTTACAATGACCTGTTTAAAAAAAAAAAAAAATTACATCATGGGGGGGAAAAAGTATGAAAAATAAATGCTTTTTATTTTTAGGGTGGAGACATTTTTATTAGATTTTTTTATTATTATTTAATAAACCTAATTTTACTTTTTTGGTAATATATTAGGCCATAGTTCTTGGCAAACTTTGGAGCCTCTGTTAGACCCCTGTCTGCTGTGGAAACCCACTGGTGCCTGGTGTCATTGTCAGATACCAATAGGCTGACAGAGTCACCCTCCTCCCTCTGTCAAACATGATGTCATAAGGGGTTACTGGCGCCCAAGGCTGTAAGAAACAGCATGGGCGTCGGGATCAGAAAGTGCACAGCGCTGCAGTCATCTTCAGAAAGGAACTGAATCCTCCACAGCAGCCAAACTTTCTTCAGAATTTCTAACTGATGAAGAAATGTAAAGTGGGGAAAAACATTAAATTAAAAATGCTAGGGTAAAGGGAAAAAAGCGTCCAGAAGATTAATTAGAATTCCAAACTCATTAATGACAGGACACCATGCTGGCATCAGCATTTTCTACAGTGCCACGTCCGTCCATCATCCCGGCACCTTACACAACAGATCTCCTCTGCCCAAACAGCCCTAATTATCTGTTTAAACACAGCACGGCAGCAGAGACTGCGAGTCCTACCAAAGGCGAAACAACAGCCCTTGAAGAGTTAAAGGGCTGCGACACTAGGTATGAAGCAGCTTAATGCTTACTAGGACGACCATTACATTTCAAGAATACAATACCCCTGTAATATGTACAAATGGCGGTCAAAAAAAAAAAGAAAGTTCCTGCACTACTAATGTGAAGAACTAGACCTAAATGATCGTTTAACCCGATACACAAAGAGAAGCATGTAAGTTCACTGGTGTAATATTATAAATGCTGTACAAAGTGGTATCTCCGAGGGAAAAGGTGGCGAGATGGAGCATTTCCAATAATTCTCCATACACGGCTGGTTTCTTCAAGGAGATTCAGCACCCTGCCAAAGCTGCATTCAAGGCATACTGACGAGGGGCAAGAACTACAAATGTTGTCTACGGATGGATATTTGGCTTGGCTATATTCCCCTATGACCCGAGCCTTGTTTAAAAGTCAGATTTGGACTCATAGGCAACCGCTTCCACAAGGTGGCGCTAGCGAGCTCTTTCCCTAGGAGATACCTATTTGCATATAGTTTTCCCATGGTGCATTGCCGATAAATCTCCATTAAATGCTGGTCTCTTTATAGCCACAGTCACTAAAATGAGGGTCGCGAGCCCCCTTCCCCATTAGTGCATTACCACAGTAAGGAAGAGGTTAAATGAAGTGGTGGTCAACCATTAGTGCCTCTGCTCTACTCAATGTCTATAGGGTGGACAGAAAGGGCTGGGCGCTGCCCACAGACACGTAATTGATCAGCAGGGTACATGCCACAACTCCATTTAAACTGTATGTTAGCAGTGAGGAGGAATGAGTAACTTGGGACCCCTGTTCTAGTGATCGACAGGGCTGAAAGCACTGGGGCTCCCTGCAATCAGATATTTATCACCTATTCTAAATGTCCGTCTTTAAAAGGGAACTTTTTCTACAGACACCTGATACTTATCTGATCGCTGCCCCTGGGTTCCGGCTCCATTGCTGCCCCGTTGGCTCCCCAGATCCTGGGTCTCCCTGTATCAACATCCAGTTTGACGCTGATCATATGAGCGCTGCAGCAGTGACGCGTTACCCATGCGGTATGTCAATGTTGATTGGCTGCAGCGGTCACACGACTCGCATCAAACCAGACGTTGACGTGGGAAGATCTGGGACTGCAGTGTGAATACCACCAAGGGTCTGGCCACAGTGAATGGGGTGGTGATGGCAGAATAGGTCCCCAGAGGTAAACCCACCCTTTCAGCTTTCAGCTTTGGCGTGCAATACAGGCTGTAGTTAAGGTAAGCACAATATAAGTACTGCAATTAGAAAAGTTAGGTAAAATCCATTCACATATGAAGTGGATATCACAGGTAGGCATATGCTTCATATTACCCCACAATCACTCATCATCCTTCGGAAACCTCTTCAAGTGCCATGTATCACAAGAGGCCCAAGAGGAATCAGAGGAGAGGAAAGAAGGCCAAAAGAATCCTAATTCTCTGTGTCCATTCATTTCATTTTCATTGACTCAATCAAAAGTCCAATTTATCTTCAAAATCCAAGCCGGTGATTAATCCATTATCAGATATCTGTTCACACACCCACAGACCTATCAACACCACTGAAGGGTCCCGCCGCCATTACAAAGAGCAAATATCGCTCTGGTAGCTGTGGCCCATCCACTCATTCAAATGGTTGGCATGAACTAGTGAACTACAACACAGGAGAACTACCAGCAAAGGCAAGCACAAAAGAATTGTACGAAACGTGGAAAAACTCATTTTTGGACACAAGATCCTTTTGAGGTTACGGCTGTGCTTGAGGTCACATTTGTCCTTTTGTAATCAGAGAAGAAACATCTATACATTATTACTATCATCAAACAGAACTTTATAATAGGGACAGATGAGAGGAACGGTGGTTATTTTTGATGATTTACACCTACACTATACAAAGTTACAAGCAACAAGCCTAATAAGTTGCGCAACAGCATCACCTAGTGGACAGACTAGGTAATGCAAAGCCTGAAAATCAAAAGTGTAACTACTTGCAATGTGTTAGGGTCGATTCACACGACCGTGCTCAGTTTGGGACACATGAGCCTAGTGTAAGGCGGTATATCGGTATCCACGATAAATAACAATATGGCGATATGACCATTTCTTAAATACCGCAATATTTTAATGGCATCATAGGAGTGGTTGGAAAGCAATGACCGCTTCTAAAACGGGCGCCGATACACTCCATAAAGTAGTGGCCTCTTCTGAGCATGTGTTGTCTGGTGCACATCCCCAATGCGCTAGGCTAACAGTAGAGGCTGGAGCGTATACCGCCCTCCCACTCCTATTTCGTCAGCAGTAGTGTATGGGAAGCATAGTAAAGCGTTGTGTTTAGTCTGTATGCTCCATGGTTTGAGGCTGTACTGAAGGGTTTAGCTGGGACTTGTAGTTTCACTGAAGAGGATAATCTTTGTCAGGCTGAAGAGGGAGTGCACTGTGGGGCAGCACTAGCTGTACAATAGAATAGTGGTGCTACAAGCTGTTATAGCAATGGCATAAATACATGATATACTGATGTGTGACCACTGTCCAACAAGTTACTTCGCAGTATAGAGCACATAGACGTGGATGCAAGAGGTGGGGGATGTACTAGACCCAACAGTTCATGAGTCCCATGGAGAGTACCCTTCTTGGATGGGTACTTAGCGTGATATATATCATCACTAGAGTTGTCACGATACCAAAATTTTGATTCGATTTCGATACCAAGAAAAAGTAATCGCTACTCGATACCATTCGATACCACGCCGAAAAAATAAAACAAAAAATCTGTGTGCCCCATCAGACCTCAGATCATCCCACCGTGCCCCCATCAGACCTCACATCAGCCCACTGTGCCCAGATCAAAATAAAATAAAAAAATCTCTTATCTGTCCTGCGCCGCGGCTCCGCTCCGGGTCCGGCGCTCCTCTTCTTCTCTTCCCGGCACTGCACTGTCACCTGACTGCGTGCAGCGTCAGGTCAGAGTGCGCGCACTACGTCCCGACGCTGTACACGGTGAAGCGCGGGCCCGAAGAAGAAGAGGAGCGCCGGACACCGGAGCGGAGCCGCGGCGCAGGACAGGTAAGAGAATTTTTTATTTTAGTATCGCAAAATAGGAAATTCCGGTACCGAATCGATACTGGTATGAAAGTATCGATTCAGTATCGAATTATCGATACCCGAGGCATACATTTCTTAATATCGTTATCGTGGTATCACCCAACCCTACATAAGCCATGTATTGGCTGCATTCCTGGACTGACTGTGGTTCCCCTGACTCATAGTGATTTATGATACAATTGGTTCCTATCGGATCATGGGTCTATTGTACTGTACGAGTCAGACAGGAACCGGCTGTATCATAAATGACTATGGGTCAGGGGAGCAGCAGGCGGTACCGGGAGATGAGGCTGACATAGGGCTGCGTTTCCCAGACCGAGCACAGTCGTGTGAATCAGGCTTCATCAAAGTATTCTCTTACCCATTGTCACATAAGGAAGCTTGTCAGTGGACCCATGGGGGTATATGCTGTACAGATGTGGTCCGGTACTATCAACCCCTCCTAGTACAAGGGCAGCACCGATGTAGCCTTGGTACCTGTAAGAAGATAGAAAGCACATATTGTAAAATAGTTACTATGACAGACATAAGAAATTCACCATCGCTTTCTACAATAGTAATTAAAGGGGTACTGCTGGAATCTATGAATACCTCTGGACACCAAGCCTAATAGTATGTCAGGACTGATTTGGGGGAGATTTTTCAAACTGGTGTAAAGTAGGGTTGTCACAATACCAAAATTTTGATTCGGTTTCAATAACATAAAAAAGTACTGCGATACTCGATACCACGCGAAAAAATAAAAACACCTAAAAAAGCAGCGTGAATTTCGCATTTTATAAAACGTCCAGCCCATAATAGAACAATCCTATCCTATTTTTTTTTTTTTTTGGGGGGGGGGGGGGGGGGGGGGGCAAGGTGACTAAAAAAATGGCGAATCGTGCATTTATTTATTTTATTTTTCCTGTTACGGCGTTCACCGCATAGGAAATATTTTTTAATATTTTAATACTTTGGACTTTTCAGACGTGGCAATATTTTGGTGTTTGTTTTTTTTAACTTAATTTCCTATTAAACCCCTTAGGGCTAGAACCCTTGTCCTATGCACCCTAATAGAGCTCTATTAGGGTGCATAGGACTTACACTCTCCCTGCTGCTTACCATGGCAGCCAGGGCTTCAGTAGCGTCCTGGTTTCCATGGTAACCAATCAGAGCCCCGCAATTACACTGCTGGGGCTCCAATCGGTTTCCATGGTAACCGATCAGAGGCCCCGAGATTACACTGCTGGGGCTCCGATCGGAATATACCACTGCACGACCAATATTTATTATACTGTGGGATTGGGGAGAGGGCGCACTGCGCCACCAATGATTTAATACTGGGGAGTCGGGGCGGGGGGGGGGGGACCACTGCGCCACCAATGAACTTTACTATCATTTAATACAAGTGCAGGAGCGGGTGCCGGCACAGAATCAAATAGCCGGCACCCATGACAGGGAGCTGCGATACGCTGCAGTTAACCCGTATTTTTCAATTTATAAGACATTATTAAATGTGACTATAACCCCCATCATCCACAGGAATGCACCCATGTACTGCAGTACACAGGTGTATTCTTAAGGATGAGGGGAGTTATAGTTATATTTAATATACACTCACCGGCCACTTTATTAGGTACACCTGTCCAACTGCTCGTTAACACTTAATTTCTAATCAGCCAATCACATGGCGGCAACTCAGTGCATTTAGGCATGTAGACATGGTCAAGACAATCTCCTGCAGTTCAAACCGAGCATCAGTATGGGGAAGAAAGGTGATTTTAGTGCCTTTGAACGTGGCATGGTTGTTGGTGCCAGAAGGGCTGGTCTGAGTATTTCAGAAACTGCTGATCTACTGGGATTTTCACGCACAACCATCTCTAGGGTTTACAGAGAATGGTCCGAAAAAGAAAAAACATCCAGTGAGCGGCAGTTCTGTGGGCGGAAATGCCTTGTTGATGCCAGAGGTCAGAGGAGAATGGGCAGACTGGTTCGAGCTGATAGAAAGGCAACAGTGACTCAAATTGCCACCCGTTACAACCAAGGTAGGCAGAAGAGCATCTCTGAATGCACAGTACGTCGAACTTTGAGGCAGATGGGCTACAGCAGCAGAAGACCACACCGGGGTGCCACTCCTTTCAGCTAAGAACAGGAAACTGAGGCTACAATTTGCACAAGCTCATCGAAATTGGACAGTAGAAGATTGGAAAAACGTTGCCTGGTCTGATGAGTCTCGATTTCTGCTGCGACATTCGGATGGTAGGGTCAGAATTTGGCGTCAACAACATGAAAGCATGGATCCATCCTGCCTTGTATCAACGGTTCAAGCTGGTGGTGGTGGTGTCATGGTGTGGGGAATATTTTCTTGGCACTCTTTGGGCCCCTTGGTACCAATTGAGCATCGTTGCAACGCCACAGCCTACCTGAGTATTGTTGCTGACCATGTCCATCCCTTTATGACCACAATGTACCCAACATCTGATGGCTACTTTCAGCAGGATAATGCGCCATGTCATAAAGCTGGAATCATCTCAGACTGGTTTCTTGAACATGCCAATGAGTTCACTGTACTCAAATGGCCTCCACAGTCACCAGATCTCAATCCAATAGAGCATCTTTGGGATGTGGTGGAACGGGAGATTCGCATCATGGATGTGCAGCCGACAAATCTGCGGCAACTGTGTGATGCCATCATGTCAATATGGAACAAAATCTCTGAGGAATGCTTCCAGCACCTTGTTGAATCTATGCCACGAAGAATTGAGGCAGTTCTGAAGGCAAAAGGGGGTCCAACCCGTTACTAGCATGGTGTACCTAATAAAGTGGCCGGTGAGTGTACACTCTGTTGAGGGACTGTACCGTAATTGGTGTTTAATGGTAAGTGTTTATATTAAATGTGAAAATAGCCCCCTCATCCTTAAGAATGTATTCATGTACTGCAGTACCAGGATGCGTTCTTCAGGATGAGGGGAGGTATAGTCCCATAACATAACAGTGTATCATCCACAGATCCCCCCCCATTATAGTGTATCATCCACAGATCCCCCCATTATAGTGTACTCCACAGATCCCCCCCATTATAGTGTACTCCACAGATCCCCCCATTATAGTGTACTCCACAGATCCCCCCATTATAGTGTACTCCACAGATCCCCCCCATTATAGTGTATCATCCACAGATCCCCCCCATTATAGTGTATCATCCACAGATCCCCCCCATTATAGTGTATCATCCACAGATCCCCCCCATTATAGTGTATCATCCACAGATCCCCCCCATTATAGTGTATCATCCACAGATCCCCCCCCATTATAGTGTATCATCCACAGATCCCCCCCATATATAGTGTATCATCCACAGTGTATCATCCACAGATCCCCCCATTATAGTGTATCATCCACAGATCCCCCCATTATAGTGTACTCCACAGATCCCCCCATTATAGTGTACTCACAGATCCCCCCTTATAGTGTACTCCACAGATCCCCCCCATTATAGTGTACTCCACAGATCCCCCATTATAGTGTACTCACAGATCCCCCCATTATAGTGTACTCCACAGATCCCCCCCATTATAGTGTACTCCACAGATCCCCCCATTATAGTGTACTCCACAGATCCCCCCATTATAGTGTACTCCACAGATCCCCCCATTATAGTGTACTCCACAGATCCCCCCATTATAGTGTACTCCACAGATCCCCCCCATTATAGTGTACTCCACAGATCCCCCCCATTATAGTGTACTCCACAGATCCCCCCCATTATAGTGTACTCCACAGATCCCCCCCATTATAGTGTACTCCACAGATCCCCCCATTATAGTGTACTCCACAGATCCCCCCATTATAGTGTACTCCACAGATCCCCCCATTATAGTGTACTCCACAGATCCCCCCCATTATAGTGTACTCCACAGATCCCCCCCATTATAGTGTATCATCCACAGATCCCCCCCATTTATAGTGTATCATCCACAGATCCCCCCATTATAGTGTACTCCACAGATCCCCCCATTATAGTTGTATCATCCACAGATCCCCCCCATTATAGTGTATCATCCACAGATCCCCCCATTAGTGTATCATCCACAGATCCCCCCATTATAGTGTATCATCCACAGATCCCCCCATTATAGTGTATCATCCACAGATCCCCCCATTATAGTGTACTCCACGCCCCCCATTATAGTGTACTCCACAGATCCCCCCATTATAGTGTACTCCACAGATCCCCCCCATTATAGTGTACTCCACAGATCCCCCCCATTATAGTGTACTCCACAGATCCCCCCATTATAGTGTACTCCACAGATCCCCCCCCATTATAGTGTACTCCACAGATCCCCCCCATTATAGTGTACTCCACTCCAGTCCCCCCATTATAGTGTACTCCACAGATCCCCCCCATTATAGTGTACTCCACAGATCCCCCCATTATAGTGTACTCCACAGATCCCCCATTATAGTGTACTCCACAGATCCCCCCATTATAGTGTACTCCACAGATCCCCCCCATTATAGTGTACTCCACAGATCCCCCCCATTATAGTGTACTCCACAGATCCCCCCCATTATAGTGTACTCCACAGATCCCCCCCATTATAGTGTACTCCACAGATCCCCCCCATTATAGTGTACTCCACAGATCCCCCCCCATTATAGTGTACTCCACAGATCCCCCCCATTATAGTGTACTCCACAGATCCCCCCCATTATAGTGTACTCCACAGATCCCCCCCATTATAGTGTACTCCACAGATCCCCCCATTATAGTGTACTCCACAGATCCCCCCATTATAGTGTACTCCACAGATCCCCCCATTATAGTGTACTCCACAGATCCCCCATTATACTGTAATCCACAGATCCCCCCATTATAGTGTAATCCACAGATCCCCCCATTATAGTGTAATCCACAGATCCCCCCATAACAGTGTAATCCACAGATCCCCCCATAACAGTGCGTCATCTGTCGAACCCCTCATAATAGTGCTAGCGTCTTCCGCAGATTCCTCCAAATCAGTGCATCAGCACCAGATTCCCCCATAACAGTGTGAAATATTCTGTTATTTTATTACATTTTTAGCACACCTTTTGGTTCAAAATTTTTTTTTTTTTTTTAGGTACGTCTTATAAAGCGAAAAATACGGTAACTACCGCTGATCGCAGCTCCCTGTCATGGGTGCCGGCTATGTGATTCTGCGCCGGAACCCGCTCCTGCACTTGTATAAACTGATAGTAATGCTCATTGGTGGCACAGCGGCCACAGCCCCTCCCCTTCTCCGCCCCCTCCCTCTCATTAGTGGCAGCAGCAGCACAGGTGAGAGGGAGAGACTGCTTCCTTCTCCCCTGTGCTGCTGAGGAAACATGGAGCGCGCAGTAGCACAGCCTAGTATCGGTAACAGGCAAATCCCGGTATCGTATCGATACCGGGACAAAAGTATCGTCTGGGTATCGAAAATTCAATACCCGGTGCAACCCTATTGTAAAGTATAACTGGCTTAGTTACCCATAGCAACCAATCAGATTCCACATTTCATTTTCCAAAGGAGCTCTGAAAAATGAAAGGTGGAATCTGACTGGTTGCTATGGGTAACTAAGGCTGTTCGGCTTTACACCAGTTTTAATAAATCTCCCCCTTTGACTTTAATGATATTCTCAGCAGCCACCAGGGTCAAAGACACAATAGACTTGAGAGTCACTGATTTTTGTGGAACACTTCTGGAGACCTACTTTGTCCCCTGTGCAGAGGTCATACTGCAAGGAAGAGGAGTAGACAGGATGTGTTCATCACCTACTGTGAAAAGTGGATCTTGTATACAGAGGAAGTAATCCTGTCTGTGCTTATAATGAGATGACTGCTGGAAAGTCAAGTCCATAAAACAGGATGGATCAGTGTATTGTTTAAAAAATAAAAATAAAAATAAAAAAAACCAGGGACATAGAAAACTGAAAACACTAGAAAAATATGTTTAAAGGAGTTATCTAACACATATAATGTCCCCCAAAATGCGCGTCACCCGCGTTGCTAGGGTGGCTAGTTCCCGTCGCTGCAAATGGTTGGCTGACATTGCTGATTTTGGTGGTTTCAGTTTGAATAAAAGATGTGAATGAATGTCCACAATGGCCGACAGTAGACTACTGTCTACCCAAAATGTGACCTGTTGGGATGGATTTTTTCGGCTGTGGTCAGTACTGGCTGTACCAGTGTCTGGCATCAAATTCAGCCAATCACTTGCCACCATGTGCAAGAGACCACTGTGGAGGTTTTTTTTTTTAGCCAGTTCAGTCTTGCACTTTACTCCATATGCCTTCTGGCTGATCAATATCTTAAGTGTAGGGCCAGCTTTAATATGAGGTCCTCTCTTGTTGATCCTGGTGGACATGTCTGCAAGGGGTATATGAGGGATAGACCCTGCAACTTGGTAAATAAAATCCAAAAAAATTGTAGTTTATGATAATGATAATGATTTATTTTAATAAATCATTATCTGTCCCCCATTGTTGTTTATTAAGAATTATTATGGGTAAACTGACCTTAAAATGTCCCAAATGATGAGCTGATCCCCAAATGCCCTCTGCAGGGACCAAAAGCAATCATCTGTGAGGAGACCTGTAAGCAAGCATTGAACTTCCCTGCAGCACCACAAGAGGGGAAAAGAGGTACTACACAATGCTCACTGAAATCAATGGGCTATCCATGTAAGGTAGGTCCTCCAAAGTGAGAGACAACGTTTTGAAGCCACTCACTAGGGTACCTCCTTCTATTAAAGAGGTTTTCTGGGATTTAACTACTGATGCTATGCTCAGGATAGGTCATCAGTATGTCATCGATGAGGTCCGACACCCAGGACCCCCACGATCAGCTGTTTTGAGAAGATACCGGCGCTCCTGTAAGCGTCACTGCCTTCTCCCCGCTCATCAAGCACAGTGCTGTACATTGCACAGCGGCTGTGCTTGGTTTGGCGTTCAGCCCAATTCACTTGAATGGAACTGAGGCGCTCCTATGCCACGTGACCGATGAACGTGACATCACTGGCCTAGGAAAAGCTAAGAGAAGGCCGCGGTGCTCACGGGAGTGCCGGTGCCTTCTCAAACAGCTGATCGGCAGGGGTCCTGGGGGTTGGACCCCCAGCGATCAGATACTGATTACCTATCCAGAGGATAGGTCATCAGTAGTTAAATCCCGGAAAACCCCTTTAACAGTTATTATTGGGATTTTCTTCAAGAATTCCACTAAATTCACTAGAACTAGAACCCCCACAAAAACCTGCAACTTCTTTTAATTATACTCCACCCAACGCCTTCGCCTCTGATCTGACAGGCGAAATGATAAAACACTGCCTATAAAGATATACGCAGACACCCCCCTCTTGACTAAACGAGACGGGAGCTTTGTCTGTATAAAGCGGACTTCTCATCTGTGTAAACGGCACAAAGCTCCCTTTCATTTGACACCTTTCTACAAACTTCCTAAAACTAAAGTAGTCCAACGTAATTGATTTGCGAGAGTCTGATGCTTGACACTAAGCCAGAGGCAGAAACCCAGATCTCCTCTCCTTAAAACTTTAAAATGATGTACACGCTCCTATTTGCTTCCACGCAGTGATGTATGGCGTCTGCCTAGAGCTGCTGAAAACTCCTTGCAGAATTAAACCGTTCCGCTGCTGCAATTGGAATAAATATTTCATGGGGGAGCTGCCATGCAGAGCGTCTCTCCGGCGTGCTTCTCCTTGTCAGACAAATGAACACAATGAGAAGCGATTCAATCTCGGGCGCAGACAACGCTTCACGTTCCTGTAAAGTAAAGCGTTAGAACAATGGCTGACAGGACGGAGCCCGGAGAATTGGAAGCAATATCATTTGTCAGCGCAGTGTGAGGATTGTCTCCTGTTCGGTGGGGTCTAAGCTTCTCTCCCTACTGGTTGTCAACCAGGCAGTTTATGAAGTGCTACTTGTACAAGCTTTCGGCATGCTGACACACTGCTTAGCCCATACAGCTTGACACTTTGCAATGCCGCACTTTGGGGATGCGTACAAGTGCGGACTATCAGCAAGTGGATGTCCGCAGTAGAAACTAACCTGTGGAGAGGATTTTAAAGGGCATCTGTCAACAGATTTGTACCCAAGACACTGGCTGACCTGTTACATGTGCACTTGGCAGCTGAAGGTATCTGTGTTGGTCCAATGTTGATATGTGCCCGCATTGCTGAGAAGAATTATGTTTTAATATATGCAAATGAGCCTCTAGGAGCAACGAGGGCGGTGCCATTACACCTACAAGCTCTGCTCTCTCTCCAACTGCCGCGTCCTCTGCACTTTGACTGACAAGGCCAGGCTTGGTGATGTTTTCACTGACATGGCCTATCAAAGTGCAGAGAGTACAGCAGTTGCAGAGAGTGCAGAGCCTCTAAGTGTAATGGTAACGCCCCCATTGCTCCAAGAGGCTGATTTGCATATATTAATGAATCATTTTTCTCACACTCCAGTTATTTGGTCTATTTTCCTCAGTTATTGTGAGCCAAAACCAGTAGTGAAGCCTACTCAGAGATCGGGTATAATGGAAAGATCTGCATCTGTTCTGTGTTTTTGACCCGCACCTGGTTTTGTCTCACAATAACTGTTGGAAATAACTGAAGTGTGAACTCGGCCTTACAGATCCTCATGGTATGCATCTGTAACAGTGCATTCAAACTGTTGTGGATCTATACATCAGTGCCCAGTAATAGCCCAGTATAGAAGGATATAAATATTTCCAATACTATTTATAACCCTTTTTGCATTCACTACAGAGACGTGATCACACACAGGTTTCCGAATGGCTAGTGTTCCTATAAAGGAAACCAATTACTAACGGATATAGATCTGATCCCCTAGAGATTCTGATACACAAGTCTGTTGGATAGGAGCTCAGGATGCAAAGGCTATTCTGAGACTATTCTCAGATAAGACGATTCTATGTGCTTGGGTTGACCTTACACACACAGTACAAGTTATTTTTATGCCACTTTATGATACCCCGTGCGTTGCCGTAGGATGTGCCTAATTTATGACGAGGCTCAGGCCTCCAGCAGTCTGTGTGACTAAACAGAAATCTACTGCAGTTTCATTTACATTAGAAAACTGGCATAAATGAAGATAAATGAGGTGAGTGAAACTGCGGCACTCTGATCGGTTACCATGACAACCAGGGGAGCTGCTGAGGCTTCCCAGGGCTGTCATAGTAACATCCTTGCTAAGCTGTGCACAAGACACAGCTCAGCAGGGAGCGCGTCAGAATGCAATTCACCTAACACAATCAAAAGATTTTCTAGCTTCTAGCCCCCTAAGGTTAACCGCAGTAGTTAACTGTAAAAAATATTAGGTTTAAGTCAACCCCATTCCCAATTTTACATATAAAGAATAAATAAACAAACATCAGGTATCGCTGTGTCCGAAAATGAACTATTAAAACATTTTTTAAAATTTCCTGGGCAGTGATCGCCGTAACAGAAAAAAAAAAATGAAAAACACACGATTCGCCATTTATTTATTTTTGGTCACCTTGTCCCTCCAAAAACTTGAACAACAGGGATCAAAAAGTTGTATGCAGCACAAAAAACGCTACCAATAAAAACTACAGTTCGTTCCACTAAAGACAAGCCCTCATGCAGATCCTTAGACCAAAATATATAAAAAAGTTATGGCTGAAAATGGTGATGCAAAGAAAATATGAATTTTTTCAAAGGTTTTTGTTTTTTTTAAAGTAATCAAACAAAATTAAGACAACACAAGTTTGGTATTGCATAAGCATACTGAGCGACAGAATTAGGATGTAAGGTCATTTTTAGTGCACCGTGAATGCCATGATGTCAAAACGCCAAAAAACCTTGGCAGAATGTTTTGGGTTTTTTTCAGTTTCATCCCAGGAATATTTTTTCCCTGTTTTACAATACAAGACATAGTAAATTAAATTAAATGGTGCCATTAAAAAAATGCATCTTGTCCCGCAAAATCACCAATCGCTACAACAGGAGTGCCAAGCTCCCTGATCCTCCTTAGCATGCACTGTGCAGCTCCACCAAACATCTATTGGACTGCAGGACACAACACAACTGAAACTAAACATGTACATACTTTTTTTTTTTTTTGCTGGAAAAGATTAACCCCTTCCTGACCAGGCCTAATTTTGCAAATCTGACATGTGTCACTTTATGTGGTAATAACTTTGGAACGCTTTTACTTATCCAAGCCATTCTGACATTGTTTTCTTGTGACACATTGACTCAAATTTACCATTAACATGAAGTACAATATGTTTTACCTTTTTTTATAAAAAAAAATTCAAGAGTTAACGAAAATTTGAAAAAAATCACTGTTTTCTGAATTTGAATCTCTCTGCTTTTAAGACAGATAAAGATAACCCATAAAATACTCATTAATTAACATTCCCCATATGTCTACATTATGTTTGCATAATTTGGGTAGTGTAATTTTATTTTCTTAGGCCATTACAAGGTATAGAATTTTATAAGCAATTTTTGAAATTTTCAAGAATTTCCTAAATCAAATTTTTTAAGGACCAGTTCAGTTTTGAAGTCACTTTGTGGCGCTTACATAATAGAAACCACCCATAAATGGCCCCATTTTAGAAACTACACCACGCAAACTATTCAAAACTGGTTTTAGAAATGTTGTTAACTAGAGTTGAGCGAACGTGCTCGTAACGAGCACTGTACTGCTCGGATCCCCTGCGCTCGCATGGGCGCAGCCATCCGGATCCGTCCTCCTCACCCGACAGATCCGGATGCCTGCGCCCGTGCGAGCGCAGGGAATCAGAGCAGTACAAGTGCTCGTTACGAGCACGTTCGCTCAACTCTATTGTTAACCCTTTAAGAATTCCACAGGAATTAAAGCCATATAAATGTGAAATTTTAAAATTCCACTTTTTTTTGCAGATTTTCCATTTTAATCATTTTTTTTCCTATGACGAATCAAGGGTTAACAACAAAACAAACCTCAATATTTATTACCCTGATTCTGCAGTTTGCATAAACACCCCACATGTGGTCATATACCACTGTATGAGCACACGGCAGTGCACTGAAGTCAAGTAGCGCCATATGGTTTTTGGAGGGCAGATTTTGTTGGAATGGTTTTTGGGCGTCATGTGGCATTTGACGAGACCCTTAGGTACCCCCATCGTGAAAAAAGCTGTTTGGTGTCATTTTTTTTTTTTTTTTTTACACCGTTTACTTGATGGGGTAGATCATGAGATATTTTTATAGATCCGGTTGTTACGGACGCAACAATACTAAATATTTCTTTTTTTTTACGTTTTACACAATAAGAACATTTTAGAAAAAAAAAACAAACATGTTTTTGTGTTGCCATTTTCTCAGAGCCATATTTTTTTAATTTTTCTGGCTACGGTCTTTTGTGAGGGATTGTTTTATGCGGGATGAGTTGACATTTTTATTGCTACCATTTTGGGCTACATACAACTTTTTAACTGATATTATGTTTTTTGGGAGGTGAGGTGACTAAAAAATTTAAAAAATATGGCTCTGAGAAAATGGCAACATAAAAACATGATTTTTTTTTCTAAAATGTTATTGTGTAAAAAGTAAAAAGAAAAAAAGAAAAATTTAGTATTGTTGCGTCTAACAACCGGATCTATAAAAATATCTCATGATCTACCCCATCAAGTGAACCGCGTTTAAAAAAAAAATAATAATAATAATTATGCCAAAACAGCTTTTTTCTGGCTACAGTCTTGTGTGAGGGATTGTTTTATGCGGGATGAGTTGACATTTTTATTGCTACCATTTTGGGCTACATACAACTTTTTAATTGATATTATGTTTTTTGGCAGGTGAGGTGACTAAAAAAAAAGAGCTGTTTTGGCATTATTTTTTAATTTTTTTTTTAACGCGGTTCACTTGATGGGGTAGATCATGAGATATTTTTATAGATCCGGTTGTTACGGACACAACAATACTAAATGTCTAAATATGTATTTTTTTTATTTTTACCTATTACACAATAAGAGCATTTTTAGAAAAAAAAATCATGTTTTTGTGTCTATTTTATTTATTTTTAACATTTTTTAAATGATGTATTTGGGTTTTTGTTTTGTTTTTTATATGTGAAACTTTTTTCTTTAATACTCTATTTTTTTTTATTTTTTATTTTACACTTTGTGTCCCCCTAAGGTCATATAAGACATGGGGGACATTTAACTTCACTTTTTTATTTTTTTCACTATTGATTTCTCCTGTAACTGGGGCTGACATAGTAGCCCCAGTTTTCAGGGGAAATACAACCCCCAGAGTGCAGGGCTAATCCAGGTCTGTGCAAGACCCAGCAGCTCCTGCACTCTCTCGGCCCTGGCGACCACCGGCTGGGACAGGAAGCAGCATAGAGCGTTGAGCGCTGTGTATACAGCGATGTGGAAGGCAGGGACACCCAGGAACGGTCCCTGCTGTCACTGACAGCGGGCCTCTGGCACGCTAATCGTGCAGCTGCCATCTCTGGATGGGCCTTCAGAAACGTCCATTCAGAGATAGATAACCACTTCCCGGACGTTTATAGTCAACGGGCGGACAGAGTAAAAAAAAAAACGCCCATTTTGCCATTTTTCCTCACTTTACTTCCCAAAAAAATTGGATAAAAAAAAATGATCAAATAGTCACACCCAACCCCCTCCCTCCCAAATGGTACTAGCAAAAACTACAGATCGTCTTGGAAAAAAGAGCCCATAAATATCTCCATAGACATAACAATAAATAAAGTTATGGGGGTTGAAATACAGCAATGACTAGAAAAAAAATTTTCCCCAAAGTTTTTCTTTTTTTAGTATAAAAAAGCAAGAAAAACTATACGTATGTGGTATCACCTTAGTAAACGCCATAAAACTAAAACCTGCAAAACTGTGGCAAAATGGCTTTTCTTCACCCTATTTGGAAATCCCCCCCCCCCCGCCCCGTTTCCCCACTACGTTGTATGCAATATTAAATGGTGATATTAGAAAGTACAACTCGAGCCGCAAAAAACAAGCCCTCATATGGCTATGAGAAAAAGAAAAGTAAAAAAGTTATGGCTCCGGGAAGGCAGGGAGCGAAAAATGAAAACTGAAAATCCTGCATCAGGAAAAGATCAATTTACCAACCATATGTGTACAAAAGTCACCGCCACCTTGCTGGACCTAAACAATTGGCTCGAGTCATTGGGCCCCATGGGCCGCTTTTCCCACATCTTACCTGAACAGCATCTGCTTAAGCATTCGGTTAGCAGTCGCTACTCTGGGTAAACGTCCTGTCGACAAAGAGTGGAGCTCCATGTTAGAAGAGATCATCTGGGTCGTCATTTCTGTATCAGCCGCTGTTCCAGCTCCGCAACAGCTAAAAAAGAAACAGACTAATATGTTAAAATGACTTAGGCAGCGACACAAACATGTTACAGCTTAACCATTTAAGGACCCAGCCATTTTTCACCTTAAGGACCAGGCCATTTTTAGCAAATCTGACATGTCTCACTTTATGTGGTGATAACTTTAGAACGCTTTTACTTATCCAGGCCATTCTGAGACTGTTTTCTCGTCACATATTGTGCTTCACGACAGTAGTAAATTTGAGTCAAAATATTTCATTCTTATTTATAAAAAAAATACTAAAATTTACCAAAAATTTAGAAAAATTTGCAAATTTCCAAATGTCAATTTCTCTACTTTTAAAATACATAGTAATGCCTCCAAAAATAGTTATGACTTTACATTCCCCATGTGTCTACTTCAGGTTTGGATCACTTTGAAAATTACATTTTATTTTTTTGGGACGTTAGAAGGCTTAGAAATTTAGAAGCAAATCTTGAAATTTTTCACAAAATTTCCAAAACCCACTTTTTAAGGACCAGTTCAGGTTTGAAGTCACTTTGTGAGGCTTCCATCATAGAAACCACCCAAAAATGACCCCATTTTAGAAACTACACCCCTCAAGGTATTCAAAACTGATTTTACAAACGTTATTAACCCTTTAGGTGTTCCACAAGAATTAATGGAAAATGTAGCCAAAATTTCCGAATTTCACTTTTTTGACAGATTTTCCATATGAATCATTTTATTCTGAGATTAAAGCAAGGGTTAACTGCCAAACAAAACTCAGTAATTATTACCCTGATTCTGTAGTTTACAGAAATGCCCCATTTGTCATCGTAAACTGCTGTACACGCACACGGCAGGGCGCAGAAGGAAAGGAACGCCAGGGCAGATTTCACTGGAAAAAGTTTAAGTTGCCATGTTACATTTGATGCACCCCTAGACTAGGAAACTCCAAAAAACTGACCCCATTTTGGAAACTACGGGATAAGCTGGCAGTTTTGTTAGTGCTATTTTAGGGTACATATGATTTTTGGTAGCTCTATATTACACTTTTTGTGAGGCAAGGTAACAAAAACTAGCAGTTTTGGCATTGTTTTTATTTCTTGTTATTTACAACATTCAACTGACAGGTTAGATCGTGTGATATTTTTATAGAGCAGGTCGTTACGGACGCGGCAATATCTAATATGTATACTTTTTTTTATTTATTTAAGTTTTACACAATAATATCCTTTTTGAAACAAAAAAAAAATCATGTTTCAGTGTCTCCATAGCCAGAGAGCTGTAGTTTTTTTATTTTTTGGGCGACTGTCTCAGGTAGAGGCTCATTTTTTGCGGGATGAGATGACAATTAGATTGGCACTATTTTTGGGGGCATACGCTTTTTTGATTGCTTGGTATTACAATTTTTGTGATGAAATGTGACAAAAAATGGCTTTTTTTAGACAGTTTTTATTTTTTATTTTTTACAGTGTTCACCTGAGGGGAGAGATCATGCTATATTTTTGTAGAGCAGGTTTTTACGGACGTGGTGATACCTAACATGTATACTTATTTTTATTTTTTTAAGTTTTACACAATAATATTTTTGAAACAAACAAAAAAAATCATGTTTTAGGGTCTCCATAGTCAGAGAGCTGTAGTTTTTTTTATTTTTTGGGCGATTGTCTCGGGTAGGGGCTCATTTTTTGCGGGATGAGATGATGGTTAGATTGGTACTATTTTTGGGGGCATACGCTTTTTTGATCGCATAGTATTACATTTTTTTGTGATGAAATGTGACCAAAAATGACTTTTTTTAGACAGTTTTTATTTTTTACGGTGTTGACCGGGCGGGCTGGATCATGTGATATTTTAATAAAGCAGGTTTTTACGGATGTGGCGATACCTAATATGTATATATTTTTTTTTCTATTTTTATGTGTTTCTTTATGGGGAAGGGGCTTTTTTTTTTATTGAAACTTTATTTTTATTTTTTTTTTGTTAAAACACTTATTTAACTTTTTTTTTTAACATTTCACTTATGTCCCAGTAAGGGACTTTAACATTTCAGGGTCTGATCCCTGATTGAATGCAGCACAATACATCTGTGGCTGTGTCTCCTGGGCTTCCGTAGATGGGAGTCCCGATGCCTCTGGGCAAGGCATCGGGGCTTCCATCTCAGCCATCGGGCCCCCCCCCCCACCGCCTCACGGGGACCCGATGGCTTTAACAGCTGCCGCAATTACCTTGTATGCCGCGGTCAGTGAGACCGCGGCATACAAGGGGTTAATCTGCCGGCATCGGTGTAATCACCGGTGCTGGCGGATACAGCAGAGGCCCGGCTGTTAGTATCAGCCGGGCGCCTGCTGCAGAATGCGGCAGCAGCACCACCTTAACCCTAGGACGAGAATGCTCGTCCTAGGGCGTTAAGGTGTTAAAGGGACAAGAAGTGCTTAAATATTAACAACCTATATAGGAAAATTCTGCGTCATTACTTAGTGTGTGGATGGTTTTATGAATAAAATAATACAATTTTTCGAAGTCACTCCATGTATTCTACTTCCTGTCCTGGCTTTTTAAAGGCTATGGACACTTTTGGGGCAGTTTTTTATTATTGCATTTTATTCATTTTGGGCTAAAATGTTTTTATTAAATATTTTCAGCAGTTTTTGCGATTAAAAAAAAAAAAGTCTATTTGTAGACTATTGCTCCTGAGTTCCATCAGCTGACGGCTCCTGTAGAGCTCTTACCCGATCTCCTGATCAATTAAAGGGGAGGACGGAAGCGGCTGCCTGCGCCCATGCAAGCGGTACAGTGCTCGTTTCGAGCACGTTCGCTCATCTCTAGTTGTGTCATATCAGACACTGTCTGATAAGTGCCGGTCTCAGAGGCGGGACCCACACCTATTTCGTAAACAGAGCAAGAAAGTTCTGGAGGTCGCAAAAAGCCGAGCACTGATTCTGCTATTTTAAATCAGTCCCATAGAAATGAATGGGAGCGGAGACCGTGCAAGTGCAGCCCGCTCCCATTCATTTCTATGGGGATTCCAAAATTAGCCAAGCTGCTCGGCTGTTTTCGACAAGCCAATAGGAAGGCTAAGTGGTGGCTGGACTGGGCACTGCCAGCTACCACTTTGCTAGCATTGTGTTAGGCTTAGTTTTAGAGATAGGTGCGGGTCCCAACTATCAAACAATGGGGGTATATCCTAGTCTAAGATGGGAGTACAACTTTAAACACTCATTTAAGGCTTCGTTCACATCCCCGTTCAGCCTTTCCATTCTCCTGCTCCATTTCGGAGCAGGAGAATGGAAAGGACGGATTCGGGACATAACTGAGCCGAATGGAACCTAAGGACCCCATAGACTATAATGGGGTCAGTTAGGTTTCTGCTCAGAGGAAGATTTTTGAAGCGGAGACAAAAGTTGTGCACGCATTACTTTTGTCTCCGCTCCAAAATCATCTTCTGAGCGTAAACCTAACGGACCCCATTATAGTCTATGGAGTCCTTAGGCTCCGTTTGGCCCAGTTATGTGCCGAATCCATCCTTTCCGTTCTCCTGCTCCTAAACAGAGCAGAACGGAAAGGCTGAACAGTGATGTGAACGAAGCCATATCCCCATCAGTTTGTTAAGCGTTTAGTTATAATGAGTGTTTATGAGGTCAGCAGATCACATATAAGAGCTGTACATGAGCCGTCAGCTGATGCAACTCAGGAGGGAAATACAAATAGACTAGTCTACAAATAGACTGGTTTTTATTGCAAAAACTGCTGAAAATATTTAAATAGGTATTCTCATCTTAGACAATGGGGGCAGATCGCTAGGATATGCCCCCATTGTCTTATAGGTGCGCTCCCATTCATTTCTATGAGAGCAGCAGCGGAGCTGCGCCCGGTGGTGGCCAGACCCGAGGAAACCTGGGGTCCTTCAGGCGCAGCGCTCCCCCCCTCCGATCTAGCTATAGGTGCGAGTCCCAGCGGTGGGACCCGCACCTATAAGACAATGGGGGCATATCCTAGCAATATGCCCCCATTGTCTAAGATGAGAATACCCCTTTAATAAAGACCAATTGAAAAGATTATCAGCTCAAAATGAGTAAAATGCAATCATCAAAAACTGACTACAAATATGATAAAGCTCCCCCAGTGTGTGTAAAATCAACCCAAGCGTGTAGAACAGGGATGCCCAACCAGCGGCTCTCCAGCTGTTGCAAAACGACATGCTGAGACTGCCTACAGCTACCAGCCTACAGCAGGGCATGGTGGGAACTGTCATTTTACAACAGCTGGAGGGCCACACGTTGGCCATGCCTGGTGTAGAATCAGCTTATCTGAGAATAGTGCATCCTAAGCATCTATCCAACAGACATGGGTATCAAAACTGATTTTTATCACCAAAACTGATGAAAATATTTAAGAAAAATGAATTGAAAAAAATTTTAGCCCAAAAAGGAGTAAAATGCAATCATACACAAATCTCCAGAAGGTGTCCGTAGCCTTTAACTGCCTCCTTTGTTTGGACCTTTCACAGAGCAGGCAGCCCTGTTTGACTTTCTCACTCAGATCATTCACTGCGGCCAGGGAAGGAAGGCAGTGAGGGATGAGGATGCCTTTACCTAGGCTTATCAAAAGACCAACAGAGCTGTCAAACTGTTATCCAAATTCTACACCCAATATTATACTAGCAGATAGCATCTCGTCCTCACAACAGCAGGGTCATTCCATGCCAAGTGAACCAATGATTTTTATCTCTAGATTTTTAATTCTTTTGAGATTTTGTTATTTGGTAATAGTGTGTCAGAGAATGCAAAATGTGAAGAAAAAAATTCTAGATATATATTTTTTTTTTAATTGATTTTCAAAGTTCAGAAAAAGTGTGAATTTTGGTGTTGCATGCCTTTACATTTCTCCTCATAACTCAGGCTAGAAAAAAAGAGAGAAACAAAATAAACACCACTCTACTCAGAACTGTACAGGCTTACACCAGTTATGTCACAAGAGTGTCTTTGTTAATATTTTACCCATGCGAACGCAAAATTTTAAAACGCATTTCCGAAAAAAATGTTTAATTTAAAAATTTCCAAAAATGCACATGTGCCTGCTATGTTCCTAGCCACATCTGTACCAAAATTCAATTTGGGATCGCAATGGAATCATATTTAAAAATAGAACTATTAGTGTCAATCTGAAAGTCTTGAATTCAGATCTGTTCAGCCTGTGGTCTAAGTGTGGGGTCTATATTTACCCAGTAATCCTTGATTTTTAGATATTACTGTATTATTTTATTATGTTACAGCTTAGAAGCAGGAGAGGACAGAGGAGAAAGCTTTGTTAGGAGTCAACCTGAGAATGAACAGGGGGAGACAGTGAATGCAGAGCAGATGACAGGCCAGCAGCTGTCAATCATGTGAAGTGCCCACCGCAGAGTCAGGAAGTAAGACAGAGCTTCAGAGCTTTCATGTCCTGACATACCTGGACACGTTCACTCTTGAACAAACTGTAGTCTCTACACAGGCATCAAGGGAGTCGGTGTGTGTTTAAAGTTTGAGTAAATTTATATTAATAGTTTAAAGAAGAACTCCCAAATTTTTTTATTCTCTGACTGAAAGGTGCATGATATAATCTGTAGTGAATGTCATCTTCTTATCAGTGACTGTTTATGTGAGTAAAAACCTCTCTTCTTATTGTAGCTGGGTCATGTGACCAACTCCCTGACCTCCAACTGACCCAGGACAGAAAGCCAGTAACTGCTCTATTCATTCCTATGGGAGCCTCACTTTCAGTCTCATAGGAATACATAGAGAATTAGACTTCCTGTCCACACATAAGTCTATGTGTGAGTTGGTGGGTCTAATTGCTGGTCACATGACACAGATAAAAAACTTCAGGATGATATAAGTCAAAAATTCAGACACTGGTAAGAAAATGACATTCACTACAGATCACATCATGTACATTTCTAGCAGGACATGGAATACAATTTTTGTCAGGAGTTCTTTAATATTAACTGTATTTTTCTCACACAGCAATGGCTGCTACTTCTCAAGGAACAGCATTTTATAATATATGCTGTTGCAATCCTTTTGAAAAAACTGGACACACAACAAGAAAAAAAATCTTTGGCCGGTACAAGATTGGATGTTTCATAAAAAAACCCATCAGTCAATGCAGGCATGAAAATTTGTGACAGTTGTAGAAAGCAACTTGCAAAAGAGAAAAATACTCTGCAGGCAGAACATTTTGAAGAACCTGTAACTTCCAACACAGAGGATTTTATAAATCCTGATTTAACAATAGAGTATTTGAATAAATCACTTTCTAACATCGAAGAATCGCCCATTGCAAAAAAATAAATAAATAATCCATTATCCAGGTTATTGCCAAAAAAAAAAATGAGAAAAAGTTACAAAAAAATTGACCCTTGAGGTGATAGGTGAAACAGTAGAAGGTGAAGGAAATAAATGACACTGATTCAGAGATCATTCTGCAGCTTAAAGATAAATTTAAATCCACCCATAGCAGAAGTGAACGGTTCATGATACTGACTACACTACCGAAGAGTTGGACAAGCAAAAGAATAGAAAATGAATTTAACGTTAGCAATAGAATGGCTAGAAAAGCCAAATCTCTAGTTGAACAAAAAGGTTTCATGTCTTGTCCTGATCCTAAAGCAGGCAATTTGATAGGTCCCAAGTTGAGTCCCTGTACAAATATAAGCAAGAACACAAGTAACACACATGCATTTTTCCACAATTTTAAAACTTTTTTTCGCAATTGCGCATCAAAAGTTTGAATTTGATTTCTCCAAAACAAAATATAAAGAAACATAGTCTTGTGACATATCAAATGAAAGCCGATACCGTTCTGAGAAAAATGATGCCTCTCCCACCTCTTTATCTTAATTCTAGTCTGAGATATGATAAAAAATGTAAAGCCATACCAGGGCAAAATTCGCACTTTCAAAACTTTAGAAGTCTGTAAAAAATAGAGGGGCGCCATCCTAGAGGGCAGTTGCCCGTTATACGTTTTGCGCCGGATCAGGCCCACTTCCTGCCGCCACGTGGGATTCCTACGCTCAGTGGCATACCTTATATTCAAGCGCGGCATGTCCAGCTCCCTCATGAAGGCTACTGCCGAAAACGTTCAGAGCTGTTGACCTTGGACCCGCATGTGAATTTAATAACTATAATAAAAAAATCTCTTGAATGCAATTAATTGGAGCACAGGAGTCTTGTTTTACTTGTAAAAAATAAACTGATGAAGAAATAAATTAACTAAAGTTGTACTTCATAAAAAAAAAAAAAAAAATTTAAATCTAAAGACGTCAGGTAAAAAAAATATTGATATTTGGATCACTTGATATGGAATGACCCAGCAGTAATCTGGCAATAGATTATCTATCTACACAAGAGTTCTCTCTTGTGAGTGCTACAGAAGGCCAATAGTTTGTATTTAATTTTTAATAGTACTGCTAAAATGAAGAAAAAACATTTTCTATTAATATTAAGATACAAAATATCCGTTTCTAACAGAAGGCTCCCATTAAAGGGAATGTGCTACTTAAGGTTTTTTTCTGCCATTTAAAACCAGGTAGTGACACATATCCCTTTATTATAATTAGTATTATCTTCTAATTGCAAATTTTCATTCTAATTCCTGAACATAATTACGGAGGCGGCCACCTTACCTGTGCTGTTTTTAATGTGGTTATCTTGGAAAAAATATTGCTGACTTATCCTCTGCATAGGTCATCAATATCAAGTTGGCGGGGTGGGGCCGACAACCAGGGCCCCCGCCCATCAGCTGTTAAAAGAGGTTGGGCACTCTGCGAGTGCCGCCGTATCGTCCTAGGCCACGTGACATTACCACATTGGTCACAGTCTAGTTGCAGCCACTTTGAAGTGAATGGGGCTGAGCTGCAATACCAATCACAACCACTACACAATGTACGGCGCTGTGCTTGGAAAGTTCCAGGAGCCAGCTCTGCTCACCAGAGCTTCGGTGAGTGCCCGTTGCTCCCTAAAACAGCTGATTGGCAGGGATGCTGGGACATGGACCCCCTCTGATGTGATAATGATGTCATCATCATTATCAATTCATTATCAATTCCTGGATAATACCTTTAACAACACTTAGAGATACTTTACAGCAACCTTTGGCATTCCAGCTTCTGGGAAACTACAACTCCCATCATGCTCACTTGCTCAGCTGTCCTACAGAAGTGAAAGGAGGATACTGCAAGACCTCATTCACACGTCCGTATAATGTGTCCGAATCCGTTTCCGCAATTGCGGACAATTATGCGGATAGGATGCAGATCCATTCATTTCAATGGGTCCCTAAAAAATGTGGACAGTACACCGTGTGGTGTCCGCTCCGCATAAAGAAATCCTCCTGTTCTAATTTTCTCCCGAATTGCGGTACGTAGCACAATGAAAGTCTATGGATCCGCAAAAAATGCGGAAGACATGCGGAAAGGCATCCGCATGTCATCCATATTTGCAGATTCCGTTCCAGGAGAGGAGAAAAAAAAAAAGAAAAGGTACAGATGTTATTCATCCTGACATATGGATACATACTTTCCGTTTTTTTACTGAAAAACGGAACGGATGTCCTGGAAAAACTGAGTTTTTTGCGGAACAACGGATCCGCAAAAAAACTGACCGTTTTCCAGGAAGTGCACAAATACGGACGTGTGAATGAAGCCTAAGTTGTAGTTTCAGAACAGATTGAGAGCCGGAGGTTGCTGATCCTTCCTTTACAGCAGCCACCATGGGCCATAGACATATAGAGGGATTGTGCGCTCTTCTACTTCGCCCAGCAAGTGTGATCATGTCACTGCACTGTGCCTGCTGGGAAGAGCACAGCCAAGGAACGAGACCCGGCCAGGACGGCTGACAGACCCAGCAGTGAGATGTGTGCCTGAGTACAACTGCTCTGTCCATCATCCATTAGCCTTGACCACTACCTAACTTTGGAAAACTCTGTCACATCAAACAATTTAAGAAAGTGAAGATTTAATAAAAAAAAAAAAAAAAGCAGTCAATAGCTTACCTATCATAACAACTGCAAAGATAGGGCAGCTACTGACATACCTGATAGAAAATATTGTTATGTAGGTAAGACGTGCCGCCTTCTACAGACACTTACTAGACATTGGGAGCTATGTAATGGATCTTAGAGCAGTTCTTGTCAGCTACCACCATCCCTTCTGTGGCTCTGGTATCAGCGCCAAGTATAATACCATCCTGTGGAGATAAAAAGAAGTCTTCAGAATAAGGCCAAACCTAATCACAAATCTATGAGAACATGGCTGATACTCCCCACCAGGAAAGGCTTCAATGTCCTGCCAAAGTAGGAATTAACAAATTGCATTACCTTAAGGGGGTTGTTCCAGTTCAGAATATGGGATTTATCATATGGCGAAAGTTAAAGGGGTTATCCAACCCTTGAAATGCTCCCCTATATGGCCGGGCCCCTCACACACAATGTACTTTTCTGGCTCCCAACACCTGCGCCGCTTTTGAAGGCCGCACGTCCGCCACCGCATCTCCCGTCGTGCAGGGGGTTAGCCAATATCAGGAGGTGACGGGAATGAGCCTCCTTATGCGAGCTTCAGAAGTGATGCGGGTGCCGGGGAGCAAGGTAAGTACATTGCCTGTGAGGGGCCCGGGCATACGGGGAAGCATTTCAGGGTTTGGAAACAGGGCTGCGGAGTCGGTAAGCCAAAGCCCTGACTCCGACTCCTCAATTTCCTCTGACTCCTGACTCCCTCATACATGGCACATGTTTAAGTGATAACTTTAAACAAACTTTACATAAATCAATAGTACAGATATTTCATGACAAAAACAGTTTGTAATCTATGTTTTACTAGATATATTTACTCTGAACTTTCAGTATCAGGCTTCTCTGGGTACAGCTCACTAAGGGCCTGATGTATGAACACTCTCTAGGTCTAAGACTTTCTTTGTTGCCCATAGCAACCAATCAGAGCTCCCCTTTCATTTCTCCAGAGCACTATATGAAATGAAAGGGAAGCTCTGATTGGTTTCTATGGGCAACAAAGAAACTTCTACACCAAGACAGTTTTCATACATAAGGCCCTAGGTGTTTTACATCAGCAGCATATAGAAGCCTTGAGAGCAGATAACCTCTCCAAACATGAGCTCAGAGGAAAGAATACAGAGAGAACATGCACTGGACAAGTGATTTATGCACAGTTTATTGAAAGTTTAGATATACTAAGAAGTACTTGCCTTAAAGGGGTTTTCTCAGCACCTTGATTCACTGGCTGACAGGCAGTTTGCACTCACTATGTCTCCTTAGGCCGTGGCGCGGGGGGGGGGGGGCGGGGTCTCCAGCAGTTATTAGAATATATTAACTTACTCTGACAGAGCAGGAGGTTGTGATCTCTAAGGCTACTTTCACACCTGCGGCGCGGGGCAACGGCAGGCTGTTCTGTTGTATTTTCATTCTGGCCGCCTCTCAGCAGGGTTTGCCGTGTTCGGCCGGATCCGCGGCCCGCCCCCATTACAGTGAATGGGCGCCGCAGGTGTGAAAGGGGCCTACTGACATCACTCCTGCTATCAGCCAATCAGAGAACAGTCTTTCTGGTCTGCAGGTTCCCATAGAAACCTGTGTACAGTGAGAGACCTGCTGAATTGTCTATAGTTCATAACTAAAGTAAAATCTACTGACCACTGTATTTAGAAAATGTCTTCTTTTAACTGTCCCTTTATGTAGAAAGCTAATCTTTGTAACTAGTGAGAAAACCTCTTTAATCCTGTTTTTTCCAGTAGATCTGAGACGAGTGCAGCCATTCCTTCCCAGCGCCTTTTTCCTCTGATCTGTAGCAGAGGAGTTTCACTTCTGAGCATCTACATAAAGGACAGCACACAGTCATCTCAACTAAAAGCCTAGATCCTTAGATCAGGAATCGAACAAACATTTATAGGACATTTCATCATGTTCCCAAATTCTTATGAAAATATATTCAGAACATACTGCACTGAACTAAATGTACCAATTTATTATATATTTTAGGAGGCGGAGTTGGTCCATTTCATACCGACTCCAAATCCGACTCCACCAAAATGGTCACAGACTCCGACTCCACAGCCCTGGTGGGAAAACCCCTTTAATACAAAGCAATTACTAATGTATTGTCCATATTGCACCCTTTGCTGGCTGGATTAGTTTTTCCATCACATTATACACTGCCCATTTCCATGGTCACAACCACCCTGCAATCCATCAGTGGTGGTTGTGCCTTATACACTATAGGAAAAAGTGTCAGCCTCTCTGGTGGCCAGGACCATAGGAGTGTGCATGATTATGATTAAAGGAAAAACGTTCATATGAACGCTGGTTCCCAATAATCGGCCCATGTACGGGTGCTGTTGATCACCCGACGAATGAGCAAATGTGGTGAAAGCATTAGTGATACAGACTCCTAACTCATCGTGCTGTGTAAATTGGGATCTGCTGCCCAGAAACAGTGGTTCTGTTGGGGACTACCTATCGCAGTAGCCATCACACATCCACAGACATTAGAGGTGATTGCTGCATGTAAAAGCCGCTCTCACCTCCCCTGACGAGCAGGTAGTAAATGGAATAGAATGCTTCATACCTGATACCTGCCTGCTCAGTCGGTGCATGTATATGGGCCTTTACAAGGAAGTACCTGCACTAAACTCCACCTCACAAGTGAATTTCCGTCCAGTTCCGCGATATGCTGCAAACAAACACAGTGAGAGGATACCCTTAAAGTCTTACCTTGAACACCACTCCGGCAATCGTGGTCCCAGTTTTGCGAGCTGCGGGAAGCTTGTGTCCTTTCTGAGTAAAATCCTTTTCCAGAAGAGCATTTCTAATGGACAGAAGAACAAGGAACATTTTCATAGCTATCTATACATTAGGCTCTGTTCACACCTGCATTACCAGAGTCCTTCATGCATTCTGTCATTGGAAAAACAAAAATAGCACTGCACGTGTTTACATTTTAAAGGGGTTGTGAAGGCAGGCTAAGCCACCATCATAAGAACAGCGGGGGTCTGACACCTGGCAGCCCTGCCAATGCTTCCTCTTCATTACACTACGCGTTGTCTCCCCTGTAGTGGTGGCACAGTGTACTCGCTGCATGTGAATTACACGGCACTTTCGAGACGACAGGTAATGTAACGAAGAGGAAGCAGCGGATCAGCGGGGTCTCGGGTGTCAGGATAGGTCACCAATATAAACTGCCTGCACAACCCCTTTAACAACACACGGAAGACAATGGGGTGCATTGGTCAACACTGGTGTCTGTAGAGCAATGACCATGATGCAGATGCGAACAGAGCCTTATAAGAATATGGCACTCAACATGACCAGAGCAGCGCCTGACAATGGCATGAACTATGGGCATTAACAGAATTTGGGCAGCCTAGTGCCTCCTGGCTATTAATTTGGCAGGGATACTGGTTTAGACAGCCCACTGACCCCCTGAGCACTAGTTTGGGCAGCCCAGTGCCCCCTGGTTACCAGTTTGGTGGGTATACTGGTTTTTGCAGCCCAATGACCTCCTGAGCACAGATTTGGGCAGACTAGTAGCCACAGGTTACCAATTTGGTGGGGATACTGGTTTAGACAGCCCACTGACTCCCCTGAGCACTGGTCTGCGCAGCCCAGTGTCCCTTGGTTACCAGTTTGGCGTGGATACTGGTTTAGACAGCTCACTGACCCCCTGAGAACTGGTTTAGGATGCCCATTGCCCTCTGGTTACCAGTTTGGCAGGTATACTGGTTTACACAGCTCACTGACCACTGGATTGGGTAGCCCAGTGCCTCCTGGTTACCAGTTTGGTGGGTATACTGGTTTAGACAGCTAACTGACCCCCTGAGCACTGGTTTGGGAAGCCCATTGCCCTCTGGTTACCAGTTTGGCAGGTATACTGGTTTAGACAGCGCATTGACCACTGGTTTGGGCAGCCCAGTGCCTCCTGGTTACCAGTTTGGCGGGGATACCGGTTTAGACAGCCCAGTGCCCCCTGTTACATGCTGCCTCTGTCAGGCTGGTGCTCCTCTCACAGCCCTGAGTCACCCTCTGCCGCCTGTCAGCAGTCCACCCCTCCATTCCTCCCCAGCACACTGCCGCAGACGTCCATGCCCGTCCCTGCACACCTCACAGGCAGCGCGGTCCCTGCACAGGACCGTTCCCTCACCTCCTGCAGTTCCCGAAATTAAAGCCGCTCACAGGAGCAGATCGCACAGTCACGGATGCCATCTTTCCTGAGAGTGAGGCGACTTCCGGTGCCGGGAGAACAATCGTGATAACTTCCTGTCCTATGTGTGCGTCTTGGGTTCTCCATAAAGTTCTTACAAATGCAGAGTCACGGCCGCCGCTTTAGAACGCCATCTCCCATAATCCAGTGCACGTCGTTTTGTGTTCATAACTCTGGTTAGGAATCATGGGAGTTGTAGTCCAGCAGCCCTTGTCCAGCTAAGTTTTGAAATACATTATTATACCTTGATAGTCACTATATTAATTTTGAAGTGTAGTCCTTTTAGTTCCCTGACATTTTTGCTCGAGGCCATTGTGTTTTATTAAGAAAGTTGGATCTTACTTGCTTTTAGCTCATTGGGAGGAATTTTTTTAAGGATGTACAAAGTGAAGCAGTTGCCCATAGCAACGACCAGATTCCAGCTCTCAAATGTCTGGTCATTTTTTAAGTGTCACACTGACAATTTTCTCCTGCTCAACCGACATTGAGTGTGGAGAACCAGGGTGCAGTTACCAAGGAAACCACACAGCACCCACAGAACAAGGATCCTGTTTAAAGGGTGGTCTCACTTCAGCAAATAGCATTTATCATGTAGAGAAAGTTAATACAAGGCACTTACTAATGTATTGTGATTGTCCATATTGCCTCCTTTGCTGGCTTCATTTTTCTATCACATTATACACTGCTCATTTCCATGGTTACGGCCACCCTGCAATCCATCAGTGGTGGTCGAGCTTGCACACTATAGTGAAAAGCACTAGACTATGTGCATTTCTAAGGTTCCAGCTACCAAAAGGGATGGCGCTTTTTCTTATTATGTGCAAGTACGACCACCACTGATGGATTGCAGGGTGGTTGTAACCATGGAAACAAGCAGTATATGCTGTGAAATGAATCCAGACAGCAAAGGAGGCAATATGGACAATCACAATACATTAGTAAGTGCAATGTGTTATCCAACCCCTAAAATGCCTCCCCAAACGCCTGGGCCCCTGACAGAGGTTTTGTTTCCCTGGAACCCTCGTCGCTTCTGATGGCCGCTGCTGCATCTCCCTGTCGTGCGGAGAGGGGGACAACCAACAGCAGGCTGCGATGGGAGCGAGTCTCCCTAGCATCGCAGGTCAGGGGCCCAGGGGTATGCGGAGGAATTTTAAGGGTTCTATAACACCTTTAACTTTCTCTACATGATAAATGCTATTTGCTGAAGTGAGACAATCCCCTTAATTAGCATCTAAGAGGGGGTCAGACCTTAGGCTGCAGGCACATGGCAGTGTCCATGTTTCGGTCTGCAAATAACGGATGCACAAAACACGGATACCGTCCTATCCACACCACATTTTCTCACTCCCACCCGCAATGCAGACCAGATTAGGACATGTTCTATCATTTGCAGAACTGCCACACGGATCTGCAAAAAATACAGATGTTCAAATAGCCCCATAGAAATGAATGGGCCAGTGTGCTATGCGCAAAAACTGGGGATAGCACGCAGATGGAAAATACTGTCTCATGCATGAGGACTAAGTCAGACAACATGTTAAAGGGGTTGTGCTGTGCAAATATAATGATGACCTATCCTCAGGGCTTGATTGTAGATGAGACAAACCCCTGTCCTCTGGATAGGTCATCAGTATATGATCAGTGGGGGTCCGACACCCAGGAACCCCGCCTGGTCGATCACGTGGCCTAGGAGCAGTCCAGACCCATAGAAGTGAATGAGGTTGAGCTGTAATACCAAGCACAACCTCTATACAATGTACAGTGCTGTGCTTGGTGAGCACGGAGAAGGACTTGGAGCTACTACGAGCGCCAATGCCTTCTCAAACAACTGATCAGCGGGACCCCCACCAATCAGATCCAATCAGGTCCTGAAGATAGGTCATCAGTAAAATAAAAAAAAAACATTTGCAAACCCCATTTGCGTCTTTAAAGATGGTACCTGCTCCTGTCCGGAGCTATTTCATACAGCAGACACCCGTGGCTCATGTCCATGACCGGCAATAATACCAGTAATGGACATTTAACCCTTAGCATGGAAAAACATTGAAGGGCGCGCTTCCCGGTCTGCTCCAATCCGTCCGAGAAAACGGATCCGCCACCATTGTCTTATATTGTGAGTCATGACGGATCCGACTTGCTACGCACCACATCACAGACAGAAAAACGCTGATTGCAGCATTATTCTGTTCGTGATGGGGATGCAACCAAATGGGACGGAATGCATTCTGGTGACTCAGTTTCGTTCAGTTCAATTTTGTCCCCATTGACAATGAATGGGGACAAAACAGAAGCGTTTTTCTCCGGTATTGAGTCCCTATGACAGATCTCAGTAGCGGAAAGGGAAGGCGCAGATGTGAAAGTAGCCTAATTTGTTTGCTTGTTAAATAAAGTTTTTAAAAATTAAATTAAATTTTAATTTCAAATCACACTCTCTTTCCCCAAAACAAACAGCAAGATGGAAAAAAAGTCAAAGTGGCCGATTCACAGTTTTTGTCCGCTTCATTTCCCATAATAAATTATCAAAAAGTCGTACACACCCCAGAATGGTATCAATGAAAAGTACAGATCGCCCTGCAATAAACGAGCCCTCACAAAGCTCCACACACACATAACTACAAAAAAGTTGTACGGCTCAGAATATGGTGACGAAAAAATAAAACTGATTTTTTTTTCAAGGTTTTTATTATTTTATCAGAATCAAAACGCAAGAAAAACTATACATATAAGATATCGCCAGATTCCTACCGACCTAAAGAATGAAAGTAACTGGTCAGTTTTATCACATATTGAACATCTTAAAGGGGTTGTCCGAGTTATGAAAAAAAAAATATAGCACTGTAAATCTGATGGGCAGCAATATATAACTAAGTTAAGCAAGTTTTAGGCAAAAAAAATCCATATTTCCTCATTTCCCTGGTTCTCTTCTGGTCTTTGTTTACATGCAATAACAACAATCTCAGCCCCTCCCCCCTCCTCTACAAAGGGAATGAATACAAGTGCTGAGTGACATGTCTGCCTGCTGGAATACTCAACAGCATGTTGTTTGTGTAGGACTACAAGTCCCAGCTGTACAATGACACTGCTGATACACACAGGAATTTCTCCCTACTTGTTCTTGTACAATACAATTCCTCTATAGCTCCTTGCCAAGCATTTGTCTCCTCTCACTGCTGCAGCTACTGTTTGTTCTAAAGCCTTGAGCCCTCAGTGTGTTCTGGCTGAAGGGGTTAATGTTTTATCTGAAGGAAACCAGGGAGAGCAGATAGCAGCCTGCAAAGGAAGGGGGCGTGGCCAGTGACGTCTCGTGTACAGACTGTTATCTGAACTCTGAGGCTTGTGAACGAAACATCACAGAGCAGAGAGATAAGGTGACATCACAGGTCATGTGACCCTGAGTCAACTCTGAGAAACCAGCAGCTTTGGAAACACAAAGTATATGGGAAAGTTGTTATACCTGACAAGTTAGAAACATATAAAGAACAAAAAATAACTCGGACAACCCCTTTAAATAAAAAAAACCTGTAAAACTGTGGCGGCATTGCTTTTTTTTCCAATTCCACCCATTTGGAATTTTTTTCCTGCTTCCCCACTACATCCTATGCAATATTAAATGGTGACATTGGAAAGTACAACTTGTCCAACAAAAACATAAGTCCTCATACAGCTATGTGTATGGAAAAATAAAAAAAAAGTTATGTCTTTGGGAAGGCAGGGATTGCAAAAAGAAAACACAAAAATGAAAAAACCTCAGGAGTAGAAAGGGTTAAGGTAACTTATACAACAGAATTAACCAATGTATGTGAACTTGAATTTATAGGTGCAGTGTAAGGAGGGAGGGAGGTCCAGTAATACAGGGGGGTATGTGATAACCTTGATGGATATGTCTTCTGACTTGTGCTTTAGATTTATATTTTACTGCCTTGGCACGGATAACTGTTGCTAACCTTACTTGTATTTACATTAGATGTTTTTGACAACATGGTCAAAACTATGTATAAAAACTGCACTCGGTTTTACTGTTTTCGCTTCAGTTTTGTGATGGAGTTATTTTTACTCCACTAGCTCTTTTGGATCAGATGGGCTAGCTTTCAATCCCCACATGCATTGATGAATCTTGGGGGTGCCTATGACACTGTCTTCAGTTTACTGGTTCCCCTTCCTTGGACCACTTTTGGTACTGTAGGTGCCAACCACTGCGTAGTGAGAACACCTTACAGGACACTTCACTACTACCTGCAAAAGAACCACACTGGTGCAAGCACCTAAGGAAAACACAAAGGACTGGAACCCAAAATAACCGCACAGACAAGACAAATGGGAAACAGCACACAAGCAGATGCCTGGACCCCATGCAGAATAGAAGCATGGCAGTCACAGGAAAAGCTGCAAAAAGACTAGATGTCCTCCCTCCGGAGAACCCAGGAGCCCTCTCACGAAGGCAGGATATAGACAGGACAGGATCACAAGCAGTAGAGCACTGCCAGGCTTTACATGAAACAGACAAGATCAGAAGCAGTAGAGCACTGCCAGGCTATACATGAAACAGACAAGATCAGAAGCAGTAGAGCACTGCCAGGCTATACATGAAACCGAGCTGGACACCTAGTGGCATCCTAATGCATAGCGGATTCTGTGAGGGAGCACTTAAGGGGACAACATACTGTGGAGGCATCTAGAAGGCATCACTTTATGTGAGGTGCACTTAAGGGATCTTTCTATTGTGAGGGGGTGACTTAAGGGCATTACACTGTGTGGGGAGGCACTAAGGGGGCATTATACTCTATGGAGGGCACTAAAAGGGCATCATATTCTCTGGGGTGCACTAAGGGGCATCATATTCTCTGGGGTGCACTAAGGGGCATCATTACTGTCTGAGGGGCATTAAAGGACATCATTACTGTCTGGGGGGGGAACTAAAGGGCATCATTATTGTGGGGAGGCTCTAAGAGGGGCACCATTACTGTGTGAGGGGAATAAAAGGGATTGGGCAGAATTAGAGGCATGGGTTATTGTAAAAAATGTTCCTTCTTACATTTTTTTTGCGTCTGGGACCTTGACCCAACAGCAGAGCAGATATGAGGACCTTTACAAAAAGTACTTGAGTATCACTGGTCTACTGAGTCCCAACAAAAAGTGTTTCCAAAACTGGAGCATATAAGTTTTCATAAGATATAGAGAAAATGTGGCTCATACCAACCATGCAAGACCTGGAAGACCATAAAACTGTCATATCTCCCACCTTATTAACAGGTTGTGTCAGACAGATACATACAGAATGAAAAAAGGTATCCGAATTATATTGTGACATACATGCATTTGGCCAACAGAAACACAGGTTTCTGTTGGCCAAATGCATGTCAGAAGAGTGTCCTATTATCATATGTTTGACAGGGAAACATCTCCAGACTGTCTGTATTTCTCTATACATTTTCATTTCTTTTGAAGAAATAAAATTAAGATCTGAAAAAAAAATCTTCAAGTGTTTTAAGTGTGTGACTGTCGACTCCTCAACATTGAAAATGCAACACCAAGAAGTACTGTAAAAGCTGTGGAATTATGGAAATCTCCGGATCAATAGACATGTTAATTAGAGTTGAACCATGCGAGCTTCTGTCAAAACTTCATTTGAATGCTTCATACAGCATTCAAATGTACCGGCTCCGATGAAATTCGTTATCACCGGAGTCTCGAGAGACCATTTTAAAACTGGATTCTGAAGTCTGCTTCAGTACCAGCTGGTTATTCAGTCTCGTAAGACTTCGGTGATAACAAGTTTACCTCGACGGAGCACATACATTTGAATGCTGTATGGAGATGGATCAAACGAGGTTTTGACCGAAGCGACTTTGGATCTATGATGCTTCGCTCAACACTAATGTTAATGATATACAAATTATAAAAAAAAAATATTCAAAACATCTGGATTTGTTCAATGATGGTTCCACTTGTAAAAATACATGTACTTACACTGCCTTGGCATGCTATCAATCAGGTTATCTATAGTTGTCTAAGGAATGTTCTGCTACGCATATCATCAACATCCGCTGCTGTCAGCTTCCTATGCAATTTCCGATCAGCGATGTCCCAGATTTTCTCCATGGGAGACAAGTCCAGAGAGGCTGCAGGCCATGGTTGCACATTTAGGCCACAAAGTCTTCTTACAGCAGCACGAGCAACATGCAACCTTTCGTTGTCCTATAGAAAAAGAGATCCTGGAGTGGTTTGGAGATATGGCCGTACCACTTGGTTCCACAACCATATTAATGTACCGCCAATTTGTAAATGTACTGTACCTGAAATGAAGATTAAAGTACCTTCTATGGTACATTATGCCACCCCACACCATAATAGGAGCAGGAGTAGTGTGAGGTTCGCTTATGAAAGCCTCTTCATGGAGCTGCCTATATGGTTTCCAAACCATTCTCCCGCTATCATTGCGTCTGATACACTAGTGGGACTCATCTTTTAAGATGACAGACCTCCATTCTAGCTTCCAGCATAGGGCATGTTTATCCCAATGACCACAGACCTTACAATAAAGCTACTTTCACACTTGCGTTTACATTTTCCAGTATTGAGATCCGTCATAGGGGCTCAATACCAGAAAAAAAAATGCTTTCGTTTTGTCCCCATTCGTTGTAAATGGGGACAAAACATAACTGAACAGAACGGAGCGCTCCAAAATGCATTCCGTTCTGTTCTCATACCGGAGAGCAAACCGCAGCATGCATCCTGGGATACGGAGTAAGACAGATTCATCATGACCCACAATGCAAGTCAATTGAGACTGATCCGTTTTCTCAGACACAATAGAAAACGGATCCGTCCCCCATTGACTTTCAATGGAGTTCATGACTGATCCGTCTTGGGTATGTTAAAGATTATACAACCGGATCCGTTCATAACAGATGCAGACGGTTGTATTATCAGTAACGGAGGCGTTTTTGCTGAACCCTGCCGGATCCAGCAAAAACACAAGTGTGAAAGTAGCCTTAGCTCACACCACAGATATCAGTTGCAGGCTCCTGAAATATTTTTAATCTTATAAATGTAAGCTTATAGAGATGAGAACAAAACACACATTCTTCAATGGCTCTTGGCTATTTTGGGCCACCTTTCATATTGGCTTGTTTATTAAGGTAGAACTTACAAACTCTGATATCATCACAATGATGTGACTCGGTGATGATGTCATAGCTCCCTGCTATGACATTGCAGAGTCTCAGTCTTTCATATTTTGCTCATTTTTCTCATTACACCTGCACAAGGTAAAAAATATTCCAACATTTTACAACTAAATGTTTTTGAGTTATGTGATATTCTTACATTTGGATGTGACTATGCAGATCAGGGCAATGTTAGGTTTGGTGGTTATTTTTGTGTTTCCATGATCTATTATATCTCTTATCCTATTCCTAATCAAAATATATCATAGAGCTAATATTTCCTGTACGTTTTAGTGAAATCTAAGAAATATGTCCAACTAAATTCCATTTCTATATGTAGGTGCAGGGATGGTGAACATCTCGAGGAACAGTGATATGAACTGTGGTATGTGGACTGTATGACATATAAACCTGTAGAAAGATTGTGATGTCATCAGTGACATAATTAAGTACTAATGATTCCATAGACTGTAAAGGATATCCCATATATAAAGTTCAAACACATTCTCTCAACAAGGAGTAAAGAAAAAAACAAAAGCTGACTGCTCTGGTTCCTGTAAAATATTTATTAAAAATGTACATAAAACCATATAGATAAAAGACTAGCTACGCTTTTCAGTGGTGGGCGCCACCTTTATCAGGCTGGAGAGTCAGAATGGGACGTGAACATATAAATGGAGCCGACCCCAGCAGGCAGCAATTAAAGAGCCGTATCAGCGCTGCCTCCTCTTCATTGTTAACATGCTGGCCGTAACGGGGTAGTTCTGAGTAGGTGTAATTACACCTAACCACCCCATTCATTTCTATGGGAAGAATCGCTTCCATACAAGTCCATGTCGGACCCCTGCCGATCTGATATTGATGACCTATCCTGAGGATAGATCATCAATATATAAGTTTACCTCGACGGAGCACATACATTTGAATGCTGTATGGAGATGGATCAAACGAGGTTTTGACCGAAGCGACTTTGGATCTATGATGCGAAGCTTGCTTCGCTCAACACTAATGTTAATGATATACAAATTATAAAAAAACTGCCAGGGTCAGTGTCAGGGATGTCAGGGAGAAGGAGACGCCCCCTGACAAACAAGGCCGTCTCCTCCTCCCTGTACTGATGGTGTGAATTTACATACCAGTTGGGAAACCAATACAGGGGGCACAGTGGGTGAACGGAGCAGTGCATACGGAAAATAAGCGCTATAACATACCTTCAGTATGCCCTACACAGCCAGCTAGTTATATGATAATGTCAGGACCAGTGAAAGGTCCTCTTTAACCACTTCCCATCCGGGCCATTTACCCCCTTCCTGACCAGGCCTAATTTTGCAAATCTGACGTGTCACTTTATGTGGTAATAACTTTGGAACGCTTTTACTTATCCAAGCCATTCATAGATTGTTTTTATGTGACACATGTACTTTGTGTTAATGGTAAATTTGAGTCAATATATTTTACCTTTATTTATAAAAAATCCAAAATTTACTGAAAATCTTGAAAAAAAAAATCACATTTTTTTAAATATTAATTTCTCTGCTTTTAAGTTGCATAGGGATATCTAATAAAATTGTTATTAATGAACATTCACCATATGTCCACTTTACGTTGGCATAATTTTGGAAATGTAATTTTATTTTTTGAGGACTTAGAAGGCTTCGAATTTTAGATGTAATTTTTAAGATTTTCATGAAAATTTCCAATAGTTAATTTTAAAGGACCTTAAATAATAGACACCTCCCATAAATTAACATATTTTAGAAACTACAGCCCCCAATGTAATCCAAACTGATTTTTACAAAGTTTGTTAACCCTTTAGATTTCCCACAAGAATTAAAACAGAAGGAAGGTGAAATTTAAAAATGAATAAATTTTTTTTGCAGATTTTCAATTTTTAATTCATTTTTACTATAAGATAACAAGGGTAAACCGCAAATCAAACCTGAATATTTATTTTCCTGATTCTGAAGTTTGCAGAAACACCCCATATGTGGTTGTAAACTGCTCTGTGACCGGCAGTAATGAGAGGGAGATTGTCAGAGTGATCAAAAGCCTGGAGGCCAGGAAAAAAGGTCTCAGGTTAAAGCTCCATGTTCTTGGCTGTCAGGAGGCAGCTAAGTCATGGAGCTTCTATGTACAGGTGCTGCACACAGGGGGCAAAGCTCAAGGACGTTTTAAAACGTTCATTCAGAGATAGAGATCCACTACCAGGACGTTTATAGTCAATGGGCAGACTGGAAGTGGTTAAGCCAATTTTCTAGACGTAGAAACATCCACAATACATGGAATGGACACAAATCAAGGGAACCATGGTAAAAAAAAACATAAAGTGATAATACAATTCATATATATATATATATACTGTATATATATATATATATATATATATATATATATATATATATGCACATTTACATCCATATATACATTCTCTTAAAAGTGAATAATATATAAATAAATGTAATATACATTCATAAGCAACCATATGTTCTATGAGTTGAATAAAGTGTGACATGCATGAAGTGATGCTAGGGTATATACCACCACAAATAAGATTCACAATCAAAATGATGGATCAGATGAATCAGTGAAGTCTATTCTTACACAAAAAGCAGAGGTAGCTGCCTACAGAGGAGAGAAAAACATCTATATAAGCTTAAAGTGTAACTGTCATATTTTTTTTATTTGTGTAATGTGTAGGGGCAGTGATACTGACCATTTTTGTAATATACTTTAATTACTGAAATCATACAATTCTACTAGGAAAATAGATATAAAGTGGCCCATTTTGAGCTTGAGTAACATTCTTCTGTATTCAGTTTACATAACACAGTCAGTGTTGGGAAAGTCTCCACTGAGACTGCCGCATCCTCCGCCAGTTCGAAATGTAAGACAGCTTCCTTGTTGTCTTACATTTAGACCAATTTCTACGCCTGCAACAGGCGTAGAAAATGATGAGTGAGACGAACCTGCTGGCCCATCCTTTTCCCACGCATGCACACAATTTTAGTATTTTTAGTATTAGCAACTAACCGTTGAGCCACCATCTGTACCTGAAAAACGCCTAACGTAGGCGTAATAAATAACCCCCTAAGCGTTGTTAGACAGTGGTTAGTCCTATGGAGCCATGTAATAGTACGGTAATTCATTGCAGACTATGGGAGAAACGATCAAATGATCACATGTTTGGGGGACTTTAAAAAAGAGAAAAAAAAAGTATATAAAAGTGTTTATAGTATCAGATCACCCCCCTTTCCTCATTTTACAAGTAAAAAAATAAATAAAAAATAAAGATCCTTTTCATCACTGCGTACCAAAATGCCAGAATTAATAAAATTAGGGAACATCATAAAAATAAAACCCATAAGATTGTGGTTTCATTGCATATTTTTTTAAATTATACCCCATTTGATTTTTTCCAAGCTTCCGACTACATTGTATGTAATATTAAATGGTTCCATTAGAAAGTACAACTTGTCCCGCAATAAAACGAGCCCTAATAGGTCTATGTGAAAGAAAAAATTAAAAGTTATGGCCCCGGGATGGCCGGAAGTAGAAAAAAAAAAAAACAACCAAAAAAAAAACTAAAAATCAATCAGTAATGATGTGGTTAACAGCTCAGGCAAGATGGCAGCCCCCGTAATCATTCTAAGGAAATCTGTAAAGAAAACAAAAGAAGATTAGAAAAAAAAGATATGTGTCACTATTTTTTTTTTAATTCACTTTATTGAACAATAAAGTGAATAATAAAGAAGTCAATACAAAAATCCAGTCAGGAACAAAGCCCTATACATAGGTATACACTATATTCATACATTTCAAATCTTAAATAGCACAGATAATATGCGAGGATTGTATAGAGAGTACAGCTACTTTCACACTAGCGTTTTATAATTCCGGTATTGAGCTCCGTCATAGGGGCTCAATACCGGAATAAAACGCTTCAGTTTTGTCCCCATTCATTGTCAATGGGAACAAAACTGAACTGAATACAACGGAATGCTCCTAAAAGCATTCCGTTCCGTCTCCAGACCGGAGAACAAACCGCAGCATGCTGCGGTTTGCTCTCCGGTCCAGGCATCCGCACCAAGACGGATCCGTCATGACCCCCAATGAAAGTCAATGGGGACGGATCCGTTTGGTGTGACACAATGGTGAACGGATCCGTCCTCCATTGACTTTCAATGGAGTTCATGACGGATCCGTCACCTGCACACATACACACAATACACACATACAGACATACACATAAACATACACAGACATATACACATACAGACATTGACATACACATAAACATACACAGACATATACACATACAAATACACATACATACTTACATGCTCCCCGACAGGTCTCCAGAACGTAGGAGGAATAGGACGGCGGGCACAGATGACGATTCCACTAGGCGCCCAGCAGAGGGCGCTGTGGGGAATCGTCATCTGTCCGCGCCGTCCTGCTCCTCCGGCGCTGTGGAGACCTGTTGGGAGCATGTAAGTATGTATGTGTATTTGTCTGTGTATATGTGTGTATGTACTGTGTGACGTGTGGGGCCGGAGCGCGGTTCCGGCTCCACACATGCCCCTGCGGCAGTCCTGATCCGGCAGCACCCTTCACCTGCCGGATCTGGGCTGCCGCTAGTGTGAAAGTAGCCTAACACGTAAAGGAACCTATCAAGATGCTGAGGCGATAGCATTAGTCATCATTTGGGTAGACTGCAAAGTCTGTGTAGAGGAGTACCATGATCTCCAGACCCCCAATAATTTAAGCTCCCCCTATTCTTGAAGACTATATATTCATACGGGATTATAGTATTTACCAATATCTTCCCCTGGTTCACGGTGGGACTTCTGTCTCCCATCTACCTGATTGCTATGGCTTTTCGTGCCAGAAACAAGACTTCCCGTAGGAAGGTTCTAGTGTAATGAGGATAGATGGTTTCATCAAGAATGCCAAATAGGCATGGAGTGGGTTCTGTAGGAACAGGAAGGTTCAATATGTCAGATAGAAATTTTTTTATTTTAATATTTCCCTGAAATGCATGAATCCCCTTACATCCCACCCAAACCTGTATAGCTGTATGGATTGGCAGAAGCATACGAGGGAATAACTGAGGTTTCCCTGCACTGGCCACAAGGACCTGAGATTTAAGTACATAGCTAGATGTGCTTCAGAATTGGGAAGCTGGTCATACGGAGAAAGCTAGGACTTCAAATAGTGCATCTGACCTGCCAAATAATAAAGATAGAAATCTGGTAAGGACACTCCCCTTCTCGCCTTAGGACGGCATAAATTGGGTATAAAAAGTTTAGGTCTAGTAGATCCCCAGATGAATGGTGATATCAGGGAGTTAAAGGTTTTGTGTCATTATGGAAAATGGGGACATATCACCCCATTGTCTTATAGGTGCAGGTCCCACCGCTGGGAATTGTACCTATATGGGGATTATAGGTGCAGGTCCCAGAGGAAATGAAGGGGAACGCACTGCGCACCATTCATTTTCTATGGGGCCGCTAAAAATAGACGAGCGCTGGCTCGGCTATTTCCATCGAGCTTATAGCACCGTGCATGCATGGCCACCACTCCCATTCACTTGTATGGGGAGCCGGTAATTCTCCACTGTGACGGGCCCAATCAGTATCATATAACGGAAATAGAGCGGACTTAGACTAGTTTATCCGTAGACCAGAATGATGACCAAAAGTATCAAATAGAGAGATAGCTTGAGGGAGAGTGTCCTCCACCTCTGACATAAAGAGGACTAGATCACCAGCATAGAGCCTCAGTTTGTCCTCCCTATCTCCTACTGAAACTCCCCGATACTGAGAATCACTCTGGATGCGTATGGTTAATGGCTCTATTGCTAGAGTGAATAGTAGCGGAGATAGCGGGCACCCCTGCCTAGTCCCCCTTCCGGATGGAAATAAGTTGAGCAGATGCCATTCACCAGAATGTTAGATCTTGGATGCTTGTACAAAATAGAGACCCATTTAAGTTAGGCCCAAAACCGAAGCGTTGAAAGGTGGCCAACAGATAGGACCATTCTACTGAGTCAAAAGCTTTAGCTGCATCTAATGACGCCAATGCTGCTGCTGTCTGAGACCTATTTGAGTCACCACCTGCACTCTCCTGATGTTATCAGTGGTGGATTTCCCTGGAATAAATGCAGACTGGTCAGAGTGGACTATAGTAAGAACATATCTGGCCAGGCGAACTGACAGTATCTTGGCCAATATTTTGTAGTCTAGGTTTAATAGCAATATTGGCCTATATGATCCACAGTCAGCTGGATCCTTTCCTGGCTTAAAGGGGTATTTCCATCACGGACAATGGGGACATCACTAGGATATGCCCCCATTGTCTTCCTACAATGAGAACGGAGGAGACGGAAATTGCTGAGCGCAGTACACCCTCCACTGCTTTCCCCGGTCCATTCTCCTTGTAGGCGCAGGTCCCAGAGGTGGGACCCACATCAATCAGACAATGGGGGCATAGCCGAGCGATATGCCCTTATTGTCTATGATGGCAAAACCCCTTTAAGGAGTATTATGATGGTGGCATCATAAAGAGATGGTGGCAATGCCCATTTAACAAAGGCATCCTCATACATTTTGAGTAGGGAAGGCGTCAAAGCGTCTGGTGTGTCACTATCTGGTTTTAACTGGCATTACCTTTGAAGGGAATCTGTCAGCTGCAAAATACCCCCCAAAATAGAGTAAGCAATAAATAGTGTAAGGTGCTGAGTCCGTTTTGTAATTTTTATCTTCATACTCACATACATTCCAACACTGTGCTCCAAAAAACAACAGTAAAATGCATTGAGGGGACTCCTGAGCACATGCACCTAATGGAGAGGATTCTAAGAGGGGTCCTCACAATGCATTTTACAGCTAGTTTGTGGGAGCACAGTGTCGGAATACAAGCGAGTATGACAATAAAAATTACATAACTGGACTAGGCACCTTACATTATACAGCACTTACTGTAGTTTGGAGGGTGTTTTAGGGGTCCCTTTAATATGTCTGCCAGTACTGCATGGACAGTAATGTCTGGTGCTGCCATAGTAAAAGGGTAGGTAAAGGTAAAGTCATGTTAAATATTTGTAAATTTATAAAATTGGAACAGGGCAGTACATTTATTTAATACATTTCTAATTATTTTAAAGGAATAGGAAAAACTCGGCACCATGCAGAATACCTGGAGGCTGGAAGTAAGTGGAATCGTATCACAGATTAGCCAGTCTGTGACCCAAATAACACATTACATGAAACTGATCTCCTCTGCCAAATCTCATTCAGCATCATGGCAAGCTCCACTTTATACCCCTTACGTCTCTACTACATCTGTCTGTATAATAAGGAATGTTCTTCTGTTCCTCTTGTTTTGTTTTTTAACAGTTCAAGATCTTTTCCTGAAAGTCATCCTGCCTTTAATTGCTATGGTAGTCCTCTTCCTTATCCTCCATTGTGTCCTAATTCAGTGGTAAGCCCTAAAGGTCTTCTACTCATCCCGGTATATTGTAATACGAAGTATCATAGGGTCCTCTTGTTAATAAAAGGTGTCCTCAGAGCCGAGATTACAATGTATTTTCTCCACCTTCAGCAGGAACTGTACTCAGTGCTTTATTCCTGGGAACAGAGATGGCACTCCTGAAGAATGCCCACTAAATACATCAGGTAACAACTGTAACCCAACATGAGTCCTGATCACATTAGCTCCATTGTGTTATGGGCGCCTTCACACGTGGCAGACTTGAAATCAGTTCTATCACTTACCTGAATGGGGTTTGCAGTAATCCACGGGCTTGCCATCGAAAAAATCCCATTCAGATGAATGGAACTGATTTTCAGCCGTAGACATTTTCTGCAAAAAAATATTCCACATGTGAAGACACCTTTGCCATTAAAGGGAATGTGTCATCAAAAAATGACCTATTTTTTAAATCATGTTTTTACGAATTTTTACCGATGTTATTTGGAATTTTCCATGTCAGTATCTATATATATATATAAACCTATAAAATCCTGCAGTTTTTGCACTGGCAACTAAACCTAATAATAGGTGCCACTTCTTGGTCTGTACAGAACACTTTACTACAGTTATTTGCTTATCTTTACAGACAGGATCAGAATGACAGATAACACTTACATATAGAAAACATGTGATCCACCATTCACAATAGTCAGAGCTTATCTATTCTTTACTTGTACAGTGACCTCTGCACAGGTCAAGTACCATGCCTAGAAAGCTCTCCCATAAAAGTCAAAGGTCATTTACGAACCTTTTTTCTTCAGTTTTTGCAACTTTTTTTTTCTTGTTCCATGTTCGACACTTAGTGTCAAGGGAGCGGAGGGCTGGGTCTACCCAACAAATTTACCAACATTTACTCCTGGCATAAATGCTGGTGAAAAGCTCCAGTCAGGGCCTAGAATAGTTTTTGAGTCAGGCACATGGACTGCTGAAGGTGCGCCTAATTAATGGCAAGGCATACGCCCCATCATAAATTATGCGCATCTTCTGGCACCAAAACCAGCGCAAAAGGGGCGTAAAATGCTGGTCTTAGGAAATAACCCCCAATGACTCAGCTCCAGTGTATTGTGTCTATGGCCCATGGTGGCTTCTGTAAAGCATATCTTTAAAGAGGACCTGTCACCGCTCCTGAGACGCCTGTTTTATTAGCTTCATGCATTCCCCATGTAATAACAATTCTGGAACATCTATTCTTAAGGCTCTATGTTGTGTCATTCCTTTATTATTTCTACTAGAAGTTCTGAATGAATTGCTAGCAGTCTGCAGTAAGGGTACAGAGGGGAGGTAACAAGTTGGGGGTGTGTACCTGCACAGACATACTCTATCCAATCAGTGCTGCAATGCCCTTAGGTTTAGCCCAAAGCCAAACCGGTCAGTTGGTATAGTGGGTCCACTCTCACTGTCTGTTACACTATCTATGTCAATTAAAGACACTATCCACGCCACCTAGGGACACCATCCACGTCAATTACGGACATATCTATGGCGACTCCATACCTTATGGTTTGTTGTGTGGTATTAAAGTTTATTATGTTCAATTAAAGTATTACATAGAGTGAAAGTATGCTGAGTCACTAGAGTACACACTATGTCAGCTAAACGTGAACTAAGCCAGTAGAACACCTGCTAAAGTGGCACTTAATTTTTAATGTAATGCAGGATCTAATTGTTTCTAATTTATGTTTTACCAGGGCCAGATGTTCCATCAGCAGCACAGGAGAGCACTGTCTAGGGAGATCCTACTTTGCTGTGTATTCCTCCACTACTGTTATGGATAGGGGAATGGGTGGGGGTGACAGGAGCTGCAGGTTTCAGTAATTTTTCCCCAATGTTATTGTTGTTGACATAAGACGTTTTTGCAGAATAAAAATCTTTACTCTCGAGGAGGCAGAAGCTTTACGGGTACAGATGAAAGGCCCAGTCACTTAAACAGGACAGTCCCTTTTCAACAATCAACTTCCCTTTAGTGCAGTGGTACAGTAACATTGCCGGTAGTGGCTGTGCCCAGGAGAAGGGTTGCCAACCATCCAGAAATTTCGTGACAGTCCATTAAAATAGGTGACTTTTTTCCTGTGTTCATGAAAATAATTGATGTGTCCGTGATTTTTTTGAGGCTGGTGTTACTTGACTAGATTTTTTTGGTGGAAATTATTATAATTTTACAGCTCACAGTAAATGCTCGTAATAAGCTACAGACATATTATCTTTATAATTCATTATGGTTTTCCAATTTGCCCACAAAAAATGTTGGCTGTTCATGATTTTCGGATAAGTTGCCCAGAAAAAAGAAAAATTCAGGTTGGCAACATTGCCCAGGAGGCAGAATCCATGCAACAGGTCCCTCAGGCAGTAGGTAAGTTTTAGAGCGCAGTTCATAGGCCTGTCATACCCACTCAGTACTACTCACTCTTTTTTCCAAGGGAAATCATTCCCTCTGGCGGCACACTAGTGTGGTCATGCACCATGCATTTAGTTGGCATGGATGTTGGCAACTGTTTTACAGGCCTAAGGTTACTCTTGTGAAGGTTCCTGCTTCCACACACCTGCTTTCACTTGGTGTGATAGTGCTCCACTACCACTCTTGCACTTTCATGGCTTTCATCTCCTGCCGGCACTACAGTGTAAGTAGATCCTAGTCATTTCCTAGTTTAAGATGGATATTGCCTCCCTACAGGTGCCCTTAGTTTTCTTGGCCCTGCATAGCCCGGAAAACCTTTTGAAACCAGCTTGGCCTTTCTTCATCCCGGGAACCAACCACTTCACAAGAGGGACTGCACACAAAAAACAAGTGTATCCTGAACTATGATTTGACATCTTACGCATCCTGCGACCCACAATTTACCCGAGATGGACTTTGCACATGTTAAAGAGATTTTCCAAGTGCTATATACTGATGGCCTATGCTCAGGATTAGAGATGATTGAACCTGTTGAGATTTGGTTTGGATTCAATTCGCCACATTTTTCAAAAAGTTTGGTTCGGACTCAAATTGGCTCCAATTGCCCAGGAAATGGAAATGGGTATATAATACCCTCTAGTCTCCTAGGACTGAGTGACATGTGACATGCATGGCTATGGGTAAATGCATGTTTAATGGCGTTAACAAACAGAGCGTTTAACAACACACCGCGCCATGGCTTCCAAAAATTGTCCCTTAGCTGGGAAAAATGTAAGATTTAAAAAACACACATAGCTGTTATAAGAAAAATAAAATATATGGATTATGGAGGGACCAAGCGTCCAAATATTATATGTTGACCGGGTTAGAATGCCTGCCCATATGACATGCACATGTGTTAATTGTGAGAAGAAAAAGTGGCTCACTGTGATCGAGCCTATAAAAATTCTCCTTTTAATTGGGAGCAGCAGCAGTGTGGATGTAGAAAGGGTAATAGAGGCATGTGGTCATAAAAGTAGCAGCACTAGAAGCAGCATAGCATGGAGTATACAAGGCAGTAGACCAGCTGTCTATGGGTGCTAGTGGTGGCAGATGTGTAGCGTTAATAGTGGTGGCTGTAGGCTATTAGCAGCGAGGAGTAGCAGCTGAGGCGGTAGTGGCAGCCAAAGCCATATAGTACATGATGGCAGGCAGCAGCATGATGAGGCAGCAACAGCCATATGGAACATGATTGTAGGCAGGCAGTAGCCGTACAGAACATTTGGTAGGCAGGCAGTAGCATGATGGCAGCAGTGGCATGATGGAGGCAGCAGCCTTACAGAACATGATGGTAGGTAGGCAACACCAGTAGCATGATGGCGACAGTGATACGATGGAGGAAGCTGCAGCAGTCGGAGGAACATGATTGTAGGCAGGCAACATGATGGTAGGCAGGAAGGCAGGCAAACAGCAACAGTGGCAAGATGGGGACCATCAGGAAGGCCAGATCTATTCATTGACATCAGCCGGAGGAGTGTGAAAATCCTCCCGAATCAAGGCTTGATTTGTTTTGACAAAAGAGATGTTTTGGACATTGGTGAAGTACAACTTGGTCCATTTGGGTCTCACCAAACCCCCTGTGGCACTTAAAACCCTCTCTGAGATGACACTGGATGCTGGGCAAGAAAGACAGCGAGCACACTGTGCAAGTTCAGGCCACTTTACCAGTCTGCCTGTCCAGAAATCCATGGGATCAGAGAACAAGGTATGCGCTGGAGACAGGCCAGAGTGTAGGTAGGCCTGAACCTGGGCATTGAGTTGGGAAGTCTTGGCTTGCTGATTTGCCTCAGCCTGGGGCAGTCCATGAAAAAACTGCTCCAACATGTTGAGGAGACTGAACTGGCTACTGCTGCTTCTTCTGCTTGTCACGGCGGGAGGTGGGTGATTGCAGGGAGCGGAGAAGGGCCTCCCTTTCAAACATGCTGGCGGCAGGTGCCTGCTTGCTGAAAACTGCAGCAAGCTGTGTAAACAGTGTTTCCTGGTAATAATGTAATTTGCCTTCCCTTTCAGAGGAAGGAACACATTCCCCCATTTCCTTTGATAGCCAGGGTCTAAAATCTTGGCTATCCAATAATCATCAGTCTGCTTGATGTCAACAATACGCCTGTCACTTTGAAAGCAAGCGAGCATACAGCTTGCCATTCTGGCCAGCATGCTTGGGGGGCCAATTCTTTCTGGCTGTGCCCCCCACTGAGACGATTGGGTCAATTCCATCATCATCATACTCTTGCTCCTCAACCTCTGACTCATCATCCTCTTACAGTGGCAGCTCCTAAACCTCCTCCGCCATGGCAGTTTCTCTTTGTGGTTGCCAACAGCTACAGGGCGGACAGCAAGATGCATTAACTATTCTTCCGTCATCGTTACCTGCTGAATGAGTGTCAGCATCTGTTCTAAGATAAATATGAGGTGGATGACATCATTTATTATGCAGTTGTCCCTGCTGACAAACTTTGTGGCCTGTTCGGAGGGCTACAGCATCGGACAAACGTCTCGGATGAGCTGCCACTGCCTGACCTTGAAACAGCACATGCTCCTTTGCTGAGGCAGTCTGGTGCATGACAAAATCATTCACAGTTTTCCGCTGCTTGCACAGATGTTCTAGCATGTGCAGTGTTGAATTCCAGCAAGTTGGAATGTCGCTGATTATGTGGTGTAGGGACAGACCATTCTGTCGCTGCAGTCCTCGCCACATAAGAATGACTCGCCACGTAAGTCTCCTGGACATTGCCAGCACCTTCCTCAAGCCAATTTACTTATTAAAAAAGTGTTGCCCAACTAGGTTATTTACCTGCACCATGCAAGTAGCATGTGTTACTTCCCCCATGTTCAGCGCGGGCACTGTATTGTGGCTATTGTCGCTGACCACTTTGCCCATTTGGAGTTGTCTGGGTGACAGCCAGCAGGATGTTTGCTGCTTGATGTATTTTAACAACTGCTTGCCTTTGTGGCTACTCTCGTTTAGGCCAATCAGCTCCAAAACGCAAGGTAACGCTTGACTTGACACGTGATAGGAAGGGGAGTGGGAGCAATCCTGTGCCCTTCTGCTGTTGAGTGATGGGAGCATGTCCATGGAGGTGGAAGAGGCAGTGAAGAGCCTGGGGTGGGAGCCAGGTCGACACAATCGAGGGCAGGTTCAAAAGGTTGTGCACCTTGCTGCACAGTAAGAAGTAGTGGCCCACCTTCTCCGCCTCCTGAGAGTACAAGGCAGGGATGGCTTTTTGGGAGAAATAATGCCAGCTAGGTATCTTCCAGTGAGACTGAGCACACACCATCAACTCCCTAATGGCAGCAGACTCTACTAAATGGTACAGCAGCGACTGCACCACTAGCAACTTGGCCAGGTAGGAATTAAGTAAAGTTGTTTCCTGGACAAGCATTATGTTATTGATGGCTGACGATGGAGCAGAGGAGGAGGAGTCTGAGCGTTAGAGGCAGAAAGTGAGGACAATGTGAAAGACACCAGACTGCCCGTGGAATGCAACCTGGCTGCCGCAAGGGGGACCAGGTGAAGAAGGGAACTCCTGTTGTGGTAGTTGGCTACCACCTTTGTTTGCCCACGGGATGGGGTGCAGGGTTGCCAACCAGAATTTTTCTTTCTTCTAGACAACTTATCCCAAAATCAGCCAAAATCACAGACACTTCTATTTTTCTTTCCACAGACACAGAAAAAAGTGACTTTTTTTTACGGACTGTCCAAAAATTTCTGGACGGTTGGTAACCCTGATGGGGTGATGCTGCTTCATGTGCTTTCATAGAGCTGTGGTGCCTATGTTTGTGTTTGGCTGCCCACTTCTTATTTTAAGAAGAAAAACTGCCGTACGGCAGATACTCGCACAGAACTAGAGGCAGCCGAGCTTGGCTTAGCTCTGGTATGATTTGGGCCTAACTTACCCACAGTGTCAGTGACATCAATAAGTCACAAAGAAGATATGGCTCTGGTAGTTCTTTGGGAGATATGTTGCCCATGGTCTTGGCCACTAGAGAGGCTGGCGCTTTTTCCTATAGTGTGAAAGCATGACCACCGCTGCTGGATTACAGGGTGGTCTTCACCATGGATATAAGCAGTGAATAATGTGATGGAAAAATGAATCAAACCAGCAAAATAGAAGACTTTCTCTACATGATAAATGACGTTTGCCTAAGTGAGAAAACCCCTTTAAAACGTTACCCTCTGGATTATAAAATTTGTTGCACGTTGCACACTTGTATATATAACTGCAATATTTCACAAAACAAAAAACACTTTACTGTCTGGAGATGCCCTGACAAGGATCTTGGTCTAGAATTTCCTGTTTTCACTCAAAGATTTCAAACACTACCCACAAAGACACACGTTGCACACTAGTGTAATAGCTATATTTCATTAAACTTTCTAGAGATACACTGACCAGGTTTTGGCCTCTTATTCATAGAAACATAGAAGATTGACGGCAGAAAAAGACCACCTGGTCCATCTAGTCTGCCCTTTTATTATTCCTTTATTGTTATCTTAGGATAGATACATGTTTATCCCAGGCATGTTTAAATTCAGTTACTGTGGATTTATCAACCACCTCTGCTGGAAGTTTGTTCCAAGCTTCTACTACTCTTTCAGTGAAATAATATTTTCTAATGTTGTTCTTGATTTTTCCCCCAACTAACCTCAGATTGTGCCCCCTTGTTCTTGTGTTCAGTTTCTTATTAATAACCCTTCCCTCCTGAACTTTATTCAGTCCTTTAACATATTTAAAGGTTTCAATCATGTCCCCCCTTTCTCTTCTTTCCTCCAGACTATACATATTAAGAACTCTGAGTCTTTCTTGATAAGTCCTATGTTTTACACCTTCCACCATTTTTGTAGCTCTTGTTTGGACCCGTTCTATTTTAGCAATATCCTTTTGCAGGTGAGGTCTCCAGAATTGAACACAGTATTCCAGATGTGGTCTTACTAGAGCTTTATACAGAGGGATCACAATCTCCCTCTTTCTGCTTGTTATACCTTTAGCTATGCAGCCAAGCATACGATTTGCTTTCCCTACCGCCTGATTGCATTGGTTACTCGTTTTAAGACTGTCAGAGATGACTACCCCCAAAGATACATTGTTATTTTCCCAACCCCTTAAAAATGTAATGCACCGACATGGAGGTCAGCCTAGTAGTTCATGTTATAACTTAGAGATTTACATTTTCAAAAAAAAACCCCATCTGGAGATGCCCTGACACAGATTTCAGATTAGTATTTCATATTTTCACTCAGAGATTTAAAACGCTACTGTTACAACTGTAGGTAGGGACAGTCAAGGACAGTGAGCCCTAAGGCTAGAACTGAGTCTGTTTTCCCTACCTACTTGCAGTACAAGCCCTAGATAGGTAGACCATAACTGGTCGACAGTGTCTACACTATTTAAGTGCAGAGATGGACAAACAACAAAGACAGACAAACACAATACCAGAGTCAAACATAAATGGGTCAGAACCAGATAGGCTATGCAGTACCAGATGAGAGAAAAAGAGTGGTCAGAAGACAAGCCGAGATCAGAACCAGATGGACTACGCGGTACCAAACGAGAGACGGAGAGTCTTCAGAAGACAAGACAGGGTCAGAGGAATGAACAATCCAATAAGCACGGGCCCAGGAACACAACTGGTGAGTCAGAGACTATCACTGGCACTGGTGTATGGCTAGGAAGGGGTTTAAATAAATCCCCAGGTCCCTGGATCAGAACCTGATAGGTCCATGATTCGGCACTCCATTAGTGAGAAACACGAGCACACAGTAATAGAGCAGCTGAGCAATCAGCCCACTGCTAATCTTCTCCTGCACACACCCACTGCAGAGAGAAACAGAGCATTGCATCCTGTTGCTAAGGATTTGCGTCACCAGGGGGCCTGGCTCAGTAGCACGTCTTTCCTAGCACAGACGCTCCAAGTCTGAGGATCATGCCACTGGAGCCCAGAAAGGTAAGTTTCCAACACCTACCCTCTGTATTATAAGACATGTTGCACACTTGTATTCTCTATTGCTATATTTTGGGGGGGGGGGGGACATTGATCTGTCTAGAGATGCCTTTAAACAAATTTTGGACTAGTATTTTATGTTTTTACTGAGATTTAAAATTCTATCTATCCTTTGGATGGTAAAACATGTGTTTTGACTTTATTCCTCTCCCCCCCCAACAAAAAAACATTTCTGTTAAAATGGAAAAAAAGAAATGTTCTTGCAGGTAGTTGCTTCTGAGTTTCTTCAGCAGCTGCAGCTGTGTTGTAAGGCAGGACTTGCAACTAGAAGGCACTACCCGGCACACCCTACCTCAGCTGCTCACTTCTCGCCTGAAAGCTTTCCCTGCCTTTTCCTATTGTACACAATTATTCTTCTTACTTGCCTTTCCCTTCGATATCCCTCGCACTAGAACAGCAGCGTAATTGTGATGTAAGGCCTCTTTCACACCAGCGCCAGCACGGATCCGGCGGGTAAAGGGTGCTGCCGGATCCGTTCTGCCGCATGAACACATGTTGTCACGCTCTGGTGTGGAGGGAATAGCCACACCGAGCGTACGAGGGAAGGGAACAGATCAAAACCAGGGAAATGGTCACCTCCTGCAGGGAACCCTGAAACTAGGCCCTGACTGACTACTGACTGACTACCAGTATGAACAAGCCTGGGTTGTAGAAAAGTTCATACACAGGAACCTAATAATAAATGCACCCTAGAAAACCCTGCAGCTAGTGACACAAGAAAGAGTAAACCCGTTCCTCCAAGAGTAAGGACGAACAGGAGACTCCAAAAGGAAAACCACAAAAGGGAAAAAGTAACTTATCTTAAAGCAGGTATCGCAGCAACCGGATCTCAGCCGAGATCCACACCACACACTACTAAGTAGGCAGAAAGTATAAACCGTAAGGGATACTGGGAGAGGAAGGGGTAAATAGGAGAAAGATAATTACCACAGCAGCAACAGCTGAGGGGAAGGGGTGTGGTAAACAGCAACCAAACCAAGGGAAAAGCATGTCAAATTATGTCACTTTAGAAAGCCACGCAGAACGTCTGATACCAGACGCAAGCCCACTCGTGACATTACCCCCCCCTTTTACGGGTGACCTCCGGGCACCCAGGACCAACTTTATCAGGATGACACCTGTGAAAGGCTTTCACCAAACGACTGGCATTCACGTCAGATGCTGGTACCCATGACCTCTCCTCAGGACCATAACCCTTCCAATGAACAAGATATTGAAGATTCCCACGGAGAACTTGAGAATCAATGATCTTGACAATCTGGAATTCCAAATTACCATCCCCTAAGACAGGCGCGGATGGCAAGGGAGATGGCTCCAGAGGTTCAACATATCTCTTCAACAAAGATCTGTAAAACACATTATGGATTTTCAGGGCCTGAGGAAGTTCAAGACGAAATGCTACAGGATTAATAATGGCCGTGATCTTATATGGGCCAATAAATCTTGGAGCCAACTTCCAAGAAGGAACTTTCAACTTAATGTTCCTAGTAGACAGCCACACAGAATCACCCACACTTAGGTCCAGACCATTCATATGTTTCCTGTCAGCCACATGTTTGTACTTGTTACCCATATTTATCAAGTTATTTTGAATTTTTCTCCATATAGAAGACAATGATGACGAAAAACGTTCTTCCTCAGGAATACCAGAAGTATCAGAACCAGAAAATGTGCCAAACTGCGGGTGAAAGCCATAGGCACCAAAAAATGGTGACTTACCAGTGGAGTCCTGTCTGCGATTATTTATGGCAAACTCAGCCAGAGACAAAAACGAGGACCACTCCTCCTGGTTCTCAGAGATAAAACATCTCAAGTAAGTCTCCAGACTCTGATTGGTACGCTCAGTCTGTTCATTCGTCTGGGGATGAAAGGCAGAGGAGAAAGACAGTTGTATCCCGAGCCGAGTACAGAACGCCCTCCAGAATCTGGACACAAACTGAGTCCCACGATCAGAGACCACGTCAGTGGGAATGCCATGAAGTTTCACAATGTTGTCAACAAACACTTGTGCAAGAGTTTTAGCATTGGGGAGTCCAATGCAATAAAGTGCGCCATTTTACTAAAACGATCTACAACCACCAGAATAACTGTCTTACCAGACGACTCAGGCAGATCAGTGATGAAGTCCATGGATAGGTGAGTCCATGGTCTGGATAGGATGGGTAATGGAAGTAGAGGTCCAGAAGGTCGAGTATGTATCACCTTAGCGCGTGCACAGACACTACAGGCTGACACATAATCCTCAACACACTTACGCAGCCCTGGCCACCAGAATCTACGAGAGATGAGGTCGACAGTGGATTTACTCCCAGGGTGTCCCGCAAGCACCGAAGAACGATGCTCCTCAAACACCTTATGACGCAAATCAGAAGGAACAAACAACTTCCCAGGAGGGCAAGACTCCGGCGCATCTCCCTGGGCCTCAAACACTTTAGCTTCAAGATCAGGGTAAAGAGCGGATATCACCACTCCTTCAGACAGTATAGGGCTCGGATCTTCAAAATCACCACCTCCGGGAAAACTACGTGACAAGGCATCCACCTTCACATTCTTAACCCCAGGACGATATGTGACAATGAAATTGAATCTGGTGAAGAAGACCATCTGGACTGCCTCGGATTAAGTCGTTTAGCCGACTCCAGGTAAGCCAGATTTTTGTGATCAGTGAATACCGTGATTGGGTGAATCGCCCCTTCCAACCAATGACGCCATTCCTCAAAAGCCAACTTAATGGCCAGTAACTCTCTGTTACCCACATCATAATTTCTCTCCGCCGCAGAGAGTTTTTTCGAAAAAAATTTACCAGGTGATGGGCCCTGTGATAAAACAGCTCCTACCCCCACATCGGATGCGTCAACCTCCACAATGAAAGGTTGTGACACAACTGGCTGTACCAATATAGGGTAAGAAGAAAAGCACTCCTTCACAGCGGAGAAGGCTTGCAACGCTGCATCAGACCACACTGAGACATCCGTCCCTTTCTTAGTCATGTCAGTTAAGGGTTTAACTATTGTCGAATAGTTCTTAATAAATTTTCGGTAATAGTTGGTGAACCCCAAAAATCGCATAAGAGCCTTCAGATTTTCAGGTCGGTCCCAGTTCAGAACAGCACCGACTTTCTCTGGATCCATACGAAAACCTGAAGATGAAAGCAAGTATCCTAAGAATTGCACCTCTTGTACAGCAAAAACACATTTCTCTAATTTTGCATACAACTTGTTATCTCTTAAGATCTGCAACACCTGCCTCACGTGATCCTGATGTGTCACAATATCTGGAGAATAGATTAGTATGTCATCCAAATACACGACTACAAACCTCCCCACAAGGTGATGAAAAATGTCATTAACAAAATGCTGGAAGGCAGCAGGAGCATTGGTCAACCCAAAAGGCATGACCAGGTTCTCAAAGTGGCCCTCAGGAGTGTTAAAGGCCGTCTTCCATTCATCCCCTTCTTTGATCCTGACCAGATTATATGCCCCCCTTAAGTCCAACTTGGAGAACACCTTGGCATCCACAATCTGGTTAAACAAGTCAGGAATCAAAGGAAGGGGGTACGGATCACGGACAGTAATCCTATTGAGTTCACGGAAATCCAGACATGGCCTAAGGGTTCCGTCCTTTTTCTTAACAAAAAAGAACCCTGCTGCCACAGGAGATTTGGAAGGCCTAATATGTCCTTTAGCCAAACTCTCAGCAATATATTCCTTCATGGCCGTTCTCTAAAGTCCAGAAAGGTTATACAGCCTAGATTTGGGCAATTTTGCTCCCGGGATAAGATTCATAGGACAATCGTATTCCCGGTGAGGGGGTAAATCCTGACATCCACCTTCAGAAAATACATCAGAGAAATCCGATATAAAAGAAGGAAGAGTCTTAGTGGTTAAAGCAGAAAAAGATGTATTAAGGCAATTGTCAACACAATAATCGCCCCAATCCACAATTTGTCTAGTATGCCAGTCAATAGACGGATTATGTTTGCTTAAGCACGGTAAACCCAGAACCACAGGAGCAGGAAGACCTTCCAACACAAAACATGAAATAAGCTCCTGATGAAATTCACCCACTCTTAATTTGATATCATGCACCATCTGAGACAAACACTTCTGAGATAGAGGTGCAGAATCAATGGAAAACACAGAAATCCTCTTATCCAAAGAACTCGGCGACAATCCATGCATACGGACAAACTGAGCATCAATCAAGTTCACTCCTGCCCCGCTGTCAATAAACACCTCAATTTTCACAACCTTTGATTCTAGCGCCACCTCGGCAGTCAGGAGAAAACGGGTACTACAGGATGAAGACAAACGCACATTTTCAGTCTCCCTACCCACCCCACCGAGAGTGAGATGAGAATTCAACGCCCCCTTTTCTTTTCTCTCATTTAGAGATTGAAAGCATGGACATACATTGATAAAGTGTCCTTTCTGACCACAGAAAAAACACACACCCTTTTTATTACCAAGATGTTTATGGGTGGAAACAGGAGTGGCTCCCCCTAATTGTATAGGTTCATCCCCTGACATCAACCTAGGGGAATATTCACCCAAAGTGTCATAGGAAGACAGTACACTATGTTAGGGGGCCCCTAGATCGCTCTCTCAGGCGCCTATCCATGCACACTGCAAGAGACATAACGGCCTCCAAAGACACTGGGGTTTCCTGAAAGGCCAAAGCGTCCTTCAGCCTTTCAGACAAACCTTGACAGAATTGGCTACGCAAAGCCGGATCGTTCCATTCAGTGTTTGTTGCCCACCTCCGAAACTCAGAGCAATAAATCTCAACCGGCCGCTCACCCTGACAAAGGTCACGTATCTGGGTCTCAGCCAGGGAGATACGATCCGGGTCATCATAGATAATCCCTAAAGCCTTGAAAAATTCATCTACTGACCGGAGAGACTGCGATCCGGTCGGCAGAGAAAAGGCCCATGACTGCGCATCCCCTTTAAGCAGCGAGATGACCACACCAGCCTTCTGCTCCTCATTACCAGAAGAATGTGGACGCAGTCTGAAATACAATTTGCACGCCTCCCTGAATAGAACAAAATTAGTGACATAATTTGACATGCTTTTCCCTTGGTTTGGTTGCTGTTTACCACACCCCTTCCCCTCAGCTGTTGCTGCTGTGGTAATTATCTTTCTCCCATTTACCCCTTCCTCTCCCAGTATCCCTTGCGGTTTATACTTTCTGCCTACTTAGTAGTGTGTGGTGTGGATCTCGGCTGAGATCCGGTTGCTGCGATACCTGCTTTAAGATAAGTTACTTTTTCCCTTTTGTGGTTTTCGTCTGATACCAGACGCAAGCCCACTCGTGACACATGTGGGGCCGGAGCAGCGCATACACGTACACACACATAAACAGACACAGACACATAAACATACACATACACAGACACTTACTTGTTCCAGCAGCTCCGGACCTGACCAGCGACGAGGAGGACGGCGCGCACAAGGGTAAGTTTACCCACAGCGCCACCTGCTGGAGGAAGGGTAAATTGCAGGGAGACGGATACGTCATGAACTCCATTGAAAGTCAATGGAGGACGGATCCGTTTACCATTGTGTCACACCAAACGGATCCGTCCCCGTTGACTTGCATTGTGGGTCATGACGGATCCGTCTTGGTGCGGATGCCCATACCGGAGAGAAAACCGCAGCATGTTGCGGTTTGCTCTCCGGTCTGGAGACGGAACAGAATGCTTCTAGGAGGCGTGTCTCAGCTCTTCCTATCACAGCTCAGGAGGGTGTCTCAACTGTGCCTATCACAACTCAGGAGGCATGTCTCAGCTCTCCCTATCACAGCTCAGGAGGCAGATGAAGGATGAAACTGAGCATGTGCGGCCATCTCTGTGAGCAGTACAAAGAAATAAGAAAAATAACAAACAGCAGGTGGCGCTATGCAGATACATTTTATTGAATAGCTCAGTGGCTATGCTAAATGTTTAATTACATGCAGTTACAAAAGTATTCAGATCCAGGAGCTGGTGTGAAAACTGTACATTTTTCGTGGGACAACCCCTTTAAGTCACTTAAAAGCCCTTTCTATAATTGCATCAACCTTATAAGCTATGGTCCACTCTATGACTGAATTCTACAAGAAGCTCGATGCTTCTCCTGCATGGGCTGGCGCAACAATGTCACTGCATCACATCAGTCTGTGAAGGGAACTTCCCCCCCAGGTATCATAAGTTGCAGGCCTAAAAAGACTGAGCAGCTCCGTTCGTCATGGGAACAGTTAAGTGAGGATTAGTTTTATTACTTCTTCAGATATTAGTCCTGTGGGGGGATCAATAAGGGGACACCATTACTGAGTGGGCGCACTAAAGGGTATCATTACTGAATGAGGTTACATAAAGCACACTATTATGAGTGGGGACACTAAAGGGGCAACATTATTAAATGTGGACACTGTTACTCAGTAGGGGCACTATTACTGAGTGAGGACAAAAAAAGGGCATCATTTCTGAGAAAGATGGGGAACTGAGGGGCACTAATAATAAAGTTGCACGATGTTGCTAGGGCTTCTAGCTAGAAAAGGAGTCTTAGCGTTGCTGTGCTCTGTAAGAACACATGTTGATGATGTTGATAGCCAGCATCTGTTCACTGTGTAAGGTCTTGTTCACACGAACGTGCCGTGTTTTGCAGTCTGCAGATTGCAGATCCACAAGACACGGATGCCGCCTGTGTGCCTTCCGCAATTTACGGAACGGGCGGCCCATTATAGAAATGCCTATTCTTCTATAATTTTTGCGGGGCCACAGAACTAAGCAACGGATGCAGACAGCACACGAAGTGCTGTCCGCATCTTTTGCGGCCCCATTGAAGTGAATGGGTCCGCACCCGAGCCGCAAAATATGTGACTCAGATGTGGAACAAAACCATGGCCATGTGAATGAGCCCTAACTCTCTGTCTCCCAGTTAAAATGTTTGGCTGCCTGTCCATACGTACAGTCATATATGCTCTGTAAAACATTGCTTGCTGTACTGACCGACTGAAAGTGTAAGTACTTGTCTCCAGTCTCAACCCAACAGAGCTAGTAGAACAGGGAGTATGCAAGATGCTCTACTCCATAAAGGCCATGATGCTCGGCAAAGTTAGACGGCTCAGTCAGCTCATCAAGCGTACCAAAAAAAATCAACAGAGGCAAGGAAGTGGTTTTAAAGGGGTCATTTCACTTCAGCAAATTGAATTTAGAATGTACAAAATGAATAGGAAGCATTTACTAATGTATTATGATTCTCCATATTGCTTCCTTTGCTGGGTTGACTCATTTTTCCATCACATTATACACTGCTCATATGCAGGGGTTATGACCACTGCTGCAGCGCAGATACAAGGTGGCTGGGATGGAAGCTGCTGTGCATGCGCACTCCCACAATCCTGGCCACCAGAGAGGCAGGCGATTTTTCCTTTAATGTGCAAGCACTGTCGAATTGCTGCCGTGGCCTTAACTCCTGGAAACAAGCACTGTAATGATGTAATTGAAAAATGAGACTAGCCAGCAAAGGAGGCGATATGGACAATCACAAGACATTAGTAAGTGCCTTGTATTAACATTGTCTACATGATAAATGCCATTTTCTGAAGTGAGACAACCCAGGTAACTGTACAGTTGTCCCTTGCATAGACCTGTGGGGCCAGCAAGCACTACAGAGACAAGTGATGGCCAGGAAGAAGTTGTCATAGTGGTCTTGGCTGGTTGGAGACGAAGAGGAAAGCAAACAACTCCATTCAAAGACTATGTCACCTACGAGTCACTGAATTCTATTGTTTATTCTGCCTGTGATGTGTCTGATCAGTATTTTGTCCAATTTGCAGTATGGTGGGGTTATTTAGTAACAGTATGGTTGTATTATTTAGTCACTGCATGGTGGCATTACTCAGTCACTGTATTGTGGTAATATTTTATGACATTTGGGGCTAGGGTTTTGTCACGATACCAAAGTTTTGATTCAATTTCGATACCATAAAAAAGTATTGCAATACTCAATACCATTCGATACTATGCAAAAGAGAAAAAAACACCAAAAAAGCTGTGTGCATTCCGCATTTTATGGCCCATAATAGAACAGTCCTATCCTATTTTTTCGGGGGACAAGGTGACTAAAAAATGGCAAATTGCGTGTTTTTTATTTTCTGTTACGGCTTTCACCACATAGGAGATATTTTTATATATTAATATTTTATTAGTTCTGACTTTTTCAGACATGGCAATACGTAATATGTTTATTTTTTATTGTTTATATATTTCATATGTAAAATTGGGAAAGGGGGTGATTTAAACTTTCAATATTTTGGCGTTTTTTTTTACTTTTTGTTTATTAGCCCCTTTAGGGGGTTGGAACCCTTGTCCTATTCACCCTGATAAAGCTCTATTAGGGTGAATACTACTTCACACTCTCCCTGCTGCCCTGTCCGTGGCAGCTATGGAAGGCTTCAGTAGCGTCATAGCTGCCATGGTAACCGAACGGAGTCCTGATTTCACTGCTGGGGCTCCAATCGAAAGCTGGCACTGCCACCAATGCAAATACTGGTGTGGGGGGGGGGACCCTGTGGCCACTACACCACCAATGAAGATAATACTGGTGGGGAAATGAATGGAGGGCGCACGGGTCCCCGCTCCTTTCTTGATTTTTTCTTATTGTCTTTCTGTATCCAGCCTGTTAATATACAGTAATTGCTTCATGGTCCCTACCACCTTCTATAAAGTAGGCAGCTGTGGCTGCAACTAGTGTTGAGCGAAGCATCCAAGGTGGAATTCGATTTGAAGTTAAGGAAAAATTAGATTCGCCACAAAGCTGAATTTCCTTACGCTTTGTGGCAAGGAATCAATTTTTCTAAAATGACGGCTACAGTTGTCTTAGAAAGAATGGGGGAAAAATACTAATGCACAGAGGCAGTCCGCTCCCCTCTTGAGTGGAAAAGACCTGCTGAAGGACCTGTGCTGAGCGTGATGACGTCACCACGCTCTCCCAGCGTAATCATTTGATGATGTCATCGTCACCAAGCAATCATGATAGTAGGGCGGTGACGTCATCATGCTCAGCGCATGTCTTTCAGCAGGTCTGGAGTTGATGCCACTTCTCATTACTATTGATCTAATCTTATCCATTCATTCTCAAATCTTAAAGGGAGTCTGTCACCTCATTTTCACCTATATAACTAACAGCACTGCCCCACAGAAGATTGCATACACATTCCAGACATACCTGTGTGCACTGTGTGCCTGTATTACATGTCAAGAAAAAGCACTTTTATTCTGCAGGAAAACAGCTCCCAAGTGCCCGGCTGAAAGTGAAGCTAAAAACAGCTTTCTCTCCTGACTCGATTTCTAACACCTATATCTTCTGATATACTGGATATAATGCTGATATAATGATTTTGGTATCATTTTAAAGCTTGGAATGTCAGCTTTCAAAGAAGATCAGAACCATTGTTCTATCTGCTACTAATCCCAAGATATGAGCAGCTAAAGCTGCCCTCCCCCCTCCAGTCTGGTTTGCAGCAGCAGCAGAGCAGGACACTTGGGAGCTGTTTTCCTGCAGAATAAAAGTGCTTTTTCTGAACGAGGAATACACACACACAGTGTACACAGGTATGTCTGGGATGTGTATGCAATCGTCTGTGGGGCACTGCTGTTAGCTATATAGGTGAAAATGAGGTGACAGACTCCCTTTAAAGGTTAGTGTAGTATCTCCCAGTTCCTTTTTAAACTGATTTCACCATCCCTGACAATTACACATTGCAAATTCTTCTGTAGATATTAGAAAGCAAGTCCACCCTATCAGCCGTTCCCAGCACACCAAGATAAAGCCTGAGACTTGCAAAGGAACTAACTTCCAGGTACTAAAGAGAGTGTTTTGTCTGAAACTGAAACTTTTCTTGCATTTCTTGCCATGTATATATCCTATTCTCTGAGACTTGTAGTATGTCTTTCAATACTAAGATCCCCTTCTGTTTCCACTCCTGAAACAATTTATTTGAGAGCCCCTTTAACAAAAAACAAAGACAGGTACGATGCACTGGGGTAGCTATCAAGGAAGCAGTTGCTTCAGGCCCGAGCCCAGAAGGGGCCTGTGAGCAGTACTAAATGATTTTATTGTCTGCAGGGGAATAGGGGAAAATGAAGGCTCCCATCCCAGTCCTGCAGTTTTTATTACATCTAGATGGTCACCCCAACGTACTGCTATGTTGTACTTTTTTAGAAGCAGATGCTACATAGAGCAGCAGCACTGGAGCTTCTCCCCCTGAAGGTCCTTGCTCAGCGAGGAGCAGACACAGTTATCTTCTTCCATGCTGTCTCCTCCTACTACTATGACCGGTCTCACTCTGGGATCCTCAGTACTGGCACACCACTTGCCAGTACTGCTTTTTGTTTTCTCTCGGCTGGCAGCTTACTATGACATATGCTGCCAACCAATAGCAGAGCTTCTTGGGATCAAGTCCCACCCGCCAGCACAAAGCTAGTGTACAGCAGGCTGGCTGCTCCTGAGCACACAACTCTACAGTGTCCCTCCCCCCAGCTATTTTCTATTCTCTCCTGCTATTTACTGATTAGCCCCTCCACTGCTGTCGCTGGATGGCACAGGCGGTGATGGCACCTTCTTCTCTAGGCTGCCTGTAAAGACCTGACACATACCTCCCAATTTTTCGAAACGAAAGAAGAGGGACACTATGGCAAAATTTTCCTGCACTAGGCCACACCTCTAACTCCGCCCAAAACATAACTATACACCTATTCCAACCAGGGGCGTACACAAAAATCATGGGGCAACATAGCAACTCTATGATATGCATCAGCAGCAAGCAGAGTTCAGCAGAGTTGCTGCTGATGCATATATAGAGAACAGTGTGTCTCCCACCCCCACCCAAATATTCTCTGGTGGCTGCTGCTGTGGAAGGCAGAATCGCTGCCCCCCTCCTCCCCCACCACCAGGTCAGTTACTCACAACTGGCAGGTGACGCTGGGGACTGGAGTCTGGTGGCTGTTTGAGCAGGCAGTGAGCATGTCCTGCCCCCTCAGTCCTTTCTCCTGCTGCTGCGATGCACTAGCCAATCAGCAGCAGGAGCCTAGCACTGCTAAAAGCTGATTGGCTTGTGCAGCTCCCAGCAGTAAGAGAAGAGTGAGCAGTGTGCTCACCTGCCTGCAGACTGTCAGGTCTGTTTGCAGTACACACACTATATCTAAGGGGAAGGAGGCTTGAGCAGAGGAAAAGCAGGGCCCACCTTAGCCCCAGATCGAAGACCAGCCATACTGTAGTCATTGTAAGGGGCGCGGCCTTCCTTCCACTCCTCCTGCCACGGGCCCCGTAGCAATTGCGTGGTCTGCCGCTATTGGCGGTACGCCACTGATTCCAACCCAGTTCTCTAAATGCGCCCACATAGTAATTATTCCCCCTTTAGGTCACCACACAGTAGTTTTGTCCACATTGCGCCCCTTTCACAGATTATGGCCAGATATGTGTCCCTCACAGTATTTATGCCCAGAAATGTGCCCCAGCAGTTTTGCCCAGATATGTGACCCCCACAGTAGTTATGCCTAGCTAAGTGCCCCCTCACTGTAGTTATGGCCGAATATGTGTCCCCTCAAAGTAGTTATGCCAGATATGTGTCATTTCTATAATGGGCGGCAAATTGTCGAAAGCACACGGCCAGCATCCATGTTTTGTGGTCCACAATACGGAGCGATCGTGTGCATGTAGCCTAATATTGTATACTGGGAGGCATTATCAATTCTGGGAGCCACTAATGGGTGCATCATTTATACTGGGAGCCACATTATGGCACAGCGAATTTGCCACCCGTGTTAAGCCATGCTCCGGAACCACATAGAGATGCTAGTCTGTGGAGGGGGCACATCTAACTCCCTGCCCCTTGCACACAACAGCAGTGTGGAGCGCCTACAGGGGAAAGCAATGATGGACGGCTCTCTGCTTCATCATTACAGGCAACAGTAATGCTTGGGAGGTATGCTTTATCTGTTCTCAAGGTTATCAATGTCAGTTTTATCTCCACTTTACTGGTCAGTAAACACTATATATTTGCTGGTACAGATTTCCTGCAGCAAGTCTGCAGTATTTATTTCCCATGTGGACATACTCTAATATTTCCATGTAGCTATAGGATGGGCCCTCAGAATCAATTCCACTGATGGGCCCTAGGCACCCCAGTCCGACATTGAGCGGCACCCCCTACTGTTAATCCTTCTGGTATATCTTCTCCTGGATTCGGCGGTGAGATGAGATGCTCTATAACTCCCTTTTCTCATTGTTGTTGTAGTGATCTCATGGTGGAGCAGTCCAGGCTCCTTTTATTCAGTCATCTCGACTTTTAAATTCATAGAAGTATATAGCTATATCTCTCTGGGAGAAGGAAATTCAGGGGCATATTACATACCATAATATGATTTGTGAGGAATAATTTCTTTGAAGGAGAGAAAGAGGTAAACCAGAGCTGAATGCAATTCACTCCTGGAAGATGCAAGTGCTTGATGCAGATTCTTCCCATTTTTTTACTAGCAGCTGACAGAAAGTGAAGGCACCAGGGCCTCAGAGGGTTGAGGCAGTAGCTTTCATGCATTGCTACTTTGAAAAAGGGGATTTCCAGGCTCCTGATAGTTCACAGATCAGCTGTTCCCTGCAGCCTCTGATGTTAAACCTAGCACTTTGAATGGAAGAGGCAGTATGGCTCCTTTTGTATCGCAGTGGCCATGCTGGGTTACTGGAGCTCAGCTTCCATTCACTTCAATGGGAGACAGTGGCGTACGTAGAGAAGTAAGGGTCCCTCAGCAGGGATCAAATCAGGCCCCCCACAAAGGACAGAAAGGTTTCTTCCTAAACCCTTTTCAATGACCCTTGAGCTATATTTCCACTGCCTCATTTGCTAAAAGTTGTTCCTTTAGGGCCCATTCACACGACGATATTACAACGTTGCGGAACACATGGCCGGGTGCCCTATTGAAAATGCCTATACTTGTCAAGTATAGGACATGTTACTTGACAAGTATAGGACATGTTCTATTTTTTTATGCGGAGCGCGGCGCGGAGCTGGCTCCGTGCCGCCGCTTCCCGCTCTCATAGAAGTGAATGGGGCCGCATCTATTCCGCAATATTGTGGAATAGATGAGGACCCATTCACACGGTCGTTGGGCCCAACTAAGACTGGGCCCCCTCTTGTCCTGGGCCCCATAGCAGTCACATGGTCTGTTGCTATGGTAGTTATGCCCCTGATGGGAGAAGAGAAGTAGTAACCCAGCACAACCACTGCACTTTGAACTGAGCCATGTTTCCTGCTCCATTCAAGAGCTAGTTCAAACATTAGAGGCTGCAAGCTACAGATGATCCGTAATATTGTGGGGTGTCAGACCCTCACCGACCGGATAGTAATGACCTATCCCAAGGATAGGTCATTGATACCAGGAACCTAGAAAAACCCTTTAAGTGCACAGTAATGACCAGAGTGAGGAAGAAGTGAAGCTTGCACACATTCCTCACAGAGGTTGTTAGAAGAAGAGGTCCCACTTATCAGTCTTGTGAGGGAAGCAATCATTGCTTAGTTTGCTCCTGGGTAGCCGGTTGGACGCTTCTGAACCAGTGCCAGCACCCAATACCCTATCGGCTTTGAGCATGTCAGTGACATACATTCTGCTAATTCATATGACTGGCCACAAAATGTGATTCTGCTACTCAGCCAGGTGACCCAAACAGCCATTGCAGCCTGTGCAGTTCTGTTGCTCAACTGGACCAGACTGTAGGTGGGTTGGAACATGGTGGGAAAGTGGAGAAATTATGTGGCAGCATGGGCTGAGTCACAGAGTGAATTGATTTTACACATACAAGGAGGGTGGCTCACGTGCCTAGAGCATGAAAATTCCTTGTCCTGGCCCTAATATGTAAGTGGTAAGCATGTTTTATTCAGCACATCAGATGTCTACAAATCAATTTATCTACTCTTTCTGTGTGTCCATAAATATGAATGTTCAACCAGTGGATTTCTTGTACATAGTAGTGCCCGCAGATAAGACACTGGCGCTCCATAGAGAAAGAGGTTCTGGCTTCTGCATCTTGCTGCTTTGGGGGTCTGGAACGCACAAACTAGAACTGGGCGGTAGAGGCCCAAAGATGGCCCTGTACAACTCCCCCTTTTATCCTCCTTAGAGTACATCTCTGAATCTTAGTTGATGGTGATTACTTTCTAATAAGCCTCAATGGAAAATTAATGATGACCAATTAAATACACAAATGCTTGTGCTACTGTTTATTTCAGTGTGCCTATTTTTTATGCAGTTGTTGCACAGAAAAACAGGCATTTACATCAAATAATAATTGATCAGTCACCAAAACCAGGAGATCAGTTTGTCAGTTTGAAGATATTATCTAAAACGGTAAATCCCACATCAACCACATTTTCTGAATAATGATTTTCTTTCACACACAAAATTGGAAGAAATGACTCAGACACGGTTAAGAGTGTTAAATAATGTGAAGTTTATTATGTGTGTATTTTATATGTGCTGGTTACCTCCCATCACTCACGAAGAGCGTACAGCAACACTCAGGACAGGAAAACCCCCCTGTGGAGGAAACCTGTGGGAAGCCATGGCTGCTGTACTGCCCTTCCTCCAGGCATACTAAGGGAGGTTACCGCTACAACATACATTTTGGTGTGTGTCTGCGCGTGAGTGTGTATGTATTGTGACCATGTGCAATGATTAAAAGGGTTTTTCTGAGATTTAATACTGATGATTTATCCTCTGGATAGGTCATCAGTATCTGATAAGTAGGGATCTGACAACCTGACCTCTGCTGATCAGGGAGGCACCAGCATTCCTGTGAGTGACATGGCCTTCTCGCAGCTTATCAAGCACAGTGCTGTGTATATTATAGCGGCTATGCTTGGTATTGCAGTGCTACTGCAAGCGCTGCTACCTTCTCAGATGTTGGAGCCCCGCCAGTCAGACACTGATGACCTATCCAAAAGATAGGTCATCAGTATTTAAGTCTTGGAAAACCCCTTTAAGTGTGTGTATTTATGTGTGTTTTTTGTGAGTGTGTGACCATGAAGGATACATACCATCATCCAGGTCTTTGTCTGTCCTGTCCTCTCGATCTTCTTCTCCTTGTAGGTCCAGCAGCCATGTCCCCCATCCTGGCAGCAGCACATCTAAGTTATGAATAGAAACCACAGTAGAAAACATTATAACCATGTTCATTGTGGGAATAAACATAGAAATGTTATAATGCTCTTCTATAAAGGTTATATTACGTAGACAAAAGTTTAGCATCCAAGAAACCCCCCCCCCCCTTCCTGACCTACGTACATGTACAAAGTTTGTTGTAACAATAACATTACACTTACCAGAGATGTTTCTCAGTCTGCTGTACTGCGTTCCTACCATGTGTCTGTCTGGCAGTAGATGTTCTCTTCCTCAATGGGCAATGCGGTTACAAAGAGAGCAGGGTTCAGGTCTGATCCATGGGCCTTTGATGGTGAATTCTGTATCTTTTCTCCTAAATCGGCGTATGGCCCAGCTGTGATGGACTTTCCTCACTCTCTTCCATGCCCAATGTCCAGGGTCTTGTGCCATGATCTGGAATTAAATATCTTATACATTATCATAATCACTACTGGCTTCTAATCATAGTCTATAGCTTTTATGTTACTAACCAGATCACAAGTGGCCCGGTCCACCCAAGCTCTAATTCCCATCTGGATAAGCAATAGGTTACGCAGTTGGTGAAGCTGCTCCCGCTGTACGGTCCACGTCCATCCGAAGGACCAGGGGTAGATCTCCTGGTGAAATGGCTCGTCCTCTTCAAATTGGTTGGCCAAAAACCTGGAATAAAGAATATGTCAGAAGACAATGAGAAGAACCAGTACTAATATCACTAATATTACATACATGGTTTTGTAGGGTTTTTACACTATGAATAATAAATCTATACATGTTGGTTCATGATAAAAGAAACTCACAGAGATGGAAAGAAATATTTTTTATATTCTTCAGTAGGCAGTCCTGCTCTTCTGAAGTAAGTAAGGACCATGGCCAGGAGATACTAGTGGGGTGAGAAGCAGAGTTAGAGGCTGATGATACACTTCCTATGTAAATATATTATACAGTACATATATGTGTTCAGTATGTTCCTTATATTCCTGTCCACAATCCTACTGCAGATATAATGGTTGCAGCATCTACTGATGACTATAATACCACCAGGTCATGGAATGCAGTGTGTCTCCAGCCCATCCTCTAAAATCTAGAAGGTTTTCTGTCCCTCAATATAATAATACCTTGTCCGAGATCTTAAAGCAGCTGCCCCTGATAAGAAATGACTGGATGTTCTCGTCTTCTACAAAATAATAAAAATAGGATTATTTCACTATTTCACTATGTTATTGATACAGGATGACCTCCATATACAGTACAGAAACACGCTGATAAACCTCAGTGAGACATCATATTGTAATCAGCACCGGAGCAGGGAAATGACCAGTGCGGTACATTTACTGAAGCTATATGGCAGTTTTCTGGTGTATAAAAGTCTGTTTTGAACAAGCCACATTTTGCTCTAAAGTTAATTTTATTTAGTAATTTTTCAATGTTTCAACTAAAAATGGGCAGGGATTAGTAAAAGAAGATGAGGCATTTTTATAATAATTTACTCCAGAAAACTGGTGTAAATAATAAATTAAATCTATGGCAGCCTATACACGATGTAGATTATAGGTTATGGCACACTGACAGCACAAGATGTAGAACATTTGTTAAAAGTCCTGTGCCTCAATAAATTCAGGGTATCTTACTACAAAGGACTAGAGATGAGCGAGCATACTCGTCCGAGCTTGGTGCTCGTTCGAGCATTAGGGTACTCGTAACTGATCGCTGCTCGGACGAGTATCTCGCCATGCTCGAGGAAATGGCAACTTCCGCATCGTGCTTTTTTGGCGCCTAAAAACACAGCCAATCACAAGCCAGGAGACTCTACAGTACACCCAGCATCACGTGGGGCCCTTACATGTCGATAGCAGGGGTTGGCTGGCCTGATCAGGTGACCCTGGAATATACTACGACTGGCCGCGGCGCTCGGCTCAGATGCCGTCTGGATGTCGTTAGGGATAGAGCTGCTGCCTTTCAGGGACAGTGTTAGGGCCTGCATTTAGTTGTCTGTTAGGCAGGGATCAGTAGTGCAGCTATCGCCATATCTAACCCTGTTTTTTTTTTTTTTTTTTTTCTATCTCAGTGATACAAATCCATTGCACACAGCACTGTGGAACCATTCTGTGTGTCACAGTTCAGCACTGACTCACTCCAATCCATATATACTGTCCAGGTGACACTTTCTGTACGTCACAGAATACAACCAAGTCATTTGCTACCAATATCATCTACCGCTTGATCCAGAAAATTCTCTGTGTGACATTTCTCTGGGTCACAGACTAAATAGCCACCGTTAACAGGGTGTCAGTCAGTTCTACCATATTTCCTGCACGTCACGTTCCCAAAAAAACAAAATATAAAAAAAAAAAATTATTAGTTCAGTTGTTTTAGCTCAGTGATACAAATCCATTTTACTCAGCTTTGTGTAACCTTTCTGTGTGTCACAGTTCAGCACATTCGCTCCCATCCGTATATACTGTCCAGGTGACACTTTCTGTACGTCACACAATACAACCAAGTCATTTGCTACCGATATCATCTACCGCTTGATCCAGAAAATTCTCTGTGTGACATTTGTCTGGGTCACAGACTAAATAGCCACCGTTAACAGGGTGTCAGTCAGTTCTACCATATTTCCTGCACGTCACGTTCCCAAAAAAACAAAATATAAAAAAAAAAAATTATTAGTTCAGTTGTTTTAGCTCAGTGATACAAATCCATTTTACTCAGCTACGTGTAACCTTTCTGTGTGTCACAGTTCAGCACATTCGCTCCCATCCGTATATACTGTCCAGGTGACACTTTCTGTACGTCACACAATACAACCAAGTCATTTGCTACCAATATCATCTACCGCTTGATCCAGAAAATTCTCTGTGTGACATTTGTCTGGGTCGCAGACTAAATAGCCACCGTTAACAGGGTGTCAGTCAGTTCTACCATATTTCCTGCACGTCACGTTCCCAAAAAAACTAAAATATAAAAAAAAAAAATTATTAGTTCAGTTGTTTTAGCTCAGTGATACAAATCCATTTTACTCAGCTACGTGTAACCTTTCTGTGTGTCACAGTTCAGCACATTCGCTCCCATCCGTATATACTGTCCAGGTGACACTTTCTGTACGTCACACAATACAACCAAGTCATTTGCTACCAATATCATCTACCGCTTGATCCAGAAAATTCTCTGTGTGACATTTGTCTGGGTCGCAGACTAAATAGCCACCGTTAACAGGGTGTCAGTCAGTTCTACCATATTTCCTGCACGTCACGTTCCCAAAAAAACAAAAATATAAAAAAAAAAAATTATTAGTTCAGTTGTTTTAGCTCAGTGATACAAATCCATTTTACTCAGCTACGTGTAACCTTTCTGTGTGTCACAGTTCAGCACATTCGCTCCCATCCGTATATACTGTCCAGGTGACACTTTCTGTACGTCACACAATACAACCAAGTCATTTGCTACCAATATCATCTACCGCTTGATCCAGAAAATCTCTGTGCGACATTTCTCTGGGTCGCAGACTAAATAGCCACCGTTAAGAGGGTGTCAGTCAGTTCTACCATATTTCCTGCACGTCACGTTCCCAAAAAAACAAAATTGTAAAAAAATATAAAAAACAAATATAAAAAAAAATATTTTTCAGTTGTTTTAGCTCAGTGATACAAATCCATTTTACTCAGCTACGTGTAACCTTTCTGTGTGTCACAGTTCAGCACATTCGCTCCCATCCGTATATACTGTCCAGGTGACACTTTCTGTACGTCACACAATACAACCAAGTCATTTGCTACCAATATCATCTACCGCTTGATCCAGAAAACTCTCTGTGCGACATTTCTCTGGGTCGCAGACTAAATAGCCACCGTTAACAGGGTGTCAGTCAGTTCTACCATATTTCCTGCACGTCACGTTCCCAAAAAAACAAATTGTAAAAAAAAATATAAAAAAACAAATATAAAAAAAATATTTTTTCAGTTGTTTTAGCTCAGTGATACAAATCCATTTTACTCAGCTACGTGTAACCTTTCTGTGTGTCACAGTTCAGCACATTCGCTCCCATCCGTATATACTGTCCAGGTGACACTTTCTGTACGTCACACAATACAACCAAGTCATTTGCTACCAATATCATCTACCGCTTGATCCAGAAAACTCTCTGTGCGACATTTCTCTGGGTCGCAGACTAAATAGCCACCGTTAACAGGGTGTCAGTCAGTTCTACCATATTTCCTGCACGTCACGTTCCCAAAAAAACAAAATATAAAAAAAAAAATTATTAGTTCAGTTGTTTTAGCTCAGTGATACAAATCCATTTTACTCAGCTACGTGTAACCTTTCTGTGTGTCACAGTTCAGCACATTCGCTCCCATCCGTATATACTGTCCAGGTGACACTTTCTGTACGTCACACAATACAACCAAGTCATTTGCTACCAATATCATCTACCGCTTGATCCAGAAAATTCTCTGTGTGACATTTCTCTGGGTCGCAGACTAAATAGCCACCGTTAAGAGGGTGTCAGTCAGTTCTACCATATTTCCTGCACGTCACGTTCCCAAAAAAACAAAATATAAAAAAAAAAAAATTATTAGTTCAGTTGTTTTAGCTCAGTGATACAAATCCATTTTACTCAGCTACGTGTAACCTTTCTGTGTGTCACAGTTCAGCACATTCGCTCCCATCCGTATATACTGTCCAGGTGACACTTTCTGTACGTCACACAATACAACCAAGTCATTTGCTACCAATATCATCTACCGCTTGATCCAGAAAATTCTCTGTGTGACATTTGTCTGGGTCGCAGACTAAATAGCCACCGTTAAGAGGGTGTCAGTCAGTTCTACCATATTTCCTGCACGTCACGTTCCCAAAAAAACAAAATATAAAAAAAAAAAAATTATTAGTTCAGTTGTTTTAGCTCAGTGATACAAATCCATTTTACTCAGCTACGTGTAACCTTTCTGTGTGTCACAGTTCAGCACATTCGCTCCCATCCGTATATACTGTCCAGGTGACACTTTCTGTACGTCACACAATACAACCAAGTCATTTGCTACCAATATCATCTACCGCTTGATCCAGAAAATTCTCTGTGTGACATTTGTCTGGGTCGCAGACTAAATAGCCACCGTTAAGAGGGTGTCAGTCAGTTCTACCATATTTCCTGCACGTCACGTTCCCAAAAAAACAAAATATAAAAAAAAAAAATTATTAGTTTCAGTTGTTTTAGCTCAGTGATACAAATCCATTTTACTCAGCTTTGTGTAACCTTTCTGTGTGTCACAGTTCAGCACATTCGCTCCCATCCGTATATACTGTCCAGGTGACACTTTCTGTACGTCACACAATACAACCAAGTCATTTGCTACCAATATCATCTACCGCTTGATCCAGAAAACTCTCTGTGTGACATTTCTCTGGGTCGCAGACTAAATAGCCACCGTTAACAGGGTGTCAGTCAGTTCTACCATATTTCCTGCACGTCACGTTCCCAAAAAAACAAATTAAAAATATAAAAAAAAAAAATTATTAGTTCAGTTGTTTTAGCTCAGTGATACAAATCCATTTTACTCAGCTACGTGTAACCTTTCTGTGTGTCACAGTTCAGCACATTCGCTCCCATCCGTATATACTGTCCAGGTGACACTTTCTGTACGTCACACAATACAACCAAGTCATTTGCTACCAATATCATCTACCGCTTGATCCAGAAAACTCTCTGTGCGACATTTCTCTGGGTCGCAGACTAAATAGCCACCGTTAACAGGGTGTCAGTCAGTTCTACCATATTTCCTGCACGTCACGTTCCCAAAAAAACAAAATATAAAAAAAAAAAATTATTAGTTCAGTTGTTTTAGCTCAGTGATACAAATCCATTTTACTCAGCTTTGTGTAACCTTTCTGTGTGTCACAGTTCAGCACATTCGCTCCCATCCGTATATACTGTCCAGGTGACACTTTCTGTACGTCACACAATACAACCAAGTCATTTGCTACCAATATCATCTACCGCTTGATCCAGAAAATTCTCTGTGTGACATTTGTCTGGGTCGCAGACTAAATAGCCACCGTTAAGAGGGTGTCAGTCAGTTCTACCATATTTCCTGCACGTCACGTTCCCAAAAAAACAAAATATAAAAAAAAAAAAATTATTAGTTCAGTTGTTTTAGCTCAGTGATACAAATCCATTTTACTCAGCTACGTGTAACCTTTCTGTGTGTCACAGTTCAGCACATTCGCTCCCATCCGTATATACTGTCCAGGTGACACTTTCTGTACGTCACACAATACAACCAAGTCATTTGCTACCAATATCATCTACCGCTTGATCCAGAAAATTCTCTGTGTGACATTTGTCTGGGTCGCAGACTAAATAGCCACCGTTAAGAGGGTGTCAGTCAGTTCTACCATATTTCCTGCACGTCACGTTCCCAAAAAAACAAAATATAAAAAAAAAAAATTATTAGTTCAGTTGTTTTAGCTCAGTGATACAAATCCATTTTACTCAGCTACGTGTAACCTTTCTGTGTGTCACAGTTCAGCACATTCGCTCCCATCCGTATATACTGTCCAGGTGACACTTTCTGTACGTCACACAATACAACCAAGTCATTTGCTACCAATATCATCTACCGCTTGATCCAGAAAACTCTCTGTGTGACATTTGTCTGGGTCGCAGACTAAATAGCCACCGTTAACAGGGTGTCAGTCAGTTCTACCATAGTTCCTGCACGTCACGTTCCCAAAAAAACAAAATTAAAATATTAAAAAAAAATATTTAGTTCAGTTGTTTTAGCTCAGTGATACAAATCCATTTTACTCAGCTTTGTGTAACCTTTCTGTGTGTCACAGTTCAGCACATTCGCTCCCATCCGTATATACTGTCCAGGTGACACTTTCTGTACGTCACACAATACAACCAAGTCATTTGCTACCAATATCATCTACCGCTTGATCCAGAAAATTCTCTGTGTGACATTTGTCTGGGTCGCAGACTAAATAGCCACCGTTAAGAGGGTGTCAGTCAGTTCTACCATATTTCCTGCACGTCACGTTCCCAAAAAAACAAAATATAAAAAAAAAAAATTATTAGTTCAGTTGTTTTAGCTCAGTGATACAAATCCATTTTACTCAGCTACGTGTAACCTTTCTGTGTGTCACAGTTCAGCACATTCGCTCCCATCCGTATATACTGTCCAGGTGACACTTTCTGTACGTCACACAATACAACCAAGTCATTTGCTACCAATATCATCTACCGCTTGATCCAGAAAACTCTCTGTGCGACATATCTCTGGGTCGCAGACTAAATAGCCACCGTTAACAGGGTGTCAGTCAGTTCTACC